>BDMV01000010.1:4148958-4555270 GCA_008326285.1 Oryza officinalis | reverse complement strand
TAACCCCTCTTTCCATAGCTCCTCCATGTCCTCCATCAAAGGCTCAAGAAAAACATCTATATCGATTCCAGGTTGCTTCGGACCTTGTATGAGGATAGTGAGTAGAATATACTTTCATTTCTGACATATCCATGTTGGAAGATTATACATTGTGAGAAGAACTGGTCATGTGCTATGTGAGCTGCTTAAATCACCAAACGGGTTCATTCCATCAGTGCTCAACATGAACCTTACATTCCTTGGATCCTTAGCAAATTTTGGGTGCTTTGCATCAAATGTATTCCACTGGCGAGCATCAGCAGGATGTCGAATCATACCATCTTTCTTCCGGCCCTCTTGATGCCATCTCATCAACTCAGCATCAGTCGGGTTTGAGTACAGACGCTTCATGCGGTCCTTAATTGGTAGGTACCACATCACCATTGACGGAATTTTTCTTCGCTTACGCTCCGATGAATCTGGGTCGATAGACTCTGTGTGAACGGGCCCATTTCCCGTTTTATACCGACTTGTGTCACACGTTGGGCAACTTTCCAAGTCTGCATATTCTTTGCGGTATAATATACAATGATTCTCACAAGCATGAATCTTTTCAACACCAAGAGATAAAGGACATATGAGTTTCTTCGCTTGATATGTATTCGAAGGTATGAAGTTAGGCTTAGGAAGCAACACACTCAACAAGCTCATCAGATCATTAAAACTTGTGTCCGACCATCCATGTTTAGCCTTCAATCTCAGAAGTTCAAGCACTGAACGCAGTACCGTGAAATCCTTATCACATCCGTTCGTTTCATCGTAAAGAAGATCCTTCGATGCCTTCTCCAGTGCCTGCCAATTCTCTAACCGTCGTGATCTACCCGCTAGAACCTCAGGTTCGACATGGCGTAGCATATCTTCTATATCAAAACCGCCCTCAAAATCATCACTATCTGTGGACACGTCTACATTTAACCTTTCACGGGACATGTCTTCGATTACAAAATTCTCTGCCTCATTCATCTCCGGACTTAACTCTTCATCGTCATCTTGGGGATCGGCGATTTCCCCGTGATAGGTCCAAACCTTGTAATTGGCGGTGAATCCATGTTGCATTATGTGTCCCAAAATTTCACCATGATCTACCAGCAATTTCTGATTCTTGCAATGACGACACGGACAAAAATTTTTTGCCATATTCTCCCTCAAAGCATGCGCCTTAGCCTGATCAATAAATTTAGATGCTTCCTTCATAAATATTGGCTGAGTTCTCCGCATCTCATACATCCATGACGACCGATCCATCTATATATAAAGACAATAAAATTACAGACACAAATAATAGACCGCAGGTATTTTATAAAGACGTGTAAATACATATATATATCCATCAGAAAAATACAACAATACAAGTAACTAGTATGTATAAGTGTTTACATCCAAAATTTACACATCAAAACATATATTTTGAAGCTAGATTTTGCAAAAACTAGCTAAAACAAACCTTATCAAAATTTTAAAAAAGCTATAATTTCCACCAACGAAATTTAATAAAAATGGAGCCAAATGAAGGAGGAGAGAGAGTTCTTCACCTTTCATATAAACTTTAAGCAAAGATTTCGAGTTGAAAACCTCCCCCATATTTGTTGCATGCATAGGAGAGAGAAGAGCTCGGTTTGAAATGGTGAAGTTCGGGCTAGCTGCAAGATATATGGGCCCATCATCGCATGCGGTCCGTTAAGACAGCCGCATGCGAAGATTCATTATCGCATGCGGCTGCTTAAGACGACCGCATGCGATAATAGGCCTATTATCGCATGCGGCCGTCTTAAGCAGCCGCATGCGATAATGCATGCGGCTGCTTAAGACGGCCGCATGCGATAATAGGCCTATTATCGCATGCGGTCGTCTTAAGCAGCCGCATGCGATAATGAATCTTCGCATGCGGCATGTCTTAAGGACCGCATGCGATGATGGGCCCATATATCTTGCAGCTAGCCCGAACTTCACCATTTCAAACCGAGCTCTTCTCTCTCCTATGCATGCAACAAATAGGGGGGGAGGTTTTCAACTCGAAATCTTTGCTTAAAGTTTATATGAAAGGTGAAGAACTCTCTCTCCTCCTTCATTTGGCTCCATTTTTATTAAATTTCGTTGGTGGAAATTATAGCTTTTTTAAAATTTTGATAAGGTTTGTTTTAGCTAGTTTTTGCAAAATCTAGCTTCAAAATATATGTTTTGATGTGTAAATTTTGGATGTAAACACTTATACATACTAGTTACTTGTATTGTTGTATTTTTCTGATGGATATATATATGTATTTACACGTCTTTATAAAATACCTGCGGTCTATTATTTGTGTCTGTAATTTTATTGTCTTTATATATAGATGGATCGGTCGTCATGGATGTATGAGATGCGGAGAACTCAGCCAATATTTATGAAGGAAGCATCCGCATGCGGCTGATTAACCTGCCCTCAGGGGGGCGATTTTTGCAGGCGCGCCCACAGGTCGGCCGCATGCGAAGATAAAGCCCCCCTGTACAGAAAAATGTTCTCTGTAGTAGTGTGACCCACATTAGTCACACACACTCATACCAACATCCACATATCTTTTCAAACCAATTCCTCGAATAAATA
Source organism: Oryza officinalis (assembly GCA_008326285.1). NCBI lineage: Eukaryota > Viridiplantae > Streptophyta > Magnoliopsida > Poales > Poaceae > Oryza > Oryza officinalis. The sequence goes on along the minus strand of BDMV01000010.1, from coordinate 4,552,650 downwards.
ATTTGCAAAGCCAATTTGTTCATCACAAAATATTAATCATGATAATGATTTCACAATTTCAACATTTGTGTCATAGATTTCTTCAATCCACTCTCAACTATCTACACCACTAATGTGTTTCAATTCACACAATATTTGCATTACTGATTTTAGGATGAATATTTTGATATATCTCCCCACATTGTTTTGATATATCTATATGCACGTGCTTTGCCATTCAATCCCTTCCCAATATGTAACAACAGCCATTGCAAAGATAGTTTTATATTGTTGCCCTCTGTTGAGGCAGAAAGCCTGCAAAAATGATACTTAGCGTTATGGTTGTTGGCACGCTCACCAGGTAAAAAGATAGAAACAATGTAAAGACTTCAATTTAGTCTGTATAGACAGTAATAAGTCCCATAAAAAAACAATACTAAGAATTTTGGGTAAAAAGGCATGTTTTTTCTACATAATTTTCCTGTAACAGTAATATGGTTCAAACTTATTTGCAGCAAGAATTTTTGGTAAAAAGGCATGCTTTTGATATGGGTTTTCAGTTGCTACTTTTCTTCTTTTTTTAGCAAACTTATTTGCAAAGCACTCAATTCACTGCTCTGCAATTGCTTCACAAGTTAAATTCGTGCTTTGAAATTTATACGGTTCATTCATAAATAGCCCACCATCCAGCTGCAATAGTTTTGATGTTGAATGCTTCAGTATAACATTGGAACCCCGGTGTATGCATCCTTGGCCTATGCATTCTTTTCTTAGTGATGTTAACTGCTCTCATCAGAGGGCAGCTTTGATTGGAGGTCGGAAAGTGTGATGAAAAGATTTTCATGGCATCAGCATTTATTCCTAAAGCCGCATGTATTCAGCTGGATACTTACAATTTTTTTTTTACCAGAAGGAAAATTCTAAGTATAACCTTGTTCCTCTCATTTTAGTCTTTCACTTTAGATAAGTATTCCTTGCTGAGTGTAAGACTGAAGTTACTCTGATGATTGACTATAGAAGGCATTTTGTTCTACTGATCACCATTCTCTCCTAATATATGAACAGAACATACTCCTGAGGAAGGAATGTGGCATGTGTGAGTTTATACTCTTGTTATAACCATGTCAGGAACGGGCATGTGAGATTATACTCTTGCTTTCACTGTGGAGACTTCTGCATACATGTAGAATTTTCTTTCGTATGATGCTTTTGTTGATTCACATGTTTTAATTAGCAATGACTAGATATGTAGAAAAAACCGAGGATGTACATGGTTGAATTATTACCATGTTCATTTATCTACAATCGCATGGATTTAAGAGTTTGCATTACAATTTATTAAGGTGGTTACCTCTGCTAGATAATCTCTTGTCTTCATCTATTTTTTTTATACCAGAAAATAAAGTCTTTGGATGCTGGCAGAAAAACATTTTACCATATAACCTTCGTACCAACACCAAGTGTAGATGTTGTGACTAATAAAATACCGCACAACTTTAGTGCATGCACTTGCATGATGGACAATATATTTCTTCGCGACAGTCCCTAATCAGTTAGAAATAGGCCTACGGTTTTCAGCAGTACATGTGATTTGATGTGAAACTTTGTTGGTTTAGGTAACTAGCTTGTTCGTATGGATTATGTATACCTTTCCCAATTTCTTTTTTGTAAAATAGGATCTGTTTGATAAACTCGCTTTTATGGAGGGCTCATAGTGATACATATGTCTGAGATTGTCATCCAATATGCACATATGAGATTTATGTATGATAACAAAGCTAATTATTTGAATAATTGAAGAGTTCATACTTTGTGTAAGCTCATATTATGGAAGATTTTGTGCCAAAATTTTGTCTTTCCAAAACGTGCATTACATGTGCACGATTACAAGTATAAAAAAAGAGCAGTTCAATTCTTTGCTAGATGTACCAAGAAAAACATACACACTACTACAGAATATGACATTGGTGCCGGTTTGCAAGGGTTCATAGGTGCCGGATTTTCATCCGGCACCAATTGGTCGGCACCAATAGAAGATACCGGCACCTATGAACCCTATAGAACCGGCCACCTAATACATTACGCACGAGCCAAAAAAAAAGAGTCGGCTCAAATCGAGCCGAACTCACCTTGGGCGCCGCCGCCTGCCGCCTCCGGGCTCACCTTGGGCGCCGCCGCCAGCCCGCCTCTCCTCGGGCACCGCCGCCTGTCGCCTTCCCCTCTTGCCACCGTCGCCTGCCGCCTCCCCTCCCGCCGGATCTGGCGGAGGGGAAGGCGCCTTTTGCCGCCCGCCGCCCGCCGCCTCTCCTCGGGCACCGCCGCCTGCTGCCTTCCCCTCGGCCACCGCTGCCTGCCGCGTCCCCTCCCGCCGGATTTGGCGGAGGGGAAGGCGCCTCTGCCGTCCGCCGCCCGCCGCCTCTCCTCGGGCACCGCCGCGTGCCGCCTCCCCCTCGGCCACCACCGCCTGCCGCCTCCCCTCCCGCCGGATCTGGCGGAGGGGAAGGCGCCTCTGCCGCCCGCCGCCTCTCCTCGGGCACCGCCGCGTGCCGCCTCCCCCTCGGCCACCGCCGCCTGCCGCCTCCCCTCCCGCCGGATCTGGCGGAGGGGAAGGCGCCCGTGCACCGCCGTGGCCCGTCGTCCCTCCTCGAGCGCCTGCCGCCTGCCGCCGGCCACCTCCAGAGAGGGAGAGAGAGGGCGAAAGGGAGAGAGAGGGCAACGAAGGAGGAGGATAAGGATAAGGGAGAGAGAGAGATCGCGCGTGGCCAAGGTCGATCGCGGGTTCTTATGCGCGTAGACTCGGCTCGGCTCGGCTGATCGCGCGATCGGTTCGGCTCATTCTTATGGGTGTCGGTTTTTTTAAAAAACCGGCACCTATAATATATTATAGGTGCCGGTTCTTTAGAAAACCGACACCTATCATATATTATAGGTGCCGGTTATTTTAAAAACCGGCACCTATAGTATTGGTTCCGGTTTTTTCTTGAAGAACCGGTACCTATAGTGTTTAAAAGTGCCGGTTCTTTTTTTTTTTACCGTGTGGAGGTGAGAAAAGGTCCATAGGTGCCGGTTTTAAATGAACCGGCACCTATAAGGCCGGTCCCTATGAGGGTTTTTGTAGTAGTGACACATGAATATCTCTATCCATTCCCTAACCATTGGATCGTGTGATCTAACGGTTGAGATTCCAAATTTCATGATGTGAGATGCGATCCAACTCACCCATCTGGTGGGAGACCTTCTCCCTGACTTGACGCAAATGAGGAATCCTCCCCACTATTCACACCGTCACAACCGTGGCCGTGCCGAGCAGAAGTCACGAGAAGCAGCCCCCCTCCCCACCGCCGCCGCCTCCTCCCATCCCCACCCCTCGCTGTTTCTTCCTCTCCTCGTCGCTCGCCGCTCATCCTCCTGTCGCCGGATCCAAAGCCCTCTGCTCTCTTGCCATCGATCCGGAGGGCTGGGCCGTCCGGCGTCTATCGCACTCGCTGTTGGATGCGTCGACACCTCGCGCTGCAGCCGCCTCAGCTACGATGTCCAATAACTATTATATGAGTATATATATTTTTTCTTCTTCCCCCTCATCCCGTTCCTGTTCTTTGTAGGTGAACCAAGTACAGAAGAGGATGCTGGTGGAGGCGTGGGGGCTAATCAGTTAGATTTTCGTGGATTGAGCTTACCTGAGCGGGTCCAGGTGCCCTGCCATGGAAACAGTGGCCCACATCCCCAATAAATTAATGTCGAAACTTGGTTTCGGCAATAAGAAATTGAGGGTAGCAGTCAAGCGCCAAACATGATGGGTTAGTATGCAAAGAGGTTTAGACAGGTTTAGGCCCTCTCTAACGAGAGGTAATACCCTACTCCTGTTTCGGGGATTCGATCCACCGAGTGATTTATTGATCTCTTGATCTCGGTTGTCTCGTATGTTCTTGCTATGATTCTCTATGCAGTCGTCTATCCCTCAAAGGACGTCCTACCCTCCTTATATAGTTTTAGAGGGTAGGCTTACAAGTCGGAGACCCTATCATACTCTATGTTGGACTCCTCAATCTTACCAATTATGGATTATGAGCCGTTACCTTATTACAATGGTAATGTAATACCCAAGTCATAAGCTGGTTTACATAATCATGAGTCCTAACCTATTCCCTATGGTAAGTCGGATAAGCTAGTCGTGAGGGTATCCGGTACTCATAATCTCCACAGTAGCCCCTGAGACTTTCACAGTCGACGAAATAACTTTGCCCCGAACCAGAATAACACATAGCCGAGTACCTCCTTAGCCGAGTGCTTCTATTGCCGAGTGCTTCCATCATTTCTGCCTGAGTCTCCCGAGTGCTTTATCATCCAATAGGAAGGCTGTGAAGGGCTGAAAACATCTCAAAAATTTCTTATGAATAGATATTTAGGTGCATCGACTGATGCACCTAATTAGGTGTAGCCCCCGACTATGTGGTTAGTTAAACAAACTAATCATATAGTCAAGAACTATAATAATCATACTCTCTTGAGTGAAATAAATGTCTTGCCTAAGCCAAAAGCAATCATAAAAAATCATATAACACATAACCTCATAATCAAGGCATAGTGTATAATGAATTCCGAGTACTCGGCAAGCTTATGCTTATTCGAGTCGTTTTGCCCGAGTCATCTCAGAACAAACAACTCAGCCAATCCCTCATGGGTAGAAAATCTGAGTTAATAATTCATCAGTCATCTGAAAAATATGACCAAAATATTAAATAGCTCCAGCCATAATATCGGTCTTAATCAAAAAGAGCACACCAAGGTGACAAAGAAAGCATTGACATAATCATAGAATCAAATGCTTTGTAAAAAACCAAACAGCTCCTGCAACCTATAAAAAAGTTACCAGAACAGTTATAAAAAACTTTACTGTTTGTCACCTTCCAAGTTGCATCGTACCAACCTTCAACAAGTTGTGTAACTGCTGTATGAAAAGATTTTAAAGGCATTGGGCAATAAGACACGCGCATATTGCCAGAGCAAATCTGCTTAAGTCCCTAGAGACACGTATCAAGCCATACCTGTAATATGGACTATAAGCTTCTCATGGGTCTCGGCCCAAACACGAGAAAACTTACTGATACCCTAAAATTTCTGAAGCGCCGGCGTCTTCCCCGCTGCTTCATCTTTTGATCCGAATGGTTATCCCTCATGAGATGCACCAAAATAGATTTGATAATTGAATCCCGACTGATGCAAGAACTCATCTTGTGACCCTTGTGAAAAATAATGATTGATCCAGACCATGAATATAGGAGAAAAGCTCGCGGCCATGTATTTATGTTGCTATCCAGAATAAGCCCAAATTGAAGGTATGATCCTCGTGCTGAAGCTATTAAGCCCCTAAGCACGTTGCTTGTCCCTCTGTCGCAGTCGAAGTTATCCATTAGTAGCAACTGATGTAGTCGGCATGGAAGCGAGACCAGCAATGTAAAGATAGAATTGCCCATCAAAGGTAACGAAGAAGTCGTAGAGGCCCAACAACGGTGATGTCATCAATCAACTGTGTAGGCGGAAACACCAGTCGGCGGCGGCGAAGGCAGGCCGACGATGAAGTCGTAGAGGCCCAACAACGGTGATGTCACCAATCAACCGTGGAGGCGAAAACACCAGTCGACGGCGGCGAAGGCAGGCCGACGATGAAGTCGTAGAGGCCCAACAACGGTGATGTCATCAATCAACCGTGGAGGCGGAAACACCAGTCGACGGCGGCGAAGGCAGGCCGATGATGAAGTCGTAGAAGCCCAACAACGGTAATGTCACCAATCAACCGTGTAGGCGAAAACACCAGTTGGCGGCGGTGAAGGCAGGCCGACGATGAAGTCGTAGAGGCCCAACAACGGTGATGTCACCAATCAACCGTGAAGGCGGAAACACCAGTCGAAGCTATGATCCTCGTGCTGAAGCTATTAAGCCCCTAAGCACGTTGCTTGTCCCTCCATCGCAGTCGAAGTTATCCATTAGTAGCAACTGTCATCAAAGGTAACGAAGAAGTCGTAGAGGCCCAACAACGGTGATGTCACCAATCGTTGTTGGGCGTATACAACTTCATCGTCGGCCTGCCTTCGCCGCCGCCGACTGGTGTTTCCGCCTTCACGGTTGATTGGTGATGACACCAATTTTGGGCCTCTACGATTGATGTTACATCAATCGTACAGATTATCCGTTGTGGGCGGAAACACCAGTCGGCGGCGGTGAAGGTAGGCTGACGATGAAGTCGTAGAGGCCCAACAACGGTGATGTCACCAATCAACCGTGTAGGCGGAAACACCAGTCGGCGAAGGCAGGCCGACGATGAAGTCGTAGACGCCCAACAATGGTGATGTCACCAATCAACCGTGAAGGCGGAAACACCAGTCGGCGGCGGCGAAGGCAGGCCGACGATGAAGTTGTAGACGCCCAACAACGGTGATGTCATCAATCAACCGTGGAGGCGAAAACACCAGTCGGCGGCGACGAAGGCAGGTCGACGATGAAGTCGTAGAGGCCCAACAATGGTGATGTCACCAATCAACCATGAAGGCGGAAACACCAGTCGACGGCGGCGAAGGCAGGCCGATGATGAAGTCGTAGAGGCCCAACAACGGTGATGTCAACAATCAACCGTGAAGGCGGAAACATTAGTCGGCGGCGACGAAGGCAGGCCAACGATGAAGTCGAAGACGCCCAACAACGGTGATGTCACCAATCAACCGTGTACGCGGAAACACCAGTCGGTGGCGGTGAAGGCAGGCTGACGATGAAGTCGTAGAGGCCCAACAACGGTGATGTCACCAATCAACCGTGTAGGCGGAAACACCAGTCGGCGAAGGTAGGCCGACCATGAAGTCGTAGAGGCCCAACAATGGTGATGTCACCAATCAACCGTGAAGGCGGAAACACCAGTCGGCGGCGGCGAAGGCAGGCCGACGATGAAGTTGTAGACGCCCAACAACGGTGATGTCACCAATCAACCGTGTAGGCGAAAACACCAGTCGGCGAAAGCAGACCGACGATGAAGTCGTAGAGGCCCAACAATGGTGATGTCACTAATCAACCGTGAAGGCGGAAACACCAGTCGGCGGCGGCGAAGGCAGGCCGACGATGAAGTTGTAGACGCCCAACAACGGTGATGTCATCAATCAACCGTGGAGGCGAAAACACCAGTCGGCGGCGACGAAGGCAGGCCGACGATGAAGTCGTAGAGGCCCAACAACGGTGATGTCACCAATCAACCGTGAAGGCGGAAACACTAGTCGACGGCGACGAAGGCAGGCCAACGATGAAGTCGAAGACGCTCAACAACGGTGATGTCTCCAATCAACCGTGTAGGCGAAAACACCAGTCGGCGGTGAAGGCAGGCCAACGATGAAGTCATAGACGGCCAACAACGGTGATGTCACCAATCAACCGTGTAGACGGAAGCACCAGTCGGCGGCGGCGAAGGCTGGCCGACGATGAAGTCGTAGACGCCTAACAACGGTGATGTCACCATTCAACCGTGTAGGCAAAAACACCAGTCGACGGCGGCGAAGGCAGGCCAACGATGAAGTGGTAGACGCCCAACAATGGTGATGTCACCAATCAACCGTGTAGGCGAAAACACCAGTCGACGGCGGCGAAGGCAGACCGATGATAAAGTGGTAGAGGCCCAACAACGGTGATGTCACCAATCAACCGTGTAGGAGAAAACACCAGTCGGCGGCGGCGAAGGCGGACCGACGATGAAGTCATAGACGGCCAACAACGGTGATGTCAGCATTCAACCGTGTAGGCGAAAACACCAGTCGGCGGCGGGGAAGGCAGGCCGACGATGAAGTCGTAGAGGCCCAACAACGGTGATGTCACCAATCAACCGTGAAGGCGGAAACACCAGTCGGCGGCGGCGAAGGCAGGCCGACGATAAAATCGTAGACGCCCAACTAGAGTGATGTCACCAATCAACCGTGAAGGCGGAAACACAAGTCGGCGGTGGCGAAGGCAGGCCGACGATGAAGTCGTAGAGGCCTAACAACGGTGATGTCACCAATCAACCGTGAAGGCGGAAACACCAGTCGGCGGTGGCGAAGGCAGGCCGACGATAAAGTCGTAGAGGCCCAACAACGGTGATGTCATCAATCAACCATGGAGGTGGAAACACCAGTCGGCGGTGGCGAAGACAGGCCGACGATAAAGTCGTAGAGGCCCAACAACAGTGATGTCACCAATCAACCATGGAATGAAGTCGTAGAGGCCCAACAATGGTGATGTCACCAATCAACCGTGTAGGTGGAAACACCAGTCGGCGGCGGCGAAGGCTGGCCGACGATGAAGTCGTAGACGTCCAACAATGGTGATGTCACCAATCAACCGTGAAGGCGGAAACACCAGTCGGCGGCGGTGAAGGCAGGCCGACGATAAAGTCGTAGAGGCCCAACAACGGTGATGTCACCAATCAACCGTAAAGGCGGAAACACCAGTCGGCGGCGGCGAAGGCAGGCCGACGATAAAATCGTAGACGCCCAACAATGGTGATGTCACCAATCAACCGTGAAGGCGGAAACACCAGTCGGCGATGGCGAAGGCAGGCCAACGATGAAGTCGTAGAGGCCCAACAACGGTGATGTCACCAATCAACCGTGAAGGCGGAAACACTAGTCGGCGACGGCGAAGGCAGGCCGACGATAAAGTTGTAGACGCCCAACAACGGTGATGTCACCAATCAACCGTGAAGGCGGAAACTCCAGTCGGCGGTGGCGAAGGCAGGCCGACGATGAAGTCGTAGAGGCCCAACAACGGTGATGTCATCAATCAACCGTGGAGGTGGAAACACCAATTGGCGGTGGCGAAGGCAAGCCAACGATGAAGTCGTAGAGGCCCAACAACGGTAATGTCACCAATCAACCGTGTAGGCGGAAACACTAGTCGGCGGCGGCGAAGGCAGGCCGACGATGAAGTCGTAGAGGCCCAACAACGGTGATGTCACCAATCAACCGTGTAGGTGGAAACACCAGTCGACGGCGGCGAAGGCAGACCGATGATGAAGTTGTAGAGGCCCAACAACGGTGATGTCACCAATCAACCTTGAAGGCGGAAACACTAGTCGGCGGTGGCGAAGGCAGGCCGACGATAAAGTCGTAGAGGCCCAACATCGGCGATGTCATCAATCAACCGTGGAGGTGGAAACACCAGTCGACGGTGGCGAAGACAGGCCGACGATGAAGTCGTAGAGGCCCAACAACGGTGATGTCACCAATCAACCATGGAATGAAGTCGTAGAGGCCCAACAATGGTGATGTCACCAATCAACCGTGTAGGTGGAAACACCAGTCGACGGCGGCGAAGGCTGGCCGACGATGAAGTCATAGACGCCCAACAACGGTGATGTCACTATTCAACCGTGCAGGCGAAAACACCAGTCGGCGGTGGGGAAGGCAGGACAACGATGAAGTCGTGGACGCCCAACAATGGTGATGTCACCAATCAACCGTGTAGGCGAAAACACCAGTCGGCGACGGCGAAGGCAGACCGATGATGAAGTTGTAGAGGCCCAACAACGATGATGTCACCAATCAACTGTGAAGGCGGAAACACCAGTCGGCGGCGGCGAAGGCAGGCCGACGATGAAGTTGTAGACGCCCAACAACGGTGATGTCATCAATCGACCATGGAGGCGAAAACACCAGTCGGCGGCGGCGAAAGCTGGACGACGATGAAGTCGTAGAGGCCCAACAACGGTGATGTCACCAATCAACCGTGTAGGCGGAAGCACCAGTCGACGGCGGCGAAGGCTGGCCGATGATGAAGTCGTAGACGCCTAACAACGGTGATGTCACCATTCAACTGTGTAGGCAAAAACACCAGTCGACGGCGGCGAAGGCAGGGCAACGATGAAGTCGTAGACGCCCAACAATGGTGATGTCACCAATCAACCGTGTAGGCGAAAACACCAGTCGACGGCGGCGAAGGCAGACCGATGATGAAGTTGTAGAGGCCCAACAACGGTGATGTCACCAATCAACCGTGTAGGAGAAAACACCAGTCGGCGGCGGCGAAGGCTGACCGACGATGAAGTCATAGACGGCCAACAAAGGTGATGTCACCATTCAACCGTGTAGGCGAAAACACCAGTCGGCGGCGGGGAAGGCAGGCCGACGATGAAGTCGTAGAGGCCCAACAACGGTGATGTCACCAATCAACCATGAAGGCGTAAACACCAGTCGGTGACGGCGAAGGCAGGCCGACGATAAAGTCGTAGACGCCCAACAACGGTGATGTCACCAATCAACCGTGAAGGCGGAAACTCCAGTCGGCGGTGGCGAAGGCAGGCCGACGATGAAGTCGTAGAGGCCCAACAACGGTGATGTCATCAATCAACCGTGGAGGTGGAAACACCAGTCGGCGGTGGCGAAGGCAGGCCGACGATGAAGTCGTAGAGGCCCAACAACGGTAATGTCACCAATCAACCGTGTAGGCGGAAACACTAGTCGGCGGCGGCGAAGGCAGGCCGACGATGAAGTCGTAGAGGCCCAACAATGGTGATGTCACCAATCAACCGTGTAGGTGGAAACACCAGTCGGCGGCGGCGAAGGCTGACCGACGATGAAGTCGTAGACGCCCAACAATGGTGGTGTCACCATTCAACCGTTTAGGCGAAAACACGAGTTGGCGGCGGTGAAGGCAGGCCGACGATGAAGTCGTAGACTCCCGACAACGGTGATGTCACCAATTAACCGTGAAGGCGGAAACACCAGTCGGTGGCGGCGAAAGCAGGCCGTCGATGAAGTCATAGACGCCCAGCAACGGTGATATCACCATTCAACCGTTTAGGCGAAAACACCAGTCGGCGGCGACGAAGGCAGGCCAACGATGATGTATAATTGATCGATCCTGCTGTATAAACACGTAGGATGAGTAGTATCTGATGCAAACATAGTACTTGAGGAAAATTCAAGCATTTTAAAATTTTTATAAGTATGTATTTCTTCTCTTGTTGGTTTTGATTTCCCCGAGTAGATGACTCCTCACGTTTAAATACTCTGCCCGACTAGTCATTAATATGAGTTCGTCATTAATGGAACAAAGTTTCACATATCAGAATTTACTACTCGGGTACTTTCGTAATTGTTTAGAGTAGAAAACAAATTATTTTATCTTTATGCTTTTGATTTCTTCCGAATAATACTTAGCACCTTGTGTCATACACTTCATCCAACGAGCTCCCGGGTGCTAGGATTCGGCCCAAAGGCAACTATCCATCGACAAACCAAACGGAAAGCATAGGGAAAATAGAGTTGCACAACTCGATCAGTACTTCTTTTACTCGGATTATGTCGCAAGCAATCAAGATAAATATTATGAAAATTGTTGCAAAAATATGATATAACATCTGTAGCCCCCGACTCACTGCTCAACGGAGGACCAGTTGATGAAGTGAGGCAGAGGAAAAAGAAGATATCATATAAAGAAGGAAAATTAATGATGACTTAGCTTTTTGGTATTTCCACCGGTGTCGGCAGAGGTGGCCGATCCAGGGATAATGTCATCCATCAATGACGATGAAGACACCAACTGTGGAGGCAAAGATTCCAGTTGGCAATAACGAAGACGATTGACGGTGAAGACGACGTTGCCATCAACAGCGGCGGCGGAGCATACCAACCGTGGAGGCAAAGATTCCAGTCGGCAATAACGAAGACGACCGACGGTGAAGACGACGTTGCCATCAACAGTGGCGGCGGAGCACACCAACCGTGGAGGCAAAGAAACTAGTCGGTGATAAAGTCAAGGTTGCCGAAGCGGAACGCCTGCCTAGGGGCGAAGGCGAAGTCGTCGATGCCTGATGAAGATCCCATCGCGCTTGTCGGCGAGATGAAGAAGAAAACTTGACGCAGAGCCCCTACCTGGCGCGCCAACTGTCGAACTTGGTTTCGGCAATAAGAAATTGGGGGTAGCAGTCAAGCGCCAAACACGATGGGCTAGTATGCAAAGAGGTTTAGACAGGTTCAGGCCCTCTCTAACGAGAGGTAATACCCTACTCCTGTTTCGGGGATTCGATCCACCGAGTGATTTATTGATCTCTTGATCTCTTGATCTCGGTTGTCTCGTTTGTTCTTGCTATGATTCTCTATGCAGTCGTCTATCCCTCAAAGGACGCCCTACCCTCCTTATATAGTTTTAGAGGGTAGGCTTACAAGTCGGAAACCCTATCATACTCTATGTTGGACTCCTCAATCTTACCAACTATGGACTATGAGCCGTTACCTTATTACAATGGTAACGTAATACCCAAGTCATAAGCTGGTTTACATAATCATGAGTCCTAACCTATCCCTTATGGTAAGTCGGATATGCTAGTCGTGAGGGTATCCGGTACCCATAATCTCCACAATTAAGTAATTTGAATACTAATAAAATTAAAGTAGCATAAACGACATAATGGTGATTCAGTAGTTTTTGTTCTTAGTTCCATACATATGTAGTTTCTTGCAGGTGAATGTAATACTGATAATGCATAGTGAGTCATTGTGGAATGAGTGAAATTTGTTTTACTTGTCGTCGATGTGTCCCTGACATGTCGAGGAGGCTATATTTATTCCAATCCCAATTTATGTGATACCTCTTCACTAATTCGTTTTCAGATGACTAGAATGCTTCCAATGATGCAGCACAGGAGGAAGAAGGTTTGTGTATTTTCCTGCTGTTAATTGTTTCTATAATCCTCATCTGATACACGTAAATATTCAGTCCTAAGCATTTACCTGATGGAATTCTGAAATCTGAACTCTAAACATCCAGGTTCAGAATTGTGCACAATTAATGAGAGTGAGAAAAAGCACATGCGGAGTCAGATATGTAGTGAATAACCAAGGCAACATTCAATTTCTTCCATAAGAGATTGGCATCAAAAATAAAACCTAATCATGTATTTTTTATTATAATTTTAGTTTTTCTCGTTGCAATGTATGAAGAGATGAATGAGCGAAAGGTTGACTTGATTCATTGTAATGCACAGGCATTTTTGTCAGTGTATGGGCCTGTTTGGCACGGCTCCAGCTCCAACTCCATCTCTTCTGAAGATCGAGCCCAACCAGACAGTTCAGCTCCACCCAAAAAGGGATCGGAGCTGGTTAGAGTGCTTTCATAAAATGAACTAGAGAAATTAAGCTGGGTTTAGACTGCTCTACAATTTCACTTCAGACTTAACTCCTAAAGTTAAATATAGAAGTTTGAGCCCTACCAAATGAGCCCTATGTATAGAAATATAAAATATTTTGGGAACGAATATTAGCTATTTCTTTCTTGGCACATATTAAACCCAGCAATGCATAGGTGGTAAGCCAATCTATCCCTATAAACTATGCAAGATTACACAAAAGTCCTTGCAAGAATAATAAAATTTTGTTTACTATAGATATAGAAAAGCAAAGTTACAGTACATGCACATCTATGAAACATTTTCAAGTGACGTGCTGCAATTAATACAACCATAGACAATATATAACATGACCCAAGTTCCACACAACAACAATAGATATAACATGACCCGAGTTCCACACACAATAATAGATTACACAGTTTTGTACTACAGTACACAAAAGTTGCTTCAAATTATGGAAAACATAAACAGAAGATACATACTTGAAAACACAATTTACTTTAAATGAAATGGCACTGATTGATAACATTGATTATATCATGCATACCACAAAATATATATTTCCTTTTTTACCTCCTTTCTTCCTGTTGTCCACCTTCTTAGTTAAGTGGAGTGGCTGGTGCAGAAAGCGTCGCACTGCTACTTGCACTGATGCCAGCACCAAAGTGCTTAGGAGTTCCCTCAATACTAATCTCCTCACAGTGCTGAGGACTTAGACTATAATTTCCCTGTCCACCCTTCCTAGATCTTCTCAGCATAACAAGTCGTTCTGCTACCTCCTTCATATCAGGTCGCTCTTCAACCTTTTCCTTCAAACACTCTATTGCTAACTTGCCAATTTCTTCCAGGATTAGGATATCTTCTTCAATTGCAATCTCCTTGTCAAACATTATCCTCCCACTGTTCTCTTGATCATAGGCATTCTGGAACTCAATGATGAGGCTACAATTTTCACCATATATTGTTGGCTTTCTACATATGAGCTCTAGCAGTACAACTCCAAAACTGTATACATCACTCTTTTGTGTTAAATGGCCGGTCTTATGGAACACTGGATCTATGTAGCCCATGCTTCCTACCACAAACATGGTGAAATCTTTGTCTACAGTAAGAAGCTTAGATGTCCCAAAATCTGAGATCTTGGGGATAAACTTATCTGTTAAAAGTATGTTGGCTGGCTTGACGTCACCATGTCGTATGGTACGACTTGTTGATGAGTGCATGTACCTTAGACCTTCAGCTGATTCAATTGCGATGTCTAGGCGTAGACCCAATGGGAGAGGGATGTTGGCATCACCATGGAGAATGTCTTGCAGATTCCCCTTTGCGGCAAATTCATACACCAACATTGGAACATCCACTTCCAAGCAACAACCCAAAAGCTTAATAATATTATTATGCATCATTTGCGATTGGATGATCACTTCATTTGTGAAATCATCCTTTCGAGCTTCATTTACCTCAATTGAGGTCTTCACTGCAACCGTAGTATTGTCTTCAAGAGTCCCTTTGTACACCTTACCAAAGCCTCCTTGACCAAGAACTTCTGAATTATTCCTTGTGATTTTCTTTAGCTCATCTTTGGAGAAAATCTTGACATTGTCCACTTTCTGTAGCACTGAACCACCATTCTTTTTGAAATATTCATTCATTTTTTGCTTTTGGTGCATTATTAGCGTGAAAAGAACAGAAACAATTAGGAAGGAAAATCCCAAACTGATGCCTACGAAAGTTAAAAAAACTTATTAGCAAACATGACAAATCCATATATGAGTTGCAGTATTATTTTGTTAACAGAAATATAAATGAAGGCTCATTTTATTTGATAAATATTATGATGAACAACTAATATTATATTATATTGGCATGCAGAATATATCGCTCTAACTAATCATTTTTATTTATACTAAGTAGGGAGGTGAAATAAAATAAGGATGGTTGTAATTGGTTGAGATGAGTAAGTTGGTAAAGAAATTAAATAAGAGGTGATTATGATTACTTTAAACCACTGAGTTTGTACTGCACCAACAGTTTATCATCGATATTGTCCCTTTCTATAATATGTCATTAAGTTGATCAATTGTTTCTACAATGTATGACCGGATACATTTTAAAAAATAATTAAAATACCCTTGTAGACATGCATCCAAAGGTTCACAACTGATTTATCCCATTATAAGTTTAAAAAATTATGAAATTTTTGGTGTAGTTTCCTTACACAACATAGAATTTTCTCTATATGATTCAAAATTTCTTGCATCTGTACTTTTTTAAAAGTCTTCTCATGTGGAATATTGGAGAGAAATCACTTACACAAAAAAGAATGAAAATATTTTGTGTAGCACATGAAAGATGATTTGTATAAAAATACAACACACACAAAAGTAGTCTATGTAACACATAACAGACAGATTATATTTTATAGAAAATAATAATAATGCAAAAACCGTGAAACTTACACAAACTTATTTTCTTATATGATGTGCTAGGAGGCTAGATATAATTTTTCTAAATTGTTGATTTTTTTAGTTTCGTCAATGAACTGTCAACCCTTATATTTATATAAGCGCACTGTAGGCATTATCATAAATATTTTTTAGGCTGAATGGTATATTGTAGAAACAATTAAAACACATAGTCGATGGGAAATCATTGAATTGATGTAAACTCAATGTGACATATATATATATATATATATATATATATATATATATATATATATATATATAATCTTTCTTAAAAAATGCTGAGGTGCATATGTACCAAGGGCAACCCTTGCTGCAAGAGGGAATTTTGAGCTGCACTCTTGTTTCTTGGGTCCTTCACCACTCCACTGGTAACCTACACGGCAGTGGCATTCATAATCCCCTGGGATGTTGTTGCAGACGCCGTAGCAGGGATATTTCTTCTTGTTGGACACATCACACTCGTTGATGTCTGTGAGCATATATGTATATAAATCATTAGATGAACTGTCACTAGTAAACAATTAATTTTCGTAGGACTAGGCTTCTTTTTCTTTTTTCTTTTTGAGAGGCAACTCAAAATGAAAATCACCTGTGAGATGGCTGAGGCTGTCTGATTATAAACCATGTATGAAAACCTTTTTTTTACTGGCAATTTCTTAAAAAAATCGTCTATAAAATTTGTAGCTCTCCACGAAATCTACATTGAAAGTTTTTTTGTTTCATTTTAGATCGTACCTTTAGGTGTCTAAAGCTGTGTTATTTTTCCAACTTTTCCAACTCACCTCTCTCGTTTTTCACGCGTATGCTTTTCAAACGGCTAAACGATATATTTTTTACAAAAAATTTCTATATAAAATTTATTTTTAAAAATCATATTAATCTATTTTTTAAAAAATAAACTAATACTTAACTAATCATGCGCTAATGAGTCATTCCGTTTTACGTATCCGAGAGATTAGTTCCCAACTCCATAAAAAGAACACAGCCTAAATATTGATACAAACTCTCAAATCTACTTTTGAAAACGAATTTTGGAGTATTTCAAGTGACCTTGAACGAAGACATATTCTATATTAAAATTATAGGGTTTGACTAGATCTACAACTTTGTAGCAAATATCTTTATAAGCTCTAGTATCTATTTTTTTATAAGCAGTTCTTCAAGAAGTCAAAATTTTGGAAATTTATAGAAAATTAATTTTAAATTCTATTGAGGTGAACTAAAGTTCTCCAAGATCAAACATTGTAATATTTCTTGTAGTAAGACTTAGTTAATATTTTCTTAGAACATTTCTTTAAGTATGGTCATTTGCTAATGTCACGTTAGATAACAGATCAACTCATATAGAGGTAAATGACAAGTAAACAATTATCCTAACAGAAATATATAAAAAATATTGTAAGGGTCATAGATAACTTTGGCTCACCTCACTCGAACTTAAAATCAACTTTCTATAAATCTTTAAACTTTAGTCATTTTCAAAGATTAACAATTTTTTTTCATATGGACTTCCTAAAGAAATGTCATTTTAGGCGATTCTCGTATGAGAAGGCACGTAAAAATCAACTTTTGAGGCAGTTCTCTTAAAAAGTATCACCATTAAAAATAATAGCACTACTAAAAAAAAGGACTAGTAACTATATACAAATATATATATATATATATATATAAAGTTGGATGATGACAAACTGTTTATGAAAATTGTAGCTCTTGACGAGATCTACAACTAAATGTTTCTTTATTCGAGATTGTTTATGGGCCCAAATATTCGTTACAAGATCTTAAATCTATTTTTTTAAGAACTTTTTTTAGTTTTTAAATCACCGTGGAAAGAGACGTGCTCTATATCAAAATTGTAGAGCTCGATGTGAGTGATCTACAAGTTTGTGATTGATAACTTTTCTATTTGATGTCATTTATAGTGCCAATTATATATCATAAGTTTTATATATAGTGGTGAAGTCAAAAGAATAAGCATCTCTCCCA
Organism: Oryza officinalis; assembly: GCA_008326285.1. NCBI lineage: Eukaryota > Viridiplantae > Streptophyta > Magnoliopsida > Poales > Poaceae > Oryza > Oryza officinalis. The sequence goes on along the minus strand of BDMV01000010.1, from coordinate 4,535,076 downwards.
CATGCACAAAGTATTTTATAGGTGACATGTAAGAAGACTTCTTGAAAAAGAAGTTCCGGTTCAAATCTTATATATACTACACGTGACTTGTGAAACTTGCGACGCGCGTGCGCCATGTATAGTTGCTTACTAAAACACAAAATATTTTTTCTTTTCTTTGCGCCTACCAAAATCAAATAACGAAAAGATCAAATGAAACCAGGTAAAAAAAAATATAAATTTTAGATAATGAATTTAAAACCTGGCCTCTACACTACCCGGTTTGTACACAATCGAATGGTAAAAGAAATGATGCCACTATTTAGCAAAACTGTTAACTAATAAATTAAAAAACATATTCTTACCCTTGCAACCTTGGTCCTTGTCGTAGGGGTTACCCTCGTAGCCTTGCTTGCACTTGCAGTAGTATCCGGGACCGTTGGTGGAGTTGACGCACTCGCTGTTATCGCTCACACAGGCGTACCCAGCCGGCTTCTTCTCCTGCACCTCCAGCGGAGGGCAGGTAATGGAGTCGCGGATGGCCCAGTCCAGCCACACCGGCATGGTTCGGTTGAGGTCCATCTTGAGGTCGGCGCTACGGAACTCGTACTCGTTCTTGTCGACGAGGAAGGAGTAGTCGCAGGGACTGAAGTCTACCTGGAAGCCACGCGTCCAGGCACCGAAGGTGACGACGTTGTCGGTGAGCCCCGGCGAGATATCGACATGGCAGCAACCGACGCCGGTGCACCTGCCATCCTGCGCGCTCCGGGAGTCGTTGCAGTAGGAGACGCAGCCGGTGTAGAAGAGGCCGCTGTAGTGGCTGTTGCTGCCACCGCTGTTCCCGTTCTGGGTGTAGGACAGGGTGTTGCACCCGATCACGACGAACATGTTGCGACTGTCGGAGATGCGGTACACGCCGTTGCTGTTGAGGTCTACCTCGCCGTAGAACCTCTTGGTGACGTTGTCGCCGGAGTCGTAGCACTTGTACGCCACGGGAAGCATCACCTTCACCTCCGGGAGCTGCTCCACTGACAAGCTCTGCACATGGATGCTGCCGTTGGCGGCAGCGAGGGTCGGCACCAGGTCGCCGTTGTCGTTTCGGGTATTGCAGGCGATCTCGAAGCCCTCCCCACGGGAGCAGTTGGGGCCAATGCCGAACGGGTAGGGAATGTCGACGTCGCCGCACCTAGCCTGGCAGCCGGCAGGCCGCCCGGTGACGCTCTCGGCGGCGGAAGCCAAAAGCAGCAGGCCGGCAAGTAGCCAGAATGCCGCCATCGACGCGTATACGTTTTATACTAGTATTAACTCGTATCTTTATTTTTCCTTGGTTTGAATCAGCTAAGCTAGCTGCTAGCTAGCCTCCTATCCCACTCGCCTATGTCCCCCGGGCGTGTGCTTATATAGCCGACGATCCCATCGATCGTCGAGCCAGTCTGCGCGCCTCATGCTTCAGCTATATTATACGCTCTTCGATCCTACCCAAATAAGTTAACCTATGATATATTCTAGCTAGTATTATTCTAATACTATACGAATTTGATATGAGTTGACATATTCTATTACTATCTTAGTACTATATAAATCCGATATGAGTACTATGTTAACTTATCTTGGAACCAAAAAAGTATATATCATCTACTTCAATTAATTGTCTTCCCTATAATATATATATATATATATATATGTAAATATGTACTTGACCAGCAAAGTGTGCAAAATCAGTCAATTTATATTTTGAAAAGCAAAAATAATTTCTTATTGTTCCTTAACAATAAGGACCTAGGTCCAACTTTTGTCTATCAACTATGAAAGAAATCATTTATTTTGGTTTCTCAAAACGTTTCACATTTTGTTATAGTGTTCTAATTGCACTGGTGTTGTTTTTCATGATGACGTTGCTTCTTCATGCAGTCCACGTGGATGAAGAGTGATGCAGGACACTAACTTACACTACTGGAGAAGTGATCTTTGCCCGAATGGCAAAAATCACATTAGTCCCGATATTCGAATCGGGACTAAAGATCATTTTTAGTCCTGGTTAAAAAGTGCGTCGGGACTTTATGATCTTTAGTCCCGATTGATAACACCAACCGGGACTAAAGACCTGGTTCACTTTTTGTCAGGCCGTATCAGGCTGTCGGGCATCTTTAGTCCCGGTTAGTGTTACCAACTGGGACTAAAGATAATCACTTTAGTCTCGGTTGGTAACACTAACCGGGACTAAAGATAAAAATGATCTTTAGTCCTGGTTGTTAAAATAGTTAGAAATAAGTATAACACATTAAAGATATGTTTAGAACTTTAAAAAAATTTAAACATGAATAATATGTGGGATTATTGTATAATTGTTGTATGATTACTTATATATAATTATTGTACTATTATTTAATTAGTTTGACTTTCGTGGATTTTCTTTTTACGATTTTTGTGTATTTCAGGTAGATGGATCGGCAATGGATGTACACCGCGGACCGACGGTCGTCAGAGTTTATTGAAGGCGTGTGTTATTTTTTGAGTGTTGCCAATGCCAACAAGCATAAGGGTTTTATATGCTGTCCATGCAAAAAGTGCAAAACCAGAAGGAGTATTCTACATCAAAAACTATTCATGTCCACTTGTTTGAGTTGGGATTCATGCCTAGCTATAATTGTTAGACCTCGCACGGAGAGTTAGGGGTTGCAATGGAAGATGATGAAGAAGAAGACGCGAACATTCCTGACTGGGCTCAATACTGTGGATTTTAAGGAAATACAACAGGTGAGGCGGATGGGGCTGATGAAGATAACGACGGTGCGGATGATCTTGGTCAGATGTTGTGCGACGTAAAGAAGGACTGCGACAGTGAAAAGGAGGTCCAAAATTTGGAGCATATGTTAGCGGATCACAAAACGTCCTTGTACCCAGGTTGCGAACAGGGGCACAAAAAGTTGAGTACCACGCTGGAATTCTTGCAATGGAAGACAAAAAATGGTGTGAGTGACAAGGCATTTGGCGAGTTACTGAAACTTGTAAAGAACATTCTTCCGGAGGGAAACGAATTGCCCGAAACAATGTACGAAGCTAAAAAGGTAGTCTGCCCTCTAGGTCTAGAAGTACAGAAGATACACGCATGTCCGAACGATTGTATCCTCTATCGCGGTGAGGAGTATGAGAACCTAGAAGCATGCCCTATTTGTAAGGCACTACGATACAAGATTAGACGAGATGACCCAGGTGATGTTGACGGATAACCTTCGAAGAAGAAAGTTCCTGCTAAGGTGATGTGGTATTTCCCTATAATACCACGGCTGAGGCGATTGTTCAGAAACAAAGCACATGCAAGAATGATGTGCTGACATGTAGAAGAACGTCAATAAGACGGGATGCTGAGACACCCAGCTGATGGATCGCAGTGGCGGAACATCGATAGAGTATATTAAGACTTCAGAGAGGATGCACGAAACGTAAGGTTTGGTTTAAGTACGGATGACATGAATCCATTTGGAGAGATGAGCAGCGGCTATAGCACTTGGCTTGTGACCATGTGTATCTACAACCTTCTCCCTTGGCTATGCATGAAGCGAAAGTACATCATGATACCGATTATTATTCAAGGCCCAAAGCAACCTGGTAATGACATTGATGTGTACCTAAGACCATTGGTTGAATATCTTAAACTTCTGTGGAAGAAAGAAGGTGTCATCGTGTGGGATGAGAACAAACAGGAGCAATTTAACATACGAGCGTTGTTGTTCGTAACCATTAACGATTGGCCTGCACTTAGCAACCTATCCGGACAGTCAAACAAGGGGTACAAGGCTTGTACCCACTGTATGGATGAAACTAAAAGTATGTATCTGAAACATTATAGGAAGGTTGTGTACATGGTCATCGTCAATTTCTTGTTGCAAGCCACCCTGTCTGGAAGAAAGGCAAACATTTTGAACAGAAGGCAGACCACCGTACTAAGTCTAAACATCGTAACAGAAAAACCATGTTTACTATGGTGAAAGATCTAAAAGTAGTATTCAAAAAGGGACCTTGCAGCAAACCTATAGCAAGTGAAGATGGTCACGCGGCGATGTGGAAGAAAAAGTCTATTTTTTGGGAGTTACCCTATTGGGAAGTCTTGAACGTCCGTCACACAATCGACGTGACGCACCTCACTAAGAACCTTTGCGTCAACCTGCTGGGCTTCCTAGGTGTATATGGGAAGTCGAAAGATACACTTCAAGCACGTAATGATCTAAAGCATATTAAATAACGCAACGGCCTTCATCCGGAACTAAAGGAGAAAGGAAGTCATTACTTGAGTCCAGTCAGTTACACTCTGAGCAAGGGAGAGAAGGAAAGTATGTTTGAATGTTTGGAGAGCATCAAGTTACCAACTGGATACTCCTCGAATATAAAGGGAATAATAAGCATGAAGGAGAAGAAGTTCACAAACCTAAAGTCTCATGACTGCCACGTGTTGATGACACAACTGCTTCCTGTTATAATTCGATGTATCCTTCCTGATAATGTCCGGACAACAATAACAAAGCTATGTGCTTTCCTTAACGTAATTTCGCAGAAGATCATCGATCCAGACAGTTTAATAGCCCTTGAAAATGACGTGGTGCAATGTCTTGTCAGCTTTGAGATGATCTTTCCACCATCCTTCTTCAATATAGTGACGCATCTTCTATGTCATCTTGTTAAAGAGATCAGTATTCTCGGTCCTGTGTACCTACACAACATGTTCTCTTTCGAGAGGTACATGGGCGTTCTGAAGAAGTACGCTCGTAACCGTTCTCGTTCGGGGACAAGCATCGCCAAGGGGTATGGAACGGAGGAGGTCATTGAGTTCTGCATAAAATTTATTGAAGGCCTTCATCTAATCAAGGTGCCCGAATCAAGCCACGAAGGGAGACTACGGGGAATGTTGACTCTTGGAAGGAAAATACTAATGACTGTAGATAACAATTTATTCCATAAAGCACATTTCACGGTTTTGCAACAATCTTCGTTGGTGGCTCCTTACATGGAGAGCACATGGCGATTGTTCGCTCAAAAAATGTCAGAAAGTCCGATGCCTGGATTACACGCCATTACATTGATACTTTCCCCGCTTGGTTGCGACAACATCTCATGGGTAACGAGACAATTGACCAACAACTAGCCTTCTTGGCGAGGGGACCGTCTTGCTCGATCTTAACATTCCAAGGATATGAAATCAATAGGTATACATTTTACACAAGAGCCCAAGAAACAAAAAACACGAACCAGAACAGTGCTATTCGTATCGATGCCATGAGATACGATAGGACAACCAGCACGTATTATGGTGGCATTGACGTGATATGGGAACTTGACTGTGGACCTCTAAAGGTGCCTCTATTTCGGTGCCAATGGGTTAGGCTAACTGGTGGAGACGTAACGATTGATGACAGTGGGATGACAACGGTTGACCTTAACAAGGTTGGATACTCAGACGAACCATTTTGTCCTAGCCAATGATGTAACTCAAGTTTTCTACGTGAAGGACATGTCTAGCAAACCAAAGAAGGGAAAAGGGCCCGACGAGCCAAAGCACCACGTGGTTCTCCCAGGCAAAAGGAAAAGGCAACCACCGTTTGCGGTGATGGTTGACCCGAGCATCCTCCTATCAAATGAGGACACCCCTCACTCACGCAACGATCATAGTGAAGGAATATTCATGAGGAGAAAGTACATGAGGTCAACCATCACGCTGTAAATTATTTTTAACGTAATGACCTAGGTTGTTGTATGGACGATATAAATTATTTTGAATGTATTGAATTATTTAAATCGAGCATGAATAGTTTATATATGACTATTTAAATTTAAACTGTCAATTTTAAACTATTTAAATCGGGCATATCTTATTTATATATGATTTTTAAAATTTAATAACAATTTTAAACTATTTAAATCAGGCATATGCTATTTATATATGATTTTCAAAATTTAATAACAATTTTAAACTATTTAAATCGGGCATATGTTATTTATGTATATTTTTAAAAAGTAATACCAATTTTAATTATATGAAATGTTTTGTCATTGTAGTTTGTAATTATTTAATTTCTAGTCCCGGTTGTTAACCCAAGTCGGGACAAAAAAATTTTTGGAAATAGTGGGAAAATATCTTTAGTCCTAGTTGGTGGAAACAACCAGAACTAAAGATATCTTTAGTCCCGGTTGTTGGGCACAACCGGGACTAAAGCTTCCATCTTTAGTCCCGGTTATAGTCCCGGTTGTTGGGCACAACCAGGATTAAAGCTCCCGGGGTATATATAGTAAGGCACATCGTTTTCTCCGGCATCCCACACTTAGCCGTTTTCACCGATATCTTCGCTGAGCGCCATCATCGGCTAGGGTCTTCGTCGTCACCGCCGCCATCATCTCGTCGTCGTCGTGATCATCGCCGCTGCCGCTGCCGTGCGTCGCTGCCCTCGCCGCCGCATTCGCTTCAAGGTTAGGCTCGATATCCTGGCCACCTCTCCCTCTCCCATCTCTCTCTCTCCTCCAGGCGGCGGCCGCCGCCACCGATCTTCTGTCGCACCGTCGTTGTCGTCGTCATCATCGCATCCCCACACCGCCACCGCCACCACCACTGCCAACGCCACCGCACCACTGCCGCCATGGCTGACACTGGCTGTTGCGCGCCAAGAAGGTGTCACCGCTGCCGGGCGCCACCGCTGCCGCCGCGCACCAAACGTGAATGATTGAACGACCGAACGTGAATGACGGAACAATCGAATGGGGACGAACGAACGACCGAAAGTGAACGAACGAACGACTTTCACGACTTTAACGAGTTTAAGGACCGAACGACTTTCACGACTTTAACGATTTTCACGACCGAACGAGTTTAACGACTTTACGAGTTTAAGGACCGAACGACTTTCATGACCAAACGACCTTCACGACTTTAACGAGTTTAAGGACCGAACGACTTTCACGACCGAACGACTTTAACGACTTTATCAATTTTCACGACTGAACGAGTTTAAAGACTTTAACAAGTTTAAGGACCGAACAACATTCACAACCGAATGACTATCACGACTTTAACGATTTTCACGACCGAACGAGTTTAACGACTTTAACGAGTTTAAGGACTGAACGACTTTCACGACTGAACGACTTTCACGACTTTAACGATTTTCACGACCGAATGAGTTTAAAGACTTTAACGAGTTTAAGGACCGAACATCTTTCACGACTTTAACGATTTTCACGACCGAACGAGTTTAACGACTTTAACGAGTTTAAGGACCGAACGACTTTCACGATGGTACAACTTTCACAACTTTACGAGTTTAAGGACCGAACGACTTTCACGACCAAACGACTTTCATGACTTTTAACGATTTTCACGACCGAACGAGTTTAACGAGTTTAAGGACCGAACGACTTTCACGACTGAATGACTTTCACGACTTTCAGTACCGATGTATATGCAATCTACATGTTTTAGCTAATTATTTTTTTATTGTTAGAATTACCTGGTCCAGCTGCTGATCGTCAACGTCGCTCAAGCTTACATGGTCCCAAGCCTTCCAAGCAAAACTAAAGCAAGTTACATGAAACTATAAAAGTTTTCATACATTCCTTTGAAATGTATTAGCTGTATTTAAAATGTACACATGTAGGTTTCATATTTCTTAACTAGGTGAAATTTAACTTGGGTTTCATATTTCTTAGGTAGGTGGAAATTAGCTAGTCATCGTAGTTCTCGAGTATGTCAATATATATATAACAATATACCTCGTTCATATTACGAACAGATGGTCGATCGCGATGATGAACAGACCATCTACGACCAGATCGCAGAGGGCAGCAGCCAATACTGGGTGGACGAGCATGGGAACAAGGACCCTAACCAGTATTTGAACGAAGTGGGCAACGAGAAGGGTAATGAGGAGGGAAACGAGGAGGGGCACGAAGAGAATAGTGACAACCAACTGGCCGTTGGAGAGAAGAGGGGACGTGGACAACAAGGTGCCGCGAGAAAGGTGGAGGGGAGACACATTATTACTAAAGTGAATCCAGACAGTTGACCAGTTACCCCTGCCGATGCAGCAACAAAGTTTGTGTCACACAGCGGTTGAGTCATGAGGGATCACGTGCCCATCAGCATAGTAAACTAGCATCAAACAAGGGCACATGGGGATGAGGAGGAACAACCTTATCTCCCTGATACAGAGAAAGAAATGTTGTGGACCACGATGCTTGAGACATTCATGGTCCCTGAGGCAGAAAAGCAAAAAGTGAAGGATTGCACTTTAAAGAAGATGGCCGAACAGTTCCGATAGTACAAGAAAGATTTGTACAAGAAATATATCGTGAAGGGCCTGACACCTGACTTTGACAAAATGACCGAGCTGAAGGATCATTGGGATGCGTTTGTCGCATACAAGACAGGGGAGCAAGGGCAACGCAGATAGAAAAGAATAAAGCCAATGCCGCTAGAAAGAAGTACCTTCACCGGCTAGGGTCAGGCGGCTATAAGAAGGCAGTGCCGAAGTTGGAGAAAATGGAAGCAGGTTGCTAGAAAGAGGTATCGTTTCGGCCATAGCCGATTGGTCGAAACGATCAAAGTATTGGTACTACGCTTACGGTGGAACGCTCGATCTTGGTGATGGCTCCCTGATATTCGGCGATGAGATTCGTGAAGTAGCAAGCCGACTAACGGAAGCAGTAGAGGCCTCTGCTCAGGGAACATTCAGGCCAGACGGAGAGAAGGACGAGCTTACGCTCGCACTGCAGAATGACGAGCATCCAGGCTGAACGCGAGGAAAAGGCTTGGTTCCATGGAAATTTGGATTTCAAGAGGACATCCACACTTACAAGAGTCGCATGAGGAGCAAAAGAGATACTTAGGCGAAGTTAACAAATCTTGAGTATAGGGTCACGACACAAGAGTTATGGATGCAAGAGGAGGTGGAAAGACGGGAGGACCAACGCCTGGCCGAATAATAGAGGGAGCAGACCCAACAACATGTTCCTCCCGTCATGGTGAGCCCCTCAGGCAATTGCAACAGTTGCGCTTCTACATGGCAAGTAGGAGAACATGGCATGAAAGCTGCAGCAGGGCCAGCTCACGACGAGCAACCGTGCCCCATTGATGAAATCACGTAGCGGACACCGTGTGAGCTGCATCGTCCCTTCAAGAGCATATCACTCAAGGTATGCTCGTAGTTTTATGATATATGTCTTGTACATTGCAAAAGTTGGTGCACATGTTAATTACTAATTAACCTCGATTCTTGTGAAGGTGGCGTCGGGCATGGCCATACCAGTGGACCGTTCAGGGACATACCATTGCAGGTCGATTCCACCTAGATACTCAAAGGTCGAAGTAGAATTGGTGGAACAAGGGTTCGAGGACCTCGAGCTGGACATCCCCGGAGGAGACGGGGAGACAAAACTAGGCCCACGCCATTATACTATGGTGCAAGCGCTACATCATGTTTCCCGGGCAAGAAACGACGTCCGTTCCTACATCTCCTCCGCCTGCACCGTCTCCTTGGCGGGCACCGACTCCTCTGAGGTCTCCGCTACGGGTATCGTCTGCTCCATCTTCAACGCTGCAACTAGCTGCAAGTACAAGAAAGACTTGCTCACCTTGTCCCGCGTCGTCAAAGTCCAGCATACAAATGAAGAAGCCAAGACTTGACGAGCCTAAGCTCCCCGCTCTCAAGCCTAGGGCATACGACCGCACTCCCGAGGAGACTGACGAGATCGTAAGGGCGCAAGTGAAGGCGCACTTCAAGCCACGGAGTCCAGTAAAGAAGATTCCTATAGACCCATCATCTAAGGAGTTCTTTAAGAAGATGAGCACATCGGTAAAAAAGACCTTACTATCCGACTATGACCGATCAATAATGAAGTCTTTTAAGAAGGCAAAAGGAAAGTCCAAAGAGGTCCCTCAGCTCGAAAAGCAACCAAAACAATCGATTGATCCGTTGCTTTCGCCTGGTGAAATGAAGATAAGACAATTTATGGCGGAGACGGGACTAAACAGGGAGCAATTGCTGGCCAATGCACCAATGACAAAAGCAACAGCAGAGGATCTGAAATACAAATTTACCCTCGGTGAACCACTTGTCAAGCCCGATCAGGTTCAAACCCTCTCTACATAGATGTACCGATTTCATCAATACTACATGGAAAAATTAGCCACCGGAAGAGTGATGTTCGGTGCGAGGATAAAAAAACTTAGATTACTTCCAAGGAGATGATAAGTTGTGGGTCCGTTTCTAGGAAATCTTTGATGTGTACCATCGAGACGCCCTCGACGTCTCACTTCTTAGTCTATGGGTTCTGTAAGTATTGTTTAATTAATTTTATTTCATTCCTTAGCTCCTTGTATGTAGTATCGAATGATTGCAGTGTGCGGATAGATGATGTAAACATCTTTTTTTCCCATTATAGAATGAAGATTCAAATATGCCGTAAGCAGGGAGCTTTCAGGGTTGGATTCTTGGACCCTCGCAAAGTTAACGCTACGGTGATAAAGGATCGTGAGCAAGAAACAAAGGATAATATTTTCCATTTCCTGGTGCAACAACATTTCAAGACCTTCATACTATTGTCGTACAATACCTTGTGAGTTTTTACCTCTTTTCATATCAATTTCCTTCTCGTACTCATACCATGACATATATATATCATCTCACGCAATTTACAGATTTCACTGGGTCCTTTTTATTATAGACCTTATTGCAAGCAAACTGCATGTCTATGACTTAATGGATAAACTGAAGGAAACTTTCACCAAAATTTTTGAAGTGCTAGACAGGTAATGCCATCCATTGCACTGTCATTATGAGTGTTGCTATTTCAACTATATAAGCGGATCTCGGATAATTAATCATAGCTTGCAACTGTGCATACGTACACTCATCCGCACGAATTTCAAAGAAAAACTAGATGTCAGGATGAACTTTTCGGTGAGTACATGCTCCAAAATTATATTGAATCATTTAAATTTGTTCTAAAATAAAAATATATAATAAATCTATCGTTTCGATCTCCTTTAGTGTCCAAAACAGAAGCAAGGGACGAACTTATGCGGCTACTACGTTTGCAACTATATTCATACCATAACACATGGAATCAACAATGACAAGGATCTCGATGTACGTAAACATCATTCATACATTATGTCTCGATTTCTTATTGATTTCATATATTTCTATTTCATTTTTTGAAATGATAGGTTATTTGGATGATGGAGCAACTCCCCTACGATGCATTTATACAGGCCGTTCAAGAACAACTGATGAGATTTATCATAGATGAGGTTATTGATCCCGCGGGAAAATTCCACCACGATGAAAAACCTATTCGTCAACCCCACCTATGATTAGAATAGAAGGATTGTAATATATATATACATACCATAGATTTTATCTGTATATGTAATTATTGATATGTCTGTATATATTTTGGTTATACATATATATACGTATATATATATATGTATTTATATATATATGCAATATATATGTATAAATACATTTATTACATATTATATATATATAATATACATATATATGTATTTATACATATATTTGCATAATATATAAACAAGCAGCAAGCAACATATGCAAATTAAAAAAATATAAAAACATCTTTAGCCCCGGTTGGCGTTACCAACCGGGGCTAAAGTGTCCATCTTTAGTCCTGATTAGTAACACCGGGACTAAAGGGTTGCAAACCGGGACTAAAGATGGATTCCCCAGTAGTGTTACTAATCAATAACAAACAACAAAAAAAGAATGAACTTACCAATCAATAACAAACAACAGAAAAAATGAACTTACCAATGAGTAGCAATTAAACAACAACAAAATACAGAAAATACTAGAACCTACTCCCTCCATCATATAAAAAACTAACCTAGTACATGCCAACTTTGCTTCCTTCTCTTTCTTTTCCCAATGATATATATTATATATTTTAAATTGCTAACTAAGATGCCACATGGCATCATGTCAAGAAAAACTACTCCAGTTGAGGTCCAAGGATGAAATAAAATACGGATGGTTTTAACAGTTGATGGACCAAAACCAAACCAAATCCGTCATTTTAGGGTCCAAAAGTGAAGCTTTTTTCTTTTAAAAATTGACAAAAAAATATTGGCCTATAAACTACTCCTTAGGTTATCAAAATATATATGCTACTTTAGAGATTCATGTAGTCTTCAAAGACTACAAGATAATTGAGCTATCACCACCAAATTATTACAATGAAAAATAATTTGTGGCAAAATATTATACTATTACAATGATAATTTTTCTGTGGCAAATAACTATATTTTATTACAATGATTTACAATCATTGTTTTATTCAGTATTTTTGTTGGAATAGAAAATAAGCTATCACCACAAAAAATATTACTGTTGCAAAAAACATGTTCTATCGCCACAATTTTAATTTTTGTGGCCATTTGCATATTTATTAAGTGGGTATGGTAAGTTACTTTTCACTATTTTCTATTGCCACGATCAACAAATTCGTTGCAATAAAAAATTTACCATCTCATAATTTAACTTAATTTTTTCATATGGACACGGATTGGAACAAATTTTATATGAAAATTATAGCTCTCGACGAGATCTACAATTTTATAGGTGACAATTTTTTCATTTGAAATCTTTTAGATACTAAATCCAAGATTCAAATATCAGTTAGGTAGGCTCAAATAGAATGATTTGCATTTTCTAATGGAATTGATGCGTAGGTGAGTTGGTAAAGGAGAGCACACATGATGGAGAGGTTTTGTATTCGAATCCTAGCCATGACAAGGTATCAAAAAAAATAAATAAAATAGTTAGGATGATAGATTAATAATTAATCTTTTAATTTGGTACGTAAAACTAATGCCACACATGGAGTGGTGGCAATAATTATTTATTGCAATGATGTGAAGTGTTGCACCTGTTACCACTCTATTTATTACCACGGCTAGCAACGATTTTAAAATTATGGCAACATGTATCTATTGCCACAATTTTAACATTGATGCCACCATTTTTTTCATGGCGATAAATTGTTTTTCTAATAGTATAACGATAACTTGTTCCTCTTGCTATATATATGTAGATTTTTGTGAAAACTCTACACATATGATTTCATGTGTAAAATGTAAACAATTTAAGAAATGTTGATGCTTCGAGTCTCGGAATTTTGAGTTGAAAGCTTAGTCCAAACGATATGTTCCTATAACTTCAAAGCAACATTGATGATTGCTTTTAGTTGAAGTCATCTAAAGTCATATGCCTCGCCCCACTTGTGAGTTTGTGAACCAGAGCGACAAATATTTTAATTCTTTATATACCCTTCTCTATTGGACTATTATTCCTTGCTAATTTCTACAAGGTGATAGTATAATAAATAGATTTAACCCATCGGATAGAAAAAAATATATGGTTTAGATTAATTTTAGTACCGTAGCCAAACTACTGCAATTAATGCTTTTTAGCTTCTTTAAAGCAGATGTGAATTCCATTATCTAAATTCTTATACCCAAGAGGCTGGGCATGGAGAGTCGTCTAGCCTGAGTTGTCACTTACTTGTGACCGTGTATAGGTACTAGGTAAATACGATACATATATTTTTTAAGCTATTTTGGAGACTAAAAAAAGAAAATCAAAACTGGAACGTACCCAGATATGGTTGCCAGTTTTGCATCATATCTATACCACTTTCAACCTTATGAATTTTTTACGTCACCAAATTTTGCTATATACAGAAACAAAACATACTTGTGTCATTATCACCCTACCAAAATTTATTATTTCTAAAAGTTTCTTATAAAAACACTAGCGAAATTTGGTAAAGCACAAAACAAACATGACCAACACTACAAAATTCGGTAATGCTGAAATTTACCAAAATTTGGTAATGGCAAATTCGAATTTTGGCAAGAGGTTTATTTCGGTAACAAACGACTAAACGAGTCCTCAATCGAAATGATGCTCCCCGAGTACGACTACCGCTTGGGTAGTGCTAGTTAATACTCGGTTTTTGAACCGGTGCTAATAGCACGATCATTGCACCTGTGTTATTGAAAATATAATCAGTATATTTTAATTCAGAAAAATAGAAAACTAAATATGACATGTGAATAAACAAATTATTCACTGATAGTGCTAAACATGAACATGCTAATAACAAGATAAGGATTATCTAGTAACATATTTAACATTAAAGTAATAAACGAAATATACCCAGAGAACGCTCCGGTACTGGATGAGACAGTGTTGGTGTTGATGCCTCCGTTGTCGATGCCGTTCTCACCTCCACTAGTGCCACCATTGCTGTCAATGATGTTCCCGGTCGTTGACATGTTGATGTAAAGGAAGAAGACAGTGTAGTACCGAGAGACCTGTTTGTTCTGAACACTCGTGCGTGCAAGTGCTCAGAACTACAGAGTACAGAGGCAGCACAGGAATAGAGAAGGGATTGTGCGGTGGTGAACCAGCGGAAGATGAATAGAAGAGATGTCTCTGCCTCGGCCTTTGGTGGGAGATAACTTTGAGGGAGAGAGGGAAGCGTTTCTGACTTAACCACACTTGGTGGCCCTTCATTGTCCAGTCCGTTACTAGAATAACAACTCCATTAGTGACTGTCGTTACGCTTTCGCTCATCAAAATCAAAATGGCTGAAAACCGAGCTGCCCTGTCCTCCCCTCTTCATCGCGTCGCACGCCCACCACGCACACCACGCCACGCCGGGCCTTGCCTCGCCCACGGCCATGGCCACGGCTTGGGTCGGCCGGCTTGGCTTGGCGCACGCGTGTGGCAGTCTCACCATCACCTCAATCGCTCAACAGGTGCTCTCAATTAGCAGCCTATTTAAGTCAAGGTCTCTCCACGTTGATTTTAAGTTTGTATTAATCACGTAGCATTAATTATGGGCCCATGGAATTTACTTGAATTAAATTAGGCCTAGCCCATTTAATTCTAACAATCCCCACGAAATTTTAAGGCTCAAAGAAAATGTTCTTAGTTCTACACCCATTTGTTATACCAGTGTTTCAGTGGAAACTATAAAGTTGAACTTCCACCTATAAAAGGAGCTACACGTGACCACAACTGAACAATGGACTATGTGTTGAATTGTTAGTCTTGTGCAGTCAGGCTTTACTCAATTTCTTAACTGATACTAGGCTGTCGTTAGCATTCTTTCTGTTTAGAGCATATAAGTCATACTCTAGACCTTTTCATGAGTATCTAGAGATTAGCCAAATCTCATAGACTGTGACTAGCAGTCAGACTCACATAGGTATGTTCCTTCTAAGATGTTTTGTAGGCCAACATCTCTGCTTTAAGAAAAGCCAATCGGATCATATTGGTATGCACCAATCTGCCATACAGATAAAAAGATAAGTACATCAAAGAAATGAGCCTTTTAAGGGTCTTTTCTCCCAGCTAACCAACAGCTTATTTCACCATCCTAATTCACGGGATCTCCAATCACATAGAAAATGTTACCACTATTGAGTAACTCAAGTGGGTCTTAGGCCCATCTCACTCGATGCATTGTCTATCGCATTTCGTGGTAGCCCCTTAGTAAACTGATCTGCCATATTTTTAGCAATCTAGACATAGTCCAATGCTATCACTCCGGAGCTTTTTAGCTTTCTGACATACTTGAGTCTTCTCTTACATGCCTAGATGACTTCATGTTGTCCTTTGAACTATTTACCTTAATAATCACCGTTTGATTATCACAGTTCATCAGGATAGCAGGTACTGGTTTTTCAACCATTGACAAATCCATCAAGAGCTCACAAAGCCACTCAGCTTCAACAATGAGAGTATCTAATGCTGTGAGTTCTATTTTCATTGTTGACCTCGTTAAGATGGTCTGCTTGCTAGACTTCAAAGAAACAGTGCCACCTCCAAGTGTGAACGCATATCCACTTGTGGCTTTTATCTCATCAGCATCAGAGATCCAATTTGAATGACTATAACCCTCCAGTACTTTTGGGTACCTAACATAGTAAATTTCATAGATCATAGTACCTTTTAGATAGCGCATTACTCTTTTCAGAGCACGCAAGTGATCATCTCCCGGATTTGAAACAAACCGGCTCAACTTGCTTATAGCAAATGAGATATCAGGTCTCGTTGCACTAGCCAAATACATTAGTGAACCAATGATCTAGGAGTATCTCAGTTGATCCCTTGTTATTCTTTGGTTTTTTCTTAATAACACACTGGGATCATAGGCAGTAGGAGCTGGTGTGCAGTCACTATAACCAAAGCGACTTAAGACTTTATCCACATAGTGGGATTGCAGGAGTGTAACTCCACCATCATCTCCCCTTAGTAGCTTAATGTTAAGAATAACATCAACCACCCCCAAATCTTTCATCTCAAAGTTTTTGGACAGAAAATCCTTGACCCCCTCAATCACATTGAGGTTGGTCCCAAAAATTAATATATCATCGACATATAAGCACAAGATCACTCCCTCTTCCCTACCAAAGCGATAGTACACACATTTGTTAGCTTCATTCACAACAAAACTACCAGATGTTAGAGTTTTGTCAAACTTCTCAAGCCACTGCTTAGGTGCTTGATTAAGTCCATACAAGGACTTCAACAGCTTGCACATCATTCCCTTTTGACTTTCTAATACATACCCGTCTAGTTGATCCATATAGATCTCCTCCTCCAAGTTTCCATTAAGGAAAGTTGTCTTAACGTTCATCTCATGAACGAGAAGACCATGAGAGGCTGCCAGAGCAAGTAATACTCGAATTGTGGTTAAGCGAGCAACTGGTGAATAAGTGTCGAAAAAAATCCTCGCCTTCTTTTTTGGTATAAGCCTTGGCACAAGCCTTGCTTTATAATTTTCAATTGTACTATTAGGCCTAAGCTTTTTCTTGAAAATCCATTTATATCCTACAGGTTTACACCCATAAGGATGCTCGACGACTTTCCAAGTATCATTAGACATAATTGAGTTCATCTCACGGCGTATTGCTTCCTTCCAATAGTCAGCGTTAGGAGATAAATATGCCTCTTCTATGGTCCTTGGAGTGTCATCCACAAGGTATACAATGTAGTCATCACCAAAATACTTTGCAGTCCTTTGTCTCTTGCTCTTTCGAGTAGCTATAGTGTTATCCTCCTCAAGATTTTCCACAGGCATTTATTTATCATGTTCTATTGGCACAAAAGACTCAGAGGATAAAATAGTTTCTTGACTAGAAGTACTAGGTGCATCTTTCATGGGAAATTCATTCTCAAAAAATATAGCGTCTCTGGACTCAAAAATTGTACCAACATGCATGTCAGGTACTCTAGAATTTACAATTAAGAATATATATTCCATACCGCGGATAGCATAACCAAGGAACACACAATCTACGGTTTTGGTCCAGGTTTACGTTTTTTGACTACAGCACATTAACCTTAGCCAAACATTCCCATGTGCTCAAGTATGAGTGATTCAACTTTTTTTCTTATTCCGCGAATGGTGTTACTTCTTTATTCTTAGTAGGAATTTTCTTTAGGACATGACATGCAGTCAATAAAGCCTCACCTCACTATTCCTTGGAAAACCCTGTAGTGTCTAACATAGCATCACCAACTCAGTTAGAGTGCGATTCTTTTTTTTGGCAATCTCGTTTGACTGGGGTGAATAGGGAGACGTCCTTTAATGAATAATTCCAGATTCTTCATAGAATGAAGTAAACTCATTTGAAAAATACTCTCCACCTTGATCAGACCTTAACCATTTGATTTTTCTTTCAAGTTGGTTTTCTACCTTAGCCTTATAGATTTAAAGTAATGCAGTGCTTCATCCTTTGTTTTCAGTAAATACACATAGTAAAATCTAGTTCAATCATCTATAAGTGTCATGGAGTATTTCTTTCCCTCTTTAGTCAACACGCCGTTCATTTCGCACAGATCAGAATGAACCAGTTCTAGCGATGCCAAATTTCTCACATCTGATGCCTTGTGAGGTTGTTTCGCTTGAACATAAATATGGTACTTAGAACCTTTGACCAAAGTGAATTTCGAGATTAAACTCATATTAGCTAAGCGCGTCATACAACCAAAATTCACATGGCAAAGTCGCAAATGCCAAACATTGGACTCATCATCATTGCTCATATGGTTCACAACATTATTACATGCATCATCCAAAGAAAAGCGGAACAAGCCTCTGCCATCATAACTTTTACCAACAAATATTTCATATTTAGATACAACACACTTATTTGACTCAAACACAAGTTTAAAACCATCTGTACAAAGTAGAAAGCCGCTAAAAAGAAAATAAGGAAATATCAGTACGCACATGAATATTAGCACCAGTATCAACCCACCACTCAGGTGAATGAAAAACAGAAAGAACTATAGGTAAAACATTATCATACCCCGATGTTCTTCCTTCATCGCTAATAACCATGTTTGCAGACTCTTTGCCCTTGCGATCAGGATAATCCTTGGCCCAATGACCAGGCTCACCGCGCACAAAGCAGTTGCCTTTTGCCTTTCTCTTGCCTTTCTTCTTAAAATTGCTTGTAGCCTTGGTTTTGACTTTTTTCTTGTTGTGGGATGCTTGAGGGTTCTTCTTCTGCACCAAATTGGCACTAGAACCACCCTCAACCTTTTTGTCAAGGTTGTCTTTTGCCCTCGCCTTCTTCTCAACACCCAAAGAGCCAATGAGATCAGTAACGCTGAACTCTTGCCTCTTGTGTTGTAGAGAAGTGGCAAAGTCTGACCAAAAAGGTGACAATTTGGCAATAATGCCACCCGCCACAAACTTGTCCGACAACTCACAGTTGTTGTTCTCAAGTTCCTTTGCTAGCACCTAAATCTCTTGAGCTTGCTCTACTACAGAATGGTAATAGATCATTTTATAGTCATAGAACTGCTCCATGACATACAACTCACTGCCAACATTGAAGACTCTGAACTTGGCCTCAAGTGCATCCCACATATCCTTCCCTAAAGGCATATGCATGTACACGTCCACTATGTTGTCAGCCAGTACATTGATCAATGCTTTATGAAACAAGCAATCCGTAGACTCGAACTTAGTCTCCTCCTTAGGAGAGAGAGGTCGTTCGGTCGTTTTACCTCGTGAAACAAAGAAGCACTGCATGGCTGTCAACCACAATATTGCACATGCCTTCCATCTCTTATACTATGAACCATCAAATGCATGTGGTTTGAGTGATGCAGCAAAGCCAACTACTGAAAAAGTCCGATAAAGTTTTTGGATTGTTGGGATTAAAGTCATAATTCGGCATATTTTAATCCTGAAAATAGAAAACTAAATATGACATGTGAATAAACGAATGATCCAGTGATAGTGCTAAACATGAACATGCTAATAATAAGATAAGCGTTATATAGTAACATGTTTAATACTAAAGTAATAAAAGAAATGCACCCAGAGAATGCTCCAGTACTGGATGAGACAGTATTGGTGTTGATGCCTCCGTTGCTGTTGCTGTTCTCGCCTCCACCAGTGCCACTGTTGCCGTCAGTGCCATTCCCGGTCGACATGTTGATGTAGAGGAAGAAGACGATGCAGTACCGAGAGCAGTCGCGCGAGAATGCGCTCCCCAAAAGCTTAATCGCCTGCCTACCTGTGCAGGTATTCAAGCGAGCGGAGTTCCCGAGGCCTACTCATTCCGAACAGTCGTGCACGCAAGTGCTCAGAACCGGAGAGTATAGAGGCAACACAGGAATAGAGAAGGGATTTTGCGGTGATGAACGAGTGGAAGAGGAATAGAAGAGATGTCTTTGCCTCGGCCTATGGTGGGAGATAACGTTGTGGGAGAGAGGGAAGCGTTTATGACTTATCCACACTTGATGACCTTCATTGTCTAGTCCGTTACTGGAATAACAAGTCCAATAATGACCGTCGGTTACGCTTGCGCTCATCAAAACTGAAACGGCTAAAAACCGAGCAGCCCTGCCCTCCCGTCTTCGTCGCATCGCCCGCCCGCCACGGCCGACCGGCTTGGCTCGACGCGCATGTGGCAATCTTACCATCATCTCAACCGTTTAACAGGTACTCTCAATTAGCAGCCTATTTACATCGAGGTCGCTGTTGGTTTTTAAGGTGATATTAATCCCCTAACATTAATTATGGGCCATAGAATTTATTAGGAATACCCTAAAATTACACACACAAAGGGTATCTTAAATTGCGGTTTGGTCACTTTGGTTGATGGAATTTCCCACATATCTGTGAATATATATATTGTTTTGTCTGCGTGTTGATTGAAATATGAGTCTTAGCTCAACTCTCAAATGATGAGGGTGTTGTACTATCCGCAGTAGTTAGGTTTTAATGATAGGGGTAGTACTATCCGCGGTATGCGGTATGCGGTATGCCACATGATAGGAGCAGGTTGCGGGTATAATAATTAGTTTCACATCTTGAATTAATTATATGGCCTTGTCAAGTTGTCATCTTCAATTACATATAATAAGACTCACTTTGATAAGAACCCCGGTCATCAAAATATATTAAACGGCTTGTTTGATTTATGGAAAAAGTGAATGTTTAGATTTTTATGGATTAATTTTTATGCGTATCGTTTGGTTTGTAGGAATAAATTATACAAAAAATAAAATAAAATTCCCTTTTTATAAGTTGTATAAAAAACATAAAATTTTTTCATACACTCAAATCTTTTAAAAAAATTAAATGAATTGATATGTACATACATTTCAATTCCGTTACTTTTCCTATTTCTATGGATTTATATTCCGGCGATCATAACGCGCGAGTGCATAGTCACATATTCGAAGCGCGCGGCCGGTGGAGTACAGTACAGATAATTAACCTCGAGACCTTGAAGAGATACCCAAAACATATTTTGGGAGTCATTAATCAATAAGGAAATGGACGCACTGTTTTTAGTCAAACAAAAAAAAAACCCAACCGCCGCTAGCTTTGCCATCTCACTCAATCACAATAAAAATAAAACAACGGGACCGAAGGTTATGGTGCGCAATTAGTCAATCTCAGTCCTTCAGTGTGATTAATTAATTGAAGCCCCATAAGCATCCACGTTGTCCACTGGTTCAGACTTCAGACAAATAAATTAGAACGACCTACTGATATAAGGCTGGTCAGTCAAGAATAAAACGGCAAGCTTAGCTGAAACTTGTTATATGGCTCGGTAGCATGCATACAACTTGCAGTTGTCGAAAGTAATGATGTATTAATTACTCACTCACAAAAATGTAAATTTAACACTACGCATCGATCTGTCTACCAGCTATTGTCAGCCTGGCTCGACGACCTGCAGGTGATCAGCGCATGCGACAAAACGATCGAGGCATGCATGCCGTAGAGAGTTCGACAGAAAGAGCAAAGAAAACAGGAATTTTTTATTTTTATTTTCAAATAAACTTTTTCAAAATCTATTTTCAAATATGATCCTTTTGACCAGGCATGACAAAACAATACTGTCACGTCATTCTAACTGGCGTGACAATATTTTTTGGTTGGCATGACTACACTGACTTCACGGGTAGAAATCATTCAATAGTAGAGAAATCATCTAACCATTTTTGGTTGACGCGACTACGCCAACTTCACTAGTAGAGAAATCATCTAACCATTTTTAATACCGGTTGAAAACCCCCATTAATCTCACTAGTAGAGAAATCATCTAACCATTTTTAATACTGGTTGAAAACCCCCATTAATCTCAGTTATAGCAATCATGACCAGCAAATTGAGACTAAAGATCTCGATCTTTAGGACCAGTTTAAATGCATATCAAGTCAAAAAAATATGTAGGATGTGGGATTTGAACTCAAGGCCTCTCACCTCAACCCTCATGCATGTTATCATCTCACCTACTATACACATCTAACTTAAATAAGGATGCTTTTTTTTGAATTAACTCTAGAAGTATTTTTAATACCGGTTGGTAACACCAACCGGTACTCAAAATGCATCTTTTATACCGGTTGATAACATCAACCGGGACTAAAGATTCACCAGTATTAGTCTCGGTTGGTGCTACCAATCGATACTAAAGATACATTTTTAAAACCGATTGAGAACATCAACCAGGACTAAAGATATATCTTCACATCCGGCTCTTAAGTAGCTGGCTGTTTGGGAAGTTCCCGTCCCCTATGTAATATAATATTTCCCGCTATTCATAATCGTTTTTTCAAATGGTACGCATACGAGTTAATTGAGGTGTCGTTATTCACACATATTACAATCTCGCTTTGTTAAATTAATAGGATATCGATACATGAAACAGAAAACATTTATATACATATGTACGTACACATGTCAACATGTTAATTTGTCCCATATATTACAAGTCAACACAAATGCAACACTACATTTTCAATGCATATGTTCTTTCTCCCACTCTCTTAAAGGTTTGAATTCGTTTTCTAGTGCTACTTGGCTCTCATCGTCGTAGAATTCCCCTAACTTGTTGCAGCAATCGCGACGGATGAAGCGGCACAGATCGGTGTATATGTTAAGAATTGTTTGTTTGTCAAACTGGTTTGCTATATAAGGAATTTGTGGGATCTGTTAAATAAAGAGGACAATGAAAGTTAGGAAATGAAATTAGACGAAATAGTCTATATAGAGAACACTCTCCGGACTTACATTATCGCTGGTTGTTGTGTACCTCCCATTGACTTTAAGCATCTCGCACACGTAATATCCACATAGGTTAGTGGCCGGGGGTTGCTTGAAACACTGTGAACAAAATAATTAGACCCATCAATACTAAAAAGTAACAATTACAACAAATTATGTTAACGGCATACATCATTACTGACTAATGTCTTCACATGAAGCTTTTCTTTCCGCGCATCCTGTACTGGCCCGTGATGTCTGATGTAATACCTGTGTCCTTTATGTCGATAAATATTTGTTTGAGTTTACTTTAAAATTTCAGAAAATCAACTAGGTATTGAGGGGTATGTTAATATTTACAAATTCAACAAAAAGAGAAACTCCATGAACGTTTGTTCATTATAGTTTGTCGGATCAAGCACTATGATCAAGTGGTCCCTCGGATATACAAGGAATAATATATAATGATTGCTGCAAACAAAATAGATGAATTAGAGACGACATTTGCTAGTAATGTTGTAGTACTACGAAAACAGTAATGAAACGGAAGAGATGTTGATTGTTCTTTATGCACTGAACAAAAACATATCGAGATGCTAGCAAATAATTTCTTCACCTCACTTTTTTCAGCACAGGAGAACATTGAGCCTGAATTGATTTTGCCTTATGTACCATCTAAAGTGATGGTAGAAATGAATGATATGTTGTGCAAGGATTTCAACGAGGAGGAGGTAACCAGGGGCGGATCCAATATGAGGGCGGCGAGGTCTCGAGCCTCCAATACCGATGTGAGGACCATGAGAGCCCCCACAAAACTCCCACTAAATTTTTTTTATCATACGTAGATGGGAGAGGGGTATGTAGCTTTGTCTAGTTTATTCAGACCCTCCTGTTATTTTTTTTTGGATCCGTCACTGGTGGTAACTGCAGCGCTGTTTATGATGGGTCCTAATAAGTCTCCGGAACCTGATGGACTAACAGCTGGTTTCTATCAATCCCACTGGGATATACTGAAACCAAGTGTAACTAGTGTTGTTCTGAACTTTCTCAATGGGGGTGAGTTGCCATTAGAGGTGAACTCTACTATTGTGGTTTTAATACCAAAAGTGAAAAATCCTCAAGAACTTACAAAGTACAGACCAATTTCCCTCTGTAATGTCCTTTACAAAATTTGTTCTAAGGTTATTGCTAACCAACTGCGCAACCTACTAGAGGAGATAATTTCTGAAGAACAAAGTGCATTTGTGCCAGGGAGGCTGATCACTGATAATGTGCTCACAGCATATGAATGTATTCATTACCTGAAGAGAAAGAAAGGCAAGAACGGTGCGTGTGCAGTTAAGCTTGACATGGCAAGGCATATGATCGTTTTGAGTGGTGTTATCTAGAAGGAATTCTTTTGAAGTTGGGTTTTGCTCCACCCATTGTGAATCTTATAATGAAATGTATCAGATCAGTTTCTTTCTATGTTCGAGTTAATGGACAATTGTCTGATGGTTTCCGTCCAACTAGAGGCATTAGACAGGGATACCCAATTTGCCCCTACCTTTTTGTGCTCTGTGCAGAAGGCTTGTCCTGCCTCTTTAAAGGATGGGGGCCGAGTTACTTATCTCATGGAATCAGAGTTGGTATTCATGCCCCTTGGATGTCTCACTTACTATCTAATATTTTCTGAATCTTCTACGAGAGGAGCAGATCGACTTCAACAGATCCTAGAATGTTATAACAAAGGATCCGGACAGCTTGTGAATAAGTCTAAATCCTCAATCTTCTTCAGTAAAAACTGTACTGATCTTATGAAGGATGAGGTGCATGGCAGTCTGCAAGTTCAGAAAGAAGCACTACGAGAAAAGGATCTTGGCCTCCCTACCACACTGGGCCGCTCAAATGCAGGAGTGTTCAAGAACTTGTCAAGCAAAATCATAGGGTTGGAGTGAACAACTCCTGGCAACTGCTGGACGAGAGGTTTTAATCAAGTCTGTAGCACAAGCAAGCGCCGGAATTTGCGAAGAAACAGATAATGGAAGAGGTGCTACAGTACTTCGAAGTACTGTAGCGTGCAGGACATGCACTGGGTTGTGCATGGGCTAGCTGAGCAGTTCATGTGTGCACGTGGGCCAGTCCTGCATGGCTTGGTGGGCTGCTCGGTTGGCAGGGAGGCCAACCGGAGCTGGCCAGAGCTTTCGGCCAGGATGGTCGCTTGGATTTGTGGGCATACTATAAACCTCTAAACACTTGTCTCTATGTATCATATAAGCTCACATGATAAGGTGAATGAGACAAATAAAGAGAGAAAATATGAGTCACCTCTCATGCACAGAGCAACCTGTATACAAACTCCAAGAGGGATAAGAGCAAGAGGTCAATAAATTGATAGGAAACAAAAAAAAGTAAATTTAATATGGTGTATTGGGACAAGTATACTAGAGGTAATTTATTGTATATATTGCCTTTTAATTGATGAGTTGATGATGTGGATAAAATTAGAGGTGATTATCACATCCACTATAAAACTTACTCTAGCATGGTCGCACGGGAGCCGTACGTGGTAGGGACGCATGGCACGGACACCGAGACAAGGACACGCGCGCGAGGACGTTTGGCTAGCGGTGGTTCGACGCGTAGGATGGACGCGGATCAACAACTCGAAGAAGCGCATGGTGATTGGCGGAGATAACTCGCATATGGATTAGCGGCCCACGTCTGGAGAGAGCACGCGGATGTGGGGCGACGTGGCGGCACAAGATTGGTGGGTGCAACATGGAGAGGGTGGCGGCGGCCAGCGGGTAATGTGGCAAGCTATCTAGGAGGGTTTTCTTCGGTTATAAGGAACAACGGACGGCTGAGATTTCACGTGAGCAAGGGTTTTGCCCTAAGAATAAATTAAACTTTGTCTTAAGCGGATTTTAGTCATCTAGGGTTAGAGGTGTCCCCCTTGGTGCCCATTTTTATAGGTTTTTGATGGCCCTTTGTGCCCCTTGTGTGAGAGAGTAGTACACTTAAGGTTTTTTGAGAGTTTAAATTCAAATCCAAAGTGAAGGTGTATGTTTGAATGTGTTAGCTCTACTCTTTTGTAATGAAATGATTTGAATTTATTTTATGCAATTTAAATTCCTGTATTTACTTTGTGCAATTTTAAATTCTTACAATTTAAATCCTGCAATCTAAATTCCGCATGGGTTTTGACTCCCCTCCATCTAATTTCTGCGGAGTGCTTTCTACGCTCTCTCCAATTGTATTGGCTCTTGTTTTCTTTGCAATGAATGGAGAGACAACCTCATATGGCTATCGAGCAATTTGAGAGGTTGAAGTCCTTATTCAAGTAGGGTTTTTTTTGCAGCTTTTCTCAACCTTCTCCTAGATCTAGCTTAACATATAGTTACGGTCTAAGGAAGAAATTTGAGGAAAAATTTTGAACAAGTATTTGGGAGAAGATTTGTAGGAAGCTATATTCACCCCCTATAGTGGGCAGCGGTCTTTCACACTGATGAAACCACTATTTAATGAACTGTCGACTTGCTCCGGCAGGACCTCAAGCAGCTCGCCGATCAGCCAAAAAAACTCTGATTCTGACAAATGGAATCTATTGTCTGAAACAACCCAAATACTACTTCATCTACATAGATCACACTGTTTTTTTTTCAACGTTTCCTTCTGAATGTTTGCTTGACAAACCAGTAATCCTATTACCTTTAATTCCCCTCTGTTTTTCCTGTTGACGGGTTATATCTGTAGACCGTATTATGAGGGTATTAGGGTACGTTGATACAAAGATCTACACGAAACGACATCAAGCACACAGAAGACAAGAATTATACTGGTTCAAACTTCTCGTGAGGTAATAGCCCTACTTCAATTTATATGGTATTATGACAAAAACACATAGATTACAATAGAGAACCATAGAAAATATAGAGTACCGACGAGATCCCTATCGAGAACGACTCGACGAGATCCAAGCGACGAGTTGTCTTCGAGTCCTCCGGATTGCCTCTGCTATGGTGGTGGCTTGCGTTATGATTTGATGATCCCGTACCCCCGGAGGACTTTGTATTTATATCGCAGACTGTTTTGGCTTTCAAGTAGAATTCGGAAAGTACTTTTGGCCTATGAAATTACAAAGATTCTATCTTCCCTGAATTGGACTCTAACACCTTCTATTTGTGATACAATTTCCCTGTTGATTAGCCGAATTCCATAACGTTAAGATAACTTTTCCGTATCCTAAGCGTATACCATATCCGTATACTTCACAACCTAAAGGATAGAAGGTATGCCTTATTCGTAATCCTAACAGTAGCCCCTGACTTCAAGTCAAATGAATTCACAATGTTCTCGAACTGGAGTTCTTGAATAAATAATATCGTGCCTACCTAACCGTTCTCAAATTATCGAGAAGGTATGAATTTTCGAATTTTCCTTTCTTCCTTTAATTTAAAAAAATGTTTTTCCTGCTATACGCTCACATACTGAAGAATGAAAGGACACAATCCATAACTACTGAACCAGTACTTCAACTGAAGATTAACAAGCAAGCACATGAGGCCGGACATGACCTTGAATTTGTTTTAAACTTATACGAACATGATTAATACTACACAAGTATGCTGGCAATGAATAAATAGAAGAATAAGATTCCCCTGATTGTAATTCTAATGTACTAATGCAATCACCAGTCCTGAGACTATCGATTCTAAGCTAGTCCAATGCCTATATTACAAAATGCAGACTTGCAGAGTACTCTGCTTTCTTCTACCTTTTCAGTCAAAACATTGATTCTGACAAATGAAGTCTATTGTGTGAATTATGAAATTACCTAAATACTTGTCATTTGCACACAATTTTCCCTTCTTTTGGAGGTCGCTATATTTTCATTTTAACACTCTTATGTACTGAAAGATCAAGGACAGAATTCACAAACTACAAAAGTAGTCCCTTTTCTGAAGATGAAAAAAGAAGCAGTCACGAAACTGTTGGCCCAGCTACTCACTTGCACACACAGCTTTCACTTTCTCGCTCGATGGAACACACACAGAAGAGACACTGACGTAGGAAGAAGATGAACAGTACACAAGGAAACAATATGAGACACTAGAAAATTTCTTGTCACTGCACACTAACGATCCACCACACACTTCATTTTCTATTCTCCACTTCTTAATCACACTCTGATTACACGCTTTAAATATCACACAAGCGCAACAGCACACTAGCCACGTTTGGCCACACAACCACCACACAACCAGCCAATCACCCACGTGATTTAGTCACTAATTAATCACTACTCTACACGCAACCCATATCTCTTTGCATGTAGAGCATCACTAGGTAACTAACACGGATGCATTGAGCTAATCCATCCACCATCCATGAAACAGCTCCGGCTAATTGACTCTGCCACAACTCCAAGCCAACGAGCACCTGTAAACTGGGACCTTCTACATGCATTCACTAGCATGCAGATCAAACTGACTCAACGCACGCACACATGCATATGACTAACTCACACAAAAGGCAAACAACAAGAGTAATTCTAACAGAAACAAGATTCAACAAGCTGATAATTTTTATTGAACAAAGTAGGCCTCGGATTGTTTGTACAAATTGAATAGGATTACATAAATATGATTATAATGAATAATCAGAAGAATAAAAGAATAAGATTACATTGATTCCATTGACAATGCAATCATCAGTCCTAAGGCAAGACTACTAATCATCAGTGCAAAGTTACACATAGACTGACTGCCTTCTCCAGTCCTCCAAATCTAACCTAACCAAATAGAGGCACGAAGCCGGCGAACTCTGCTTTCTTGGGCTCCTCGGCGAACCACCGGTGCTCCAGCGCCTCCGCTGCCGTCATCCTCTTCTCAGGGTCGAACGCCAGCAGCCCGGAGACGGAGAGGACCTCGCCCGCCGCCGGTGACAGCTCCGGCAGGACGTCATCGAACAGCTCGTTGAGCAGGTCACCCAGGTTGGCGGACAGGTCGGCGAGAAGCTCCTCTGTCACGTCGCCCCCGAACAGTGGCGCGCCGGCCGGTGAGAGCTCGCCCATGATGCACCCCAGCGCCCACATGTCCACGGCCGAGCCGTAGAGGTGTTTGCCGGAGAGCTGCTCCGGCGAGGTGTACGGCAAGGTGCCGATCAAACAGTCCTCGTATGGCTTCCCGGCGGGATTCACGAACATCGCTGAACCGAAATCGCAAACCTTGAGCTCGCCGAGTTGACGTAGGAAACTATTTTAAAATTCGGGTTGACGTCTGAGTGGGCCGACAGGACACGGCTCGCCTAATGGGCCGTTAGGTGCCGTGTGGCCCATTTGGCCACCAGTCTCCGTCCGTCTGTTGGAGACTTGGGAGTGAATCGAAGCCGTCGATTCTCCAACTCGTCCCCATCGATGAGGTCACCGCCTCGCCGGCTGATTGTGTGTTTTTGCCAGATAAACAACACAAAGATTTCCGTGAGAATGCCAGTATATATAATCTTCCTAGTGTATGTTTCTTCTTCCATTTGTTAGTATCTTATTCACAAGTTTTCACTTGTTGCTTGCATTTAATTTTTTGTTCTCCTAGGCTGCAGATTAGGTGTTGGGGATGGTCGGGCTGATGTCTTCAACAGCACACATGAGATGCTCACGATTTTGTATCTGCATACTAGTGCAGTGTCATTTTAAGTGGTGATGACGTCAAATATCTTATGCCAATAATGTAATATTCTCCTTTACAATGCCATTATAATAACAATACTGCTTATAATACAATTTGTTACTTAATGCAGATTCTATAATTGTCTGCATACTTTTGTTACTCTTTTGCAAAACTCAATACTTGAAGAGCTTAGTTCTCTCTCTTAAATTGATTCCTTATCTGATGTTCATCCACAACAGTTTGGATCTTTTTAAGATCCTAGCTAGCTCCACTAGCAGCCCAGCAGATAGCCTCAGAGTATTGCTTCATTGTCCTGGACCCAAGGGTGAAGATAGAGTACATCAGGAGATGTCCAGGAACTTGGTCAAAAAATTTTAGCTACAACACATTTATTTTCATCATATATACGCACCTTTAATACAAACTTAGACAACCACCTCAGTTTAAACTTGATCAAATGTAAACTAAATTAAGCAAGTGTTACCATCCTCGATCAAATGTGCCCCCTGCCTGGACCTGCACTCTTAATTGTGCTCCCTTGTGGGCTTGTGGCTCACGATCAGCATCAGAACTTCTCCAACCTCCTCAATTTTGCGCATTTCTTTTGTAACTTTGTCTTAGGATTCTCTGATGCTTCTTTTTTTTTTTTTGCATATGCTCATCTTTCCTCGTGATGATCTATCACTTATCCTTCTTAGGTGCTTTATCGAACGATGATGAAATGATTAAGTTTTCCAGTTTATGATTCATAACTTCTGCCCTAGCAAATTTATTTGGTACTGACAGTTCCTTTGCAGGAATTGGTAGTTTATTATCTTTCAACAAAGTTGCACAAACATCAAATGCAGGTTCTTTGCTCTTGTATCAGGTGATGAGGTCCATCGGTCCATGTGAAATATGATCATCAAGATACTAATAAATGTGAGATTAACTAGTTAATACTTTCTCTGTTTCTTGTTATAAGATATGTTTTGGGTTTTAAATAGATTTATGCATAGATTTATGCATGTGCTTCATATATGTGTTCAAATTCATGTAGTATGTTAGTGAATCTAGAAAAGAAATGGAGATGCCAAAATGTGTTATAATGTGCTACATGCATGTTATTTGCCGCAGTTTTTTTATGGTATTAACCTGCTAATATTTTCCAATTGTCCTGGTTCCAGGATGTTAAGTACTACATGCATGTTACTTGCCTCGATTTGTTTTATGGTATTAAGTCGAACCCAATCTATGTCATCTGAGTTTATTCATCAGTTATTTTGTGTTTAGTATACCTGGACTTTGTTCTTTCCTTTTATATGGTTGTTTGTTTAATAACTTTTTTTGTCATATTTACCTCAAATGTGATGACACACTGGTGGATAGTGACATAATGACTTTTGTCTTATCTTGGTATTTCCTGATATCTGTTCTGTTTAATACATGTCGTTACCATGGATTTGGGAGGCAGAGCCTGTTTTGGCCACTTCGCAAATTTATGAGGCTACTGATCCCAGTTTGGTTTTGTAGATCACCTCGTACACAAAAAGGAGATCGACTTCATTGTTGCAGGGAGCTTTTGGTAAGATTCAGCATGATTCAGATATGGTTTATACTAAAATCCTTTTCGTTCTGTGTTTTCTTTGATGGATCTAAACTGATCAAATTAGACTTGTGTGCACTCTGACATGGCAAGGTCATTTGGGTCTATTGAACCACCGGTGGAGAAGAGATTTTTAACCCTGGTTCGTAACACCCTCTAGTCCCGGTTATGTAACCGGGACCATGAATCCGAGACTAAAGATGGTAGCGCCACATGGCAGGAGTAAAGATATTTTTTCTTTTTTTAAAAAAACAATTGCTGGTTCTGCCAGCTGCTTGTTTATATATTATGCATATATATGTATAAATACATATATATGCATAATATATGTATATATAATATGTGTATATATGTAATATATGTATTTATACATACATATATATATATATATATATATATGCAATATGCATGTATATATATATATGTATGTATAAATACATGTTTTACACATATATATATATTCCCTACATATATGCACTCAAGTAAATATATACTTATATTATCGAAATATACTCACACACATAAGTACATGTATGCACATCTAAATACATACATATATTACAATCCTTCGTTAATTCTAATGTTCTATTATATATTACGAAGAAACCTAATACATGTTATATATGGGGATGATGATCAATAGGTCTTCTATCGTAGTGGAATTCTTTCGCGGGATCAATTATTTGTTCATTGATAAATCCCATCAATTGTTCTTGAATAGCCTTGATAAATTCTTCGTTGTATAGTTTTTTCCTTACGTAAATAATCTATCATTTGAAAAAAATTGAGGTATAAGTATATGAAGTCAATAAGAAATCGGGACATAACATATGAATGATTTTTACGTACTTCTAGATTCTTGTCACTATTGATTTGGTGTACAATGCAGTGAGTATATTCATAGACGTAGTAGCCGCACAAGTTATTCCCCTGCTCCTGTTTTGCACACTTAAGGAGAAACGACGAGAGATTTAATGCACTAATTTTTTCTAGAACAAATTAATGATTCAATATGTTTTGGAGCATGTACTCACTGGAAAATTAAACCTCCTACCAAGTTTTTCTTTCCAAACCCCACGGACCAATATACAAAACTTTGCCCATGCCCTATGTACAGTTGGAAGCTATGATTAAATATCGGAGATCTGCATAGTAGCAATAGCAGTGTTCATAATTAATGATAGTTGAATAGATGACATTACCTGTCTATCAATTCAAAAATCTTGGCGAAAATAGACTCTGGTTTATCCATTGAGTCATAGACATGGACTTTGCATAGTTCAAGGTCGAAGAGGAAAAGGACCCAGTGAAATTTCCAAATTGCGTTAGATGATATATATGTCACGGTATGAGTACGAGGAGGAAGTTGGTACAAATTCAAAAGGCAGTTAAAACTCACTCTGTGTTGTAGGGCAATAGTATGTATGTCTTATAATGCTGCTGCACTAGGAAATAAACAATATTGTCCTATGTAGCTTTCTCAAAGTCTCGTATCATTTCAACTTTGACTTTGCGGGGGTCCATGAATACAATATTGTAAATCCCCTGCCTACGGCACGATTGAATCTCCATTCTACAAAGGATAAAAGAATTTCCATCAGTCTTACTGGCACAGTGTAACCATTGAATGATACATAGAAGGAGCTAAGGAACAAAATAAATTTTGCTAAAACGATACTTACAAAACCCAGCAGCTGAGAATGGAGACGTCGAGAGCGTCTAGTTGGTATACATCGAATACATTCTCGAAGTTGATCCACAGAACATCATCTTCTTGATAGTAATCTGTGTTTCTTATCCTCTCTCCAACCATCATTCTACCTTTGGATGAAAGTTCCATGTACCATTGATGGAATCAGTACATTTGTGTAGAGAGGGTGTTCACCTGACCAAGCTTGACAAGCGGTTTATCGAGTTTAAATTTGTATTTCAAATCGGCTTCTCTCGCTATGGTTATTGGTGTGTCTCCCACCAGTTGCGCCCTATTTAGATCCGTCTCTTTCATCAATTGCCTTAGTTCCTCTTCACCGGGTGATAGCAATGGCTCAACCGATTGTTTTGGTTGCTTTTTGAGCTGATGCACTTCTTTGGTCTTTCCTCTTTGTTTCTTAAACGACTTCATCATCGACCGGTCATAATTCGAAAGTAAAGCCCTCTTGACTGGTTCGCTCATCTTCTGAAAGAACTTCTTAGCAACTGTATCTATAGGAATCTTCTTTTGTGGGCTCCGTGCCTTGAAGAACGCCTTCACTTCCGCTCATACGACCTCATCATTCTCCTCGAGAGTGCGGTCGTACGCCCTTTTCTTGAGAATGGGGAGTTTTGGCTCATCAAGTCTTGGCTTATTTCTTTGTTCTGTGGACTTTAACGGTGCGGGATGACGTGGGCACGACTTTTTAGCTCGTGAAGGCGGAGTAGATGATGATGGTGCAGGTGGAGGAGGCGGAGGTGGAGGAGCCGGTGCAGGCGAAGGAGAGGGTGCAGGCGGAGGAGACGGAGGTGAAGACGTCGCTGCTCGCCTAGGAAACACGATGTACCGCTTGCACCATAGTATAATGGTGTGGGCTGTGTCTCCTAGTTTCGTCTCCACGTCTCCTCCGGGGATGTCCAGCTCGAGATCCTCGAACCCTCGTTCCACCAATTCAACTTCGACCCTTGAGTACCCAGATGGAATCGATCTGCAATGGTATGTCCCTGAAGGGTCCACTGGTATGGCCATGCCCGACGCCACCTTCACGAGAATCGAGGTTACTTAGTAATTAACAGATGCATGCACCACCTTTTGCAATTTACAAGACATATATCATAAAACTATGAGCATACCTTGAGTGATATGTTCTTGAAGGGACTGTGCAGCTCACAAGGTGTCCGCTGTGTGATTTCATCTACGGGGTACGATGGGTCGTCGTGAGCTAGCCCTGCTGCACCTTCTATGACCTGTTCTCCTACTTGCCTTGTAGAAGCACAGCTGCTGCGATTGCCTGAGGGGCTCACCATGACTGGAGGGACATACGGCTGCACCGTCTGCTGGCTCTGTCGTTCTACCAGGCCTTGGTCCAACCGTCATTCCACCTCCTCTTGCATCCTTATGTCCTGCAGGGTGACCCTCTCCTCGAGATATCTTAATTTTGCCTCGGTATCCCGCTTGCTCCTCATCCGACTCTTATAAGTGTGGCTGTTCTCTTGAAATCCGTATTTCCAAGCAACCACGCCTTTTACTCGTGTTCGTCCTGGATGCTCGAGATTCTGTAGTGCGAGCGTAAGTTCGTCCTTCTCTCTGTCAGGCTTGAATGTTCCCTGAGCAGACGTCTCCACTGCTTCCATAAGTCGACTAGCTGTTCGCGGATCGCATCACCAAATACAAGGGAGCCATCCGTGGGATCAAGCGTTCCACCATGAGCATAGTACCAATTTCTGGAACGTTCAGGCCAGTTCGTTGTGGCCGGCTCAATACCCTTTTCTATCAACCCGGCTTTCAGTTTATCCTACTTGGGGATTGCCTTCTTATAGCCACCTGACCCTAGCTGGTGATGGTACTGCTTCTTAATGGCATTGGCTTTATTCTTTTCTATTTGCGCTTGCCTATGCTGGGAGGTCTTGTATGCGACAAACGCATTCCAATGATCCCTCAGCTTGGTTAATTTGTCGAAATCAGGTGTCAGACCCTTTAGGACGTATTTCTTGTACAGAGCTGACTTGTACTTCTGGAATTGTTCAGCCATTTTCTTCATCGTCCATTCTTTTAATCTTGGCTGATCTGCCTCAGGGACCATGAAGGTCTTGAGCATGGTGGTCCACAACATATCTTTCTCCGTATCTGGAAGATAACTTTGGTCATCCTCGGTTGACCTTGATTGACGCCAGTGCACTGTGCTAATGGGCACGTGATCCCTCACGACCCAACCACTATGTCCCACAAACTTCCGTAGTATATCGGCTGAGGCTACTGGTTCGCCGTCTGGGGCCACTTCACTAATAATGTGCCTGCCCTCTAGTTTCCTCGCAGCACCTCGTTGTTCGCATGCCCTCTTCTCTCCAACGGCCGGTTGCCTTTCACTTTTCTCTTGGTTTGTGCCCTTGTTTCCCTCCTTATTTAGGTATTGGTTGGGGTCCTCTTGCTCCTCATCCGCCCAATATTGGCGGCTGCCCTCTGCGATCTCGTCCATGAGGATCTGTTCATCATCGCGATCTGCCATCTGTTCGTAACATTAACTAGTACACATCAACTAAGAGTATATTGTTATACATATATTGACATTGTTGAGAAATACGTACGATGACTAGTTAATTAATCGTTATACATGCAACCTACGTGCATATGTCATACACACACACACACACACACATATATATATATATACATATATACATACAAATATATATATACACATACATATATATACACGGATGCGTTAAAACAAGCCCAGTGCGTGGTATACTATGTCTGTATATATATACACCAGGAAATTAATGTAACTTGCCTTAATTTTGCTTGGAGTTATTGGGGCCACTTAAGCTTGAGCGATGACGGCGGTCAGCAGCTGCACCACGTATGACAAAGAAATAAAAATTTAGTTAAAAGATGTACAACAATCGGGAGAGAAAACATTAGACTTGGAGATGATGGAATTAGTATAATTCAGCCCTTTCTTTAAGATGGAAATTAGAAAAAAAATTGAATCACTATTGGAAAAACAAAAAAAGATGTGCAATATTATATTCAGTGTATCCACGTGAAAACATGAAAACTATTGCAAACAAAATGGAGGTTAGATTATATCATTAACAATGTGCGACTGGATTTAATTTGGTACATCTATGATTAATCTACACATCATGCTTGTATATCTAACATGAAAACATATACATATATATATGTTAACAACGAAATTTGGTAAATCATGCATTGGATTCAGAGTTAAAGCCGAAGCCGATTGGAGGAGATAAGCGATTACAGTAAACGGAGTATGAATCGGCGGCAAGCCAAATCGGCTACGGTGTGCATCGGCTGAAACAGAATTGGATAAGGATAGCCGATGTAGCCGATTCCGATGAGGAGATGGCAGGATCATTGTCGGGTTCGGTTGGTGTGCTTCATGAGGATTGCCACGTGCGGATTGAGTCCAAAGAAGGCAATTGTATCTATTAATTAGAATATTTGTTAGTTTCCTTTTATCTTTAGGAAAGTGTGTTTAGTGTCCTTTAAGGACTTTATGTTTTTCTTTTATCTTTAGGAAAGTTTCTTTCTTGTCCTACAAGGACTAGTATCTCCCCATGGGTATAAATATGTACACTCGGGGTTATTGTAATCTATCAACTCTCGATCAATACAATTCGGCGCATCGCCACCTTTTACTCTGTTACGGTTTATTTATCAACCGGCGGAATTTGGCACCTAACGCAGGGCTGCATCGGCTGTCGATCTCCGGCGAAGGGGTAAGTCCAATGTTCCGTCGGTTCAGGCAATTGTATCATCTACGTCGGCGTCGTTCAAGGCTGCATCAGTACATTCGACCTCTTGGATTGCTCTGGTTTGGATAATATATTTGCCTGGCTATTTATCATATGTCTTATGTTAATCTAGTATTAGCATCTCGATTTAGTTTTATCGGCTGCTTCTCGTTTTAGGGTTTCTGCCGGTATCGTCTAAATCGTTTTGCTAGATTAGATTAGCCTAGGCATCTACCACCCTGAAAATCAGTCAAGGGCTTGATCATCTAGATACCGTGTTTCTTTACATACTTAGTGCTGCATCAGTTGAGTTTGACCTACTAAGTCATGCTTAGAACCATGAATCTCTAGCCTGCTTTTTGATTGCCGATAAGGGTTTCATCGGGGTTTCAGCCGATGAGTTATCTGGACGTTGCATCGGCTTATAAGGATTGCATATAAGTTGAATTTAGCCGATGACAATAAAGGTTTCACTATTTAATCTAATCTTGTGGATTTTATGGCATTGGATCTATGTTAGATTCACTTCATCGGCTATGCTATGAATATATATAATCTCTCTCTTGAGGTGTTTTTAGACATAAGTGATTTATACTGTCTCGGCGTCCTGTCCGATCTATCCCAATCACTTAGTTTAAATATATTTTGAGATTTAGATTATGTATCATTGATATCTACAGCCGATCGAGTACATCTAACTTTCGTTTCACTTTATCAAGTCATTGCCGATCTAATGCATATTATCATCAGCCGATTGTCTCTTTGTCAAGTGTCAGAATCTACATTGAACACATAGCCGATAGTTCAAAACCCTATCGCTATCGGCTGTTATCAGGATCGGCTGGAATTACTACATCAGATATGTTGGCCGATCGGTTCTTTGATCTGTCGTTTGTATATCTTGTCAGTTGCAGGATCAAACTGACTGGCACGCCTGCATCTCACCAAGATTTGGACCTGCACTGGAGCTAAGCAGATCTCCCAGGCCAGTGTGTGTTTTTTGCATCAACAATATACCACGTTCTCGTTCGTTCGGTCACGTTCGTTTTATTGTTCGTTCGTTCGTTCGTTCGTTCGTTCAGTCACGTTCTATCGTTCGTGGTCACGTTCGTTCTATCATTCACGTTCTATCGTTATATCATTCGTTTGGTCGCGTTTGTTCTATCGTTCATGGTCACGTTCGTTCTATCGTTCACGTTCTATCGTTCTATCGTTCGTTCGGTCACGTTCGTTCTATCGTTCGTTCGTTCGTTCTATCGTTCGGTCACGTTCTATCATTCGTGGTCACGTTCGTTCTATCGTTCTATCGTTCGTTCGGTCACGTTCGTTCTATCGTTCGATCACGTTCTATCGTTCGTGGTCACGTTCATTCTATCGTTCACGTTCTATCATTCTATCGTTCGTTCTACGTTCTATATATCGTTCACGTTCGTTCGTTCACGTTCTATCGTTCACGTTTGTTCGTTCACGTAGCGCGGGGTGGCGCCATGCGTGGTGGCCGTGCCGCAGCACACATCAATACTCTGCCACATCGGCCAAAGGTCCGATGACATAAACTCTCAATAAGCAGATAAACAATCAATACTCTGTCATCATCGGCCAGATCCAATCTATATGTAAAACTCTTGGGCCGAAGCAACGTCCAGATAACTCACCGGCTGAAACCCCGGTGAAACCCTTATTGGCAATCGACAGGCAGGCTAGAGATTACGGTTCTAATCATGACTTAGTGGCACTAAGTATGAAAAGAAACGCAAGATCTAGACAATCAAGCCCTCGACTGATTTTCGGGGTGGTGCATACCTTAGCCAATCTAATCTAGCGAGGCGATTTAGTCGATACCAGCATAAACCCTAAAGCGAATCTTGGCCGATAAGACTAAATCGAGAAGCCGAACCAGATTGACTAAGATATATGATAGTAGGTGCTTACGTTGACGAGATCAGAACGTCGAAGCCCTAGCCCCGATAGCGCAGGCAGCCATAACGAGACTTACCCCTCGTAGGAAGGGCATGAACTCGCCGAAGAAGACGAAAGTAAAAAGGTGGCGATGCGCCGAAGTTGTATTCATCATGTGATAAAAATTACATGAACCTTGGGCTTACATATTTATACCCATAAGCTAACAAAGATCCTAACATCATACGACTCAAACTTTCCTAAAGATAAAAGAAAACAGATAAAGTCCTTATTGGACACTAAACACACTTTCCTAAAGATAAAAAGGAAACTAACAAATTCTTCCTAATTAATAGATACAAGCCGCATCCTCCTCAAACTCGGTCTTCTCTGGATAAGATCTTCCCGAATCTAACAAGAATCCGACTGCTGTTAGTGATTGGTTTAAGAAAACCCCCATCGACCGATGTAGACTTTTAGGCCGATACTAGTTTCAAGCCGATATGAACCTTGGGCCGATGGGGACTTCGGGGCTTACCAAATTCTGGTGTTAACACATGCCCCCCAGTTTTGGAGTATGAGAAGTCATGCTTCAAAATTATCCTTGCCTTGATCGCCTCTCGTAAGCCGATACCTTCTGTATTAGATGAGCCAGGCTGTCAAACTCATCAAAAAAGAATCTATCTTTGATATATGTTGCCAACCCTTGAAATGCAAGCTCTGCTAGCTGCTCATCACTTAGACTCAAGTTATAGCATCGGCTGCGGACATTACAAAACCTTTGAATATATTCCTTAGCCGATTCCCCTTCTTGCTATTTAACTGATATCAAGTCTGAAAGCTTCAACTCATCAATTCCAGCAAAGAAGTATTGGTGAAATTGCTTCTCAAGATCGGTCCAACCTCTGATAGAGTGTGGTGGCAATGATGAAAACCATATGAAGGCCGATCCAGTCAAAAACAACGGAAACAATCTAACTTTCAGAGCTTCTTCAGCCGATGCCTCCCCACATTGAGCTAAAAATCGGCTGATATGTTCCCTTGTAGATATATCATCTTGCCCTGAAAATTGAAAAAAGTCTGGAATCTTATATCGGCTTGGAAGTGGAACTCTATCAAACCATTCAGGATATGACAGTCGATACACAGAAATATGTCCCTTAGGTCTAATTCCAAACTGTTCCTCTATTACTTTTGCAATCATATCGGCCCAATCTTCTTTAGACTGATATCTTTGAGTTTCTTTTGGCCGATATTGTTGATGTGGCTCTCCAGGCTGATGCTGATCTATTTGCTCCCCAAACCAAAGTCGCTGTTGCCGATGATGCTAAGATTGTTCGTCGATTTGCCCCCCAGTCTGATTTCTTAAGGCAATTACTTTGGGAA
Source organism: Oryza officinalis (assembly GCA_008326285.1). Taxonomy (NCBI): domain Eukaryota; kingdom Viridiplantae; phylum Streptophyta; class Magnoliopsida; order Poales; family Poaceae; genus Oryza; species Oryza officinalis. The sequence continues at coordinate 4,495,524 of BDMV01000010.1, read as the reverse complement.
CTATCTTCTCGATCAAACCATGTAATGTACTCACCAAAACTCCAGATCGATCAAACACAGCGCGACGAACGATTTCATCAACTGTCTTTTGAAGCGTCTCATCGTCCATCGGCTCTTCTTCTTCCTCTATCGGCTTGAGAGATTGTTCTTCCTTGGCCTTGACTTCCTTCTCAGACATCTTGTTGCAATTGTGGGTTCCACAAGCCGTGTAAAAATCTGTTGTCAAAAACACGGTCCCACCAGGCGTGCCAAAAATGTGTTGATGCCGAATCCGTACCGCCGATGTGGACCCGGCGCGCGGACACACGAAGGCTTGGGAGATCTGCTTAGCTCCAGTGCAGGTCCTAAAATTGATGAAGCGCGGGCATACCAATCAGTTTGATCCTACCACTGACAAGATATGCAGAATTGCAGAACAGAAGGTCTATCGGCCGATAGGGTAAAAACGTATTGGCCGATAAGCCGATAGCCAAAACAACCGATCGGCCGATGATAACATGATGATATAGTAATGTGATATAGCATAATCCAAATATAAAATGAACATTGATCTGAAAATTAAAGCACACATCGGCCAAAGGTCCGATGACATAAACTCTCAATAAGTAGATAAACAATCAATACTCTGTCGTCATCGGCCAGATCCAATCTATATGTAAAACTCTTGGGCCGAAGCAACGTCCAGATAACTCACCGGCTAAAACCCCAGTGAAACCCTTATTGGCAATCGACAGGCAGGCTAGAGATTACGGTTCTAATCATGACTTAGCGGCACTAAGTATGAAAAGAAATGCAAGATCTAGACAATCAAGCCCTCGACTGATTTTTGGGGTGGTGGATACCTTAGCCAATCTAATCTAGGGAGGCGATTTAGTCGATACCGGCGTAAACCCTAAAGCGAATCTTGGCTGATAAGACTAAATCGAGAAGCCGAACCAGATTGACTAAGATATATGATAGTAGGTGCTTACGTTGACGAGATCAGAACGTTGAAGCCCTAGCCCCGACAGCGCAGGCAGCCATAACGAGACTTACCCCTCGTAGGAAGGGTATGAACTCGCCGAAGAAGACGAAAGTAAAAAGGTGGCGATGCGCCGAAGTTGTATTGATCGTGTGATAAAAATTACATGAACCTCGGGCTTACATATTTATACCCATAGGCTAACAAAGATCCTAACATAATATGACTCAAACTTTCCTAAAGATAAAAGGAAATAGATAAAGTCTTTATTGGACACTAAACACACTTTCCTAAAGATAAAAAGGAAACTAACAAATTCTTCTTAATTAATAGATACAAGCCGCATCCTCCTCAAACTTGGTCTTCTCTGGATAAGATCTTCCCGAATCTAACAAGAATCCGACTGCTGTTAGTGATTGGTTTAAGAAAACCCCCATCGCCCGATGTAGACTTTTAGGCCGATACTAGTTTCAAGCCGATATGAACTTTGGGCCGATGGGGACTTCGGGGCTTACCAAATTCTGGTGTTAACAGAGATCGAGGGAGACAGAGAGAGAGGAGAGAGGACGAGCGCAAACCTTGACTGCAGCGCGGCGATGAGGTCGGCGACGACGTACGGCGTTGGAGACGACGAAGATGACGGCGGCGGCAGAGGCGGACGATCAGCGGTGAGAAACGAATTAGTGTGGATCGGGGGAGAAGACAATGCGCACACCTATTTATAGTCGGGATCTTTAGTCCCGGTTGGAAGATATCTTTAGTCCCGGTTCGTGGAATCAACCGAGACTAATGATCTTATCTTTAGTCCCGGTTGGTAGCTACAATCGGGACAAAAGATATCTTTAGTCCCGGTTGATAGAATCAACCGGGACTAATGATCTTATCTTTAGTCCCGGTTGGTAGCTACAACCGGGACAAAAGATATCTTTAGTCCTGGTTGATAGAACTAACCGGGACTAATGGTAATTTTCCGCTGTTTCTAAAATTTCTTTTTGTCCCGGCTATGGTTAACAACCGAGACTAAAGACTAAAACATTTAAATGACATATGCCTGATCTAAATAGTTTAAAATTATTATTAAATATAAATAATCACATATAATTAACATATGAACTATTTAAATAGTTTAAAATTGCTATTGCATTTAATATATATATATAATTAACATATGACCAATTTAGATAGTTTAAATCTACTATTACATTTCAATAATGATATATAATTAAAATATGACCAATGTAAATACTATTTAAATAGTAATAATCATATGTACATAACATATGACATATATTTAAATAGTTTAAAATTGCTAGTGTATGTGAATAATCATATATAATTGTATTAGTAAATAAAACAAACATTGCATGGCCTTCAATACATTATAAATAATTTGCATCGTCCATACAACAACCTATGTCACTATTTTTCTCACGTACTTTCTCGTCACTAATGTTCCTTCGCTATGATTGTTGCGTGAGTAAAGGGTATCCTCCTTTGATAGGAGGATGCTTGGGTCAACCGTCACCACGAACAGAGGTTGCCTGTCAAACTAATCGTAATCTTCGTCAGTCTTATCCTCGACTCCGATGATTTTCCTTTTGCCTAGGAGAACCACGTGGCGCTTTGGCTCGTCGGGTCCTTTACCCTTCTTTGGTTTGCTAGACATGTCCTTCACGTAAAAAACTTGTGTTACATCATTGGCTAGGACGAATGATTCGTCTGAGTATCCAACCTTGATTAGGTCAATCGTTGTCATCCCACTGTTATCAATCGTTACGCCTCCACCAGTGAGCCTAACCCATTGGCACCGGAACAGAGGTACCTTCAAGGGTCCATAGTCTTGTTCCCATATGTCCTCGATGACACCGTAATACGTGCTAGTTGCGCCATCGTATCTCATGGCGTCAATACGAATAGTAGAGGTCTGGTTTGTGCTCTTTCTGTTTTGGGCTCTTATGTAAAATGTATACCCATTGATTTCATATCCTTGGAATGTCGATATCGAGCAAGAAGGCCCCCTCGCCAAGAAGGCTAGTTGTTGGCCAATAGTTTCGGTACCTATTAGATGTTGTCGTAGCCAAGATGAGAAAGTATCAATGTGATGGCATGTAATCCATGCATCGGACTTGCCGATGTTTTTTGAGCGAACAATCGCTAGTTGTTGCAAATCCGTGAAATGTGCTTTATGGAATAAATCGTTGTCCACAGTCATTATTGCTTTCCTTCTAAGAGTCCTCTTTCCCCGTAGTCTCCCCTCATGGCTTGATTCGGGTACCCCTATTGGACGAAGGTCTTCAATAAATTCTACGCATAACTCAATGACCTCCTCTGTTCCATAACCCTTGGCGATGCTTGCTTCTGGACGAGAATGGTTATGAACGTATTTCTTTAGAACGCCCATGTACCTCTCGAAAGGAAACATGTTGTGTAGGTACACAGCACCGAGAATACCGATCTCTTTCACAAGGTGACATAGAAGATGCGTCATTATATTGAAGAATGATGGTGGAAAGATCATCTCAAAGCTGACAAGGCATTGGACCACGTCATCTTGAAGGGTTGTTAAACTGTCTGGATCGATGATCTTTTGCGAAATTGCATTCATGAAAGCACATAGCTTTGTTGTTGTTCCCCGGACATTATCAGGAAGGATACCACGAATTATAACAGGAAGCAGTTGTGTCATCAATACGTGACAGTCATGAGACTTTAGGTTTGTGAACTTCTTGTCCTTCATGCTTATTATTCTCTTTATATTTGAGGAGTATCCAGACGGTACCTTGATGTTCTCCAGGCATTCAAACATACTTTTCTTCTCTTCCTTGCTCAGGGTGTAGCTTGCAGGACTCAACTAATGGCTTCTTTTATCCTTCGGTACCGGGTTAAGGTCCTCGCATTGTTGCATATGCTTGAGATCATTACGTGCTTCAAGTGTATCTTTCGACTTCCCATATACACCTAGGAAGCCCAACAGGTTGACGCAAAGGTTCTTACTGAGGTGCATCACGTCGATTGTGTGCAGGATGTCTAAGATTTCCCAATACGGTAACTCCCAAAAAATAGACTGTTCTTCCACATCGCCGCGTGACCATTTTTGCTCTCTATAGGTTGGCTGCCAGGTCCCTTTCGAAATACTACTTTAAGATCTTTCACCATACCAAACACGGCTTTTCCGTTGCGATGTTTAGGCTTAGTACGATGGTCTGCCTTCTGTTTGAAATGCTTGCCTTTCTGCCGTACAGGATGGGTAGCAACAAGAAATCGACGATGGCCCATGTATACAACCTTCCTGCAGTGTTTCAGATACGTACTTTCAGTTTCATCCATACAATGGGTGCAAGCCTTGTACCCCTTGTTTGACTGTCCCGATAGGTTGCTAAGTGCAGGCCAATCGTTAATGGTCACAAATAGCAATGCTCGTAGATTAAATTGCTCCTGTTTGTCCTCATCCCACACGGGGACACCTTCTTTGTTCCACAGCAGAAGCAGATCCTCAATCAATGGTCTTAGGTACACATCAATGTCGTTACCAGATTGCATTGGGCCTTGAATGATAATTGGTATCATGATGTACTTTCGCTTCATGCATAGCTAAGGGAGGAGGTTGTACATACACATGGTCACAGGCCAAGTGCTATAGCCGCTGCTCATCTCTCCAAATGGATTCTTGCCATCTGTACTTAAACCGAACCTTACGTTTCGGGCATCCTCTCCAAAGTCTGGAAATGTTCTGTCGATGTTTCGCCACCGCAACCCATCGGCGAGGTGTCTCAGCATCCCGTCTTGTTGACGTTTTTCTGTGTGCCAGCGCATCATGCTAGCATGCTCTTTGTTCCTGAACAAATGCCTGAGCCGTGGTATTATAGGGAAATACCACATCACCTTAGCAGGAACTCTCTTCTTCGAAGGTTCTCCATCCACATCACCTGGATCATCTCGTCTAATCTTGTATCGTAGTGCTTTACAAATCGGGCATGCTTCTAGGTTCTCGTACTCCTCACCGCGATAGAGGATACAATCGTTCGGACATGCGTGTATCTTATGTACCACCTTTTTAGCTTTGTACGTTGTTTCGGGCAATTCGTTTCCCTCCGGAAGAATGTTCTTGACGAGTTTCAATAACTCGCCAAATTCCTTGTCACTCGCACCATTTTTCGCCTTCCATTCCAAGAATTCTAGCATCGTACCCAACTTTTTGTGCCCCTGTTCGCAACCTGGGTACAACGAAGTTTTGTGGTCCGCTAAAATACGGTCCAATTTCTGAACCTCCTTCTCACTTTCGCAGCTGTCCTTTACGTCCCGCAACATCTGACCAAGATCATCTACAACATCGTTATCTTCAATAGCTCCGTCTGCCTCGCCTCCTGGATTTTCTTCAAATCCACTGTATTGATGAGCTCAGTCCGAAATATTCTCGTCTTCTACTTCATCTTCTTTCATTGTAATCCCTAGCTCTTCGTGCGAGGTCCAACAATTATATCCAGGCATGAATACAGACTCAAACAAGTGCGCATGAGTAGTTCTTGATGAAGAATACTCCTTCTGATTACTGCACTTTTTGCATGGACAACACATGAAACCCTTATACTTGTTAGCATTGGCCACATTCAAAAAATAATGCATGCCTTCAATAAACTTTTTCGACCGTTGGTCCACGGTGTACATCCATTGCCGATCCATCTATAAATCAAATAGTCCAATGTTACTAACGAAATCCACACAATTGAAACTAATTAAATAATCATATAATAATTTAAAACATCATGATTCAAAGTGAAACTAATTTCTAGAAAAGAGCTACAAAGATGACGACGAGAAGGACGAGAAGTTTACAATTATTTTTAAATTTTTATTAAAGTATTAAACATATTTTTTATTATACGAACAGTATTTCTAGCTATATTACATATTTTTCAATTACCTTTGTTTTCTACTCTTTTTTACAAATAATCATACTAATTTTATAATAGTCCCATATATTATTCTTTTTTATTATTTGTAAAGTTGAAAACATATCTTTAACGAATTATACTTTTTTCTAAATATTTTATTAAACTAACTTAGTTTTCTATTCTTTTATCTTAGTTTTCTATTTTTTTCCTCGGTCATCTCTTTTATAACATATGTATCCAAATTTTCTTATTTCAAAATCAACCTAATTTTGCTTACACATATTTTCTCTCTCATCATTTTGCATAAATCTTGTTGGAGACAATAATATTTTATAGAAACAAAGCTATGAATGTAATATGCTAAGCATACATTATTAGAGAATGGATTTTAACCTTTTCGATCTCTCTGATTTGTATATTATCACCAAAACAATTTTATCAAAAATTTCGGCAGCACCTCCCTTCTTCCTCCTCCTCTTGGCAGCAGTGGCTCGGGCTAGAGGAGGAGAAAGATATATAAAAAGATAGATCACTTTAATCCCGGTTAATAACACCAACCAGGACAAAAGATCTAAATCATCATTAGTCCTGTTTGGTGTTACCAACCGGGAGTAAAGTAAGGATCTATAGTCCAGGTTGGTGACACTAACCGGGACTAAAGATCTCCAGCCCCCTGACATGCGTCTGACACGATCGGTGAAGGTGTGAACCGGGACTAAAGATCATGATCTTTAGTCCCGGTTGGTAATACCAACCGGGATTAAAGATCATCATGACCCATTACACTTTTTAACCGGGACTAAAGATGATGTTTAGTCCCAGTTCCTATTCGAACCGAAACTATTTCGGTTTTTGTGAACCCGAGCATAGATCAGTTCTTCAGTAGTGAACAACAAGGGCATGTGGAGCAATTAAGAAGTATAAGGACTTAGAAAATTCAGATTTAGTTCTGTAAAAAAAGGGGCATAAAATCTGATCTAAAGACACAATAAAACAAATGAAATCAAACTATAAACCATAAACAAATCAACCAATATTTTTAAAAAAATATTGTGTTTGTTCAGGTTAAGGGCTCATTCAGATTATATGCTTTCCGTAGGATTTTTCGTAGGAAACCAGTTCCTAAGGATTTGCTACTGTATGTGCATTCGGAGCATAGGATTCACTCTATTCCATTCTGTTTCTAAGGATTTCTGTAGGTTTCTAGTACATTCAAAGGAATTTCATAGGAAAACCTTATTTTTTCTGCTGGCTTTGCATAGGTCGACCTAGGCAACGAAGAAATAAATCAACTCAATTCCACATTGTAATGATGTTTACTGTTCCTGGCCCCCACATCAGTTGCTCGGACCATCTAAGTACAGTAAATTCACTACAGGAGAATTGAGCTTTACTTCCAATTGGCGACCCTTTATACTTCCAGTTGTGCATCCGGAACTACCAATTCAGAACTAAAAATAGGCATCTTTAATCAACCGGGACTAAAGATTCATCTTTAGCATCGGTTGGTGTTGATTTTTTTTTTAAAATGTTTTATATTGCTTGTTGCATGTTTATATATATGCATATATATATATGTATAAATACATATATATATATAAATATATATAAAGACATATATATATAAGTAAATACATACACATAAGAATAAGATATATTTATATAGCATCACGTATATATAATTGCTGCTATATATTACTTATGTACAATGGGAATTTACTTGTAAACATGTACAATCGTTGTTAATTTCTAATATTTCATTATATATTACAAACTAGGACAACTTATCTCGAGGAATGGGTCTTCCGTCGTCGTGAAATTCTCCCGCCGAATTAACAATGTCATCCATAACAAATTTCATGAGTTGTTCTTGAACAGCCTTGTTGTAATCCTCCTGGTGAAGTTGGTCCTTCATCCACATAATTTATCGTTTTCAAAAAATGAGATATGAATATATTAAATCAATGAGAAGAGTGTAAATAATGTACATGCAGGTGTTTTCGTACTTCGATATCCGTATCAGTGTTAACAGCGTGTCCCATGCCATGAATAAATTCACAAACATAGTAGCCGCACAAGTTGGTCCCCTGTTCCTGTCATAAACATTAAAGGAGAAACGAACTTATGAAATATTTCTAATATCGAATAAATGAGATTTATAATTTTGCACCATGTACGTACCGAAAAGTTCATCTACACTGATAATTCTTCCTTGAATTCCCCGCGTATGTTTGCACGGAATCTTGCCCACACCCTGCAGTTGCAAACGAATTAATGACGCTTTGATCCACATTGTAGCGATAGCAGCAATTATAATGACAGTACTAGCCGATCACATTACCTGTTAATCATGTCAATGATATCGTCGAAAATATCCCTATCTTTGCACAGAGTCCATGATAATAATCTGGCCTTTGGTAATCTCTATGACAAAGAGGACCCAGTGGAATCTGCAGAATTCGTGAAATATGATATACATATCAATTTATATAAACGAGAAGGAAGTTGATAAAAACTCACTTTGTGTTGTATGGCAATAGTATGTATTCCTTGAAATGTTGCTGCACCAGGAATTTGTAAATTTATTCTCGGTTTTCATTGGCCAACGTTTTAAGGTCTGCTCATTGATTATGTATGGGTCCATGAAACCGTACTTGAAGTATCCTTCTTTCTGGCATCTTTGAATCTTCATTCTACGGTGAAAAAAAGATGCTAAATTTTCGATGTCACATATGACGGGTAAATGAACGAAATTAAATTAAATGACACTTACAGGTCCCAGCAACTCATAGGAGAGACGTCAAGGGCGTCTTGATGGTATACGTCATGGCAATCTTCCCAGCGTATCCATATATCGTATGTCCAACGGAAGAAATGTTCATTTCTAACCCTTGCGTGAACATCATTCTACCCTTTGCTGATTGATCCATGTACCATTCATGGAGTCGGTACATCTGAGTAGAGAGCTTGGAGACCAACTCTGGCTTGACAATGGTTTGCCGAGTACGTACTTGTGCTTAAGTTCTGCGCTCTTTATAAGGGCCTTCTCCAGCAGTTGCTCCTTGCTCAGATTTGTATCAGCCATAAATTGTTGTAAACTGAAGTCGTAGTCCATGGCATCAGCTCAACCATTTGTTTCTTTTGCGTTCTGAGCTGAGGAACAGTCTTTGCCTTTGTCTTTTTTTTCCCAAAGGACTTTTGAACTGAGTGGTTGTAGTCTGATAGTAAGTTCTTTTTCGTGGGTTCGCTCATTTTCTTGAAAGAAGGCGTAGTCATCGGGTCTATTGGAATCTTCTTCTCTAAAACTCGTGGCCTGAACTGATCCTCCACTTGTTTTCTGATGATCTCATCAGTCTCCTCGTCTGTCCTATCATACGTTCTTTTCTTGAGCGCGGGTAGTTTTGGCTCGTCAAGTCTTGGCTTCTTCTTGGAGGCATTGGCTTTGTTCTTCACTATTCTAGCTTGCCCTTACTCTCCTGTCTTGTAGGCCACAAATGCATCCCAACGATCCTTCAGTTTGGGGAATGCGTTGAAGTCCAGTGTCAAATCCTTCAGGATATATCTGTGGTACAAATCTTTCTTGTAGCCCTGGAATTGTTGAGCCATCTTTTTCAACGTCCAATCCTTCACTTTGGCGTGATCTGCCTCAGGGATTCTGAAGGTCTCGAGCATGGTGGTCCACAGCATGTCCTTCTCTGTAGTTGGGACATATGTTTGTTCAACATCTCCTTGTGACCTTGTTTGATGCTAGTTTTGTATGCTGATGGGCACGTGATCCCTCATGACCCAACCATTGTATGACACAAATTTTCTTGTTGCATCGACGAGGGCAACGGGTTCGCCGTCTTGGTTCACTTCAGTTATGATGTGTCGCCCCTCCACCTTCTTCGCGACACCACGATGTCCGCGTGCCCTCTTCGTACCAACGCTCGGTTGGCTGGCTTGTTGCTCATCTTGGTTCTCCTCCTGATTTCCTTCCTCATTCCTCTCCTGATTCCCCTCCTCATTTAAATATTGGTTGAGGTCCTCGTTCCCCTCCTTGTCCGCCCAGTACTGGCTGCTGCCCTCATTGATCTCGTCCAAGAGAAACATTAAATAGTACAGAAAAAGTTATTATTATCCACATTAAATAGTATACTGCGGCGTGGCGATGGTAGTGGCAGTGGTGGAGGGGGCCGAAGAGATGTCATGTGGCCTCACCTTGAAGTGTGGAAAACGACGATGATGGTGAGGGCGGCGACGATGACGGTGAGTGCGACGATGATGGAGACGACGACAACGACGACGACGATAGCGGTGGCGACGAGGACGGCGATGACGACGGTGAGGGCGGCGGGAGAAGATGATGGAGGTCGGCGCGCGGTGATGAGAGATGAGATCGAAAAGACTTCTAAGTGTGGAGATCGAAAAAGACGATGTGCCCCATATATATACAATGTTCTTTCATCCTGGTTGGTGAGACCAACCGGCACTAAAGAAGATTTTCCACTTTTCTAAAATTTGTTTTATCCCGGCTTTGGATAACAACCGGGAGTAAAAACTTAGAAAGTGTTAAGCGCGGCCAAATTAATTTCATTAAAAGTCGGTTTAAAACATGAGTAATTAACTTTAGCCCAATAAACTGCATTAAAAAGTGTATTAAAACTGTTATAAAATTTTGAAAATCATATATAATTAGCACATGCCCGATTAAGTGCATTAAAAATAAAATAAAGTCATAAAAATACTAAAAAAAACATTTAAAATATGTTAAAATTTGATATAAAATTTCAAACAATAATTAATTTATTAAACAATAATTACAAAAAATCCCAGTTTTCAAGACATACCTTTTTTGAAGCATAAACAAAAAATAATTTACTAAACAAGAATTAATTTACTAATTGGGATTTTTTTCAAACTTTCAATCAAAATACTTCTTTCATTGCCAAAAATAGCAAATCAAATTAATTTACATCGTGCATACACCAAGATAGTTGATATTATTTAATTACATTAGACAAACACCAAGGTAGTATAAATAATTTATATCATCTGTACAATCAATCTCACATCGTGATGGTTGACCTTACGTACTTTCTCCTTATGATTATTCCTTTGCTATGATCGTTGCGTAAGTAAGGGGTGTCCTCATTTGATAGGAGGATGCTCGAGTCAACCGTCACCACGAACCGAGGTTGTCCATCAAACTAATCGTAATCTTCGTCAGTCTTATCCTCGACTCCGACGATTTTTCTTTTTCCTGGAAGAACCACGTGGCGCTTTGGCTCGTCAGGCTCTTTCCTCTTCTTTTGTTTGCTACAAATGTCATTCACGTAGAAAACTTGTGTTACATCATTGCCTAGGACGAATGGTTCGTTTGAGTATCCAACCTTGGTAAGGTCAACTGTTGTCATCCCACAGTCATCAACCGTTACGCCTCCACCAGTCAGCCTAACCCATTGGCACCGAAACAGAGGGACCTTGAGAGGTCCATAGTCGAGTTCCCATATCTTGTCGATGGCACCGTAATACGTGCTAGTTGTCCCATTGTATCTCATGACATCAATACGAACAACACTGTTATGATTCGTGCTCTTTTTGTCTTGGGCTCCTATGTAAAATGAATACCCGTTGATCTCATATCCTTGGAATGTCGAGATTGACCAAGATGGTCCCTTCGCCAAGAAGGCTAGTTGTTGGTCAATCATCTCGTTACCCATGAGATATTGTCGCAACCATGCGGGGAAAGTATCAATGTGATGACGTGTAATCCAGGCATCGGACTTACTGATATTTTTGGAGCGAACAATCGCTAAGTGCACCTCAAAATAAAGTGCCACTAACGAAGATTGTTGCAAAACCGTGAAATGTGTTTTACGGAATAAATTGTTGTCTATAGTCATTATTGCTTTCCTTCCAAGAGTCCCCTTTCCCCGTAGTCTGGCTTGACTTAGGGACCCCGATAGGACGAAGGTCTTCAATAAATTCTACGCAGAACTCAATGACCTCCTTTATTCCATACCCCTTGGCGATGCTTGCTTCCGGACGAGAACGGTTACGAACGTGCTTCTTTAGAACGCCCATATACGTCTCGAAAGGGAACATGTTGTGTAGGTACACAGGACCAAGAATATTGATCTCTTTGACAAGGTGACATAGAAGATGCGTCATTATATTGAAAAAGGATGGTGGAAAGATTATCTCAAAGATGACAAGACATTACACCACGTTAGTTTGTAGGGCTGTTAATCTGTCTGGATCGATGATCTTCTGCGAAATTGCGTTCAGGAAAGCACATAGCTTTGTTATTGTTACCCAGACATTATCAGAAAGGATACCCCAAATTATAACAGGAAGCAGCTGTATCATCAACACGTGGCAATCATGAGACTTTAGGTTTGTAAACTTCTTCTCTTTCATGCTTATTATTCCCTTTATATTTGTGGAGTATCCAGACGGTACCTTGATGCTGTTCAAGCATTCAAATATATTTTCCTTCTCTGCCTTGCTCAAAGTGTAGCTGGCTGGACTCAAGTAATGGCTTCCTTTCTCCTTCGGTTTTGGATGAAGGCCGTCGCGCTGTTTCATATGCTTCAGATTATTACGTGCTTCAAGGGTATCTTTCGACTTCCCATATACACCAAGAAAGCCTAGCAGGTTGATGCAAAGGTTCTTAGTTAGGTGCATCACATCGATTACGTGACAGACATGTAAGACTTCCCAATAGGGTAGCTCTAAAATAATTGACTTCTTCTTTCACATCGCCGCGTAACCATCTTCACTTGCTATAGGTTGGCTGCCAGGTCCCTTTCCAACTACTACTTTCAGATCTTTCATCATAGCAAACACGGTTTTATCGTTACGATGTTTAGGCTTAGTATGGTGGTCTGCCTTCTCATCAAAATGTCTACCTTTCTTTCGTACAGGGTGGCTTGCAACAAGAAATCGACGATGGCCCATGTACACAGCTTTCCTACAATGTTTCAAATACGTACTGCCAGTATCATCCATACAGTGCGTGCAAGCCTTATACCCCTTGTTTGATTGTCAGGATAGGTTGCTAAGTGCAGGCTGATCGTTAATGATTACAAATAGCAATGCTCATAGCTTGAATTGCTCCTGTTTGTCCTCATCCCACACAGAGACACCTTCTTTCATCCATAGCAGTTTCAGATCTTCAACCAATGGTCTTAAGTACACATCAATATCGTTACCAGGTTGCTTTGGACCTTGAATAATAATCAGCATCATGATGTACTTCCGCTTCATGCGTAACCAAGGGGAAAGTTGTAGATACACATGGTCACAGGCCAAGTGCTATGACCGCTGCTCATCTCTCCAAATGGATTCATGCCATCCGTACTTAAACCGGACCTTATGTTCCGTGCATCTTTTCTGAAGTCTTGAAATGTTTTGTCGATGTTTCACCACTGCAACCCATCGGCGGGGTGCCTTAGCATCCTGTCTTGTTTGCATTCTTCTGCATGCCAGTGCATCATTCTAGCATGCGCTTTGTTCTTGAACAAATGCCTCAGCCGTGGTATTACAGGGAAATACCACATCACCTAGGTCACCTCGTCTAATCTTATATCGTAGTGCCTTCCAAACCGCGCATGCTTCTAGGTTCTCGTACTCCTCACCGCGATAGAGGATACAATCATTTGGACATGTGTGTATCTTCTGGACTTCCAGTCCTAGAGGGCAGACTACCTTCTTAGCTTCGTACATTGTTTTGGGCAATTCGTTTCCCTCGGGAAGAATATTCTTTACGAGTTTCAATAACTTGCCAAATGCTTTATCAGTCATACCATTTTTTGCCTTTCATTGCAAGAATTTCAGGGTGGTACCCAACTTTTTGTGCCCATGTTCACAACCTGGGTACAAGGACGTTTTGTGGACTGCTAACATTCGCTCCAATTTCTAACCTCATTTTCATTTTTGCAGTCCTTCTTTACGTCACACAACAACTGACCAAGATCATCCACACCATCATTTTCTTCAACAGCTCTGTCCTCCTCGCCTGTTGTATTTTCTGCAAATCCATTGTATTGAGCCCAGTCCGAAATGTTGTCGTCTTCTTCATCTTCTTCAATTGCAACCCCTGACTCTCCGTGCAAGGTCCAACATTTATAGCTAGGCATGAATCCCGACTACAACAAGTGAATATGAAGAGTTCTTGATGTGGAATACTCATTCTGGTTTTTGTATTTTTTGCATGGACAACATATAAAACCCTTAGGCTTGTGGGTATTGGCTACACTCAAAAAATAATGCATGCCATCAATAAACTCCTTCAACCATTGGTCCGCAGTGTACATCCATTGCCGATTCATCTACGTCAAATAAACAAATATAGAGGAAGTCCACCAAAGTGAAAGTAATTAAATAATCATATAATAATTTAAAACATCATAATTGAACTGACACATTTTTAATGAATCTTTCTTATTTCTAACGATTTTATCGAGTTTTAAATCAACGTAACCGGAGTCATGGTTAATTATATATGAATCCTATCATTTTTAAAAAATGTAAATATATTTCTCCATGTATTATCCTTATTTTAATTATATTCAAAAAAATTTTAAAGTTCTAAACAAATTTTTAATGCATTATACCTATTTCTAACTATTTTAATGATGTTTAAATGGACTTAGTTTTCTATTCTTTTGTCCTCATTATCTATATTTTTTCTTTTTTTATCTTTTTTTAACAATTTTTATCCAAACGTTTTTCATATTATGAAATAGCCTTCTTTTAATTCTCTACTTTAATTTTCTCTCTCATCTTTTTCTATATACCTATTTGATAGATAATAACATATAGAAATATAACTACAAATGCAATATGTTAAACATACATTAATAGAGCATGAAGTTGCTAACCTTTTAGATCCCTTTGATTTGTATAATATCACCAAAATATTTCCACAAAAAATTTCGGCAGCACCTCCCCTCCTCCTCCTTGCAGATTTTTGCAGCAATGACTCAGACTGAAGGAGGAAGAAGACAATATAAAGGACACGATTTTTAGTATCGGTTGGTGTAAAGATCCCTGGCGTCCTGACAATACCTAACAAAAAGTGAATCGGGACTAAAGATAATCTCGGTACTAAAGATCATAACGAGCCGTTGCGCTTACGAACGATACTAAAAACCATCTTTAATATCGGTTTGTAAGAGAACCGAGATATTTGTGATTTGAACCGACTGAGCAAAGATTGGTTCTCTAGTAATGATTAGACGATATGTTATCACGTTACTACTTGTAGTAATGAATCAAGATTCCTGAGTTTTCCTTTGCGCTATCCGAATGATAGTTTTTCCAGTTTTTCTATATGTTTTTTAATCCTATGTTTCACATCTATTTTTGTGTTTTTTTCTATGTTTTTTCTAATCTGTATTTTGAATAAGCCCTAACGAGGCTCTTCAAAATAAAATACTGCAACCACGTAGTTCAGAATGCAGATGGCTCTTTAATGGCAACGATATGATGCATCTGGTCCATCAATTCGCTTGTCACAGCCGATCCATGGGACCATTCTTTATATAATTATACATGCATATAGGTTTATTGCTCAGTTAAGGATAAACAGTCGCCTAAATACTGGTATAATTAGTTGATCCCGACGAGGTTTTGCTGTTTCATCAATCTGTTCGGCGCCTTATATATTCACCTAACACGAGGCTGCATGTGCTTTTGCATGCTTTTCTGCATATATAATCTGGACCTATATATATATATATAGCTATTAATTCATGGTGCAAGGCGACAATCTGATTAAGGCAACGCAATTCAAATTTTGATAGCAACTCGTTCTCCTGCTTCAATGCCATTCATTGCAACTGCCAATATGCAGCAATTCTTGGTTGGTTCATGCAGAAGTGGATTATTGGTTGCATGGATACATCTGTCGCACGCTCTCTCTTTCAAATACTAACATGTTCGTGCTTTGCAACCGATCAACCACATATAATTAGAAATTTGCTGTTTTGGTGGATTGAGAATAAAGCATTGGATCCTACGATGGCCGGTTAAAAACGAAGGAGCAGGACCTTCCCCGCGCATGATAGGGGAGAGGACAGAAGGAGGAGGACCATGCTTTTAAAGTAGTAGAGATGTGCAGTTTTAAACAGATACAACTATTATTGAATAGTCCCACATTGATTATAGAATGTCCCTAATATATAAGTGAGAGAGCTCCTCATCTCATTGGCTAGCTTTTTGGATAGAAAAAACCATTTACGATCATATAATTGGTATTAGAGTCTGGTTAGTTCAACATCTCTGGCTCAAGGGACGTCATGAGTGAAGGCCTGCGGGGCCTGTATACCCAAAGGACCGTCAGTGTACGGTAAAAGGATGATGAACGGCTGAGAGACACCAATGTGTGAAAGGGAAGATTGTTGAATAGTTTCGCATTGGTTGTGGAAAGTCTCTAATATATAAGTAGGAGAGTTCCTCACCTCATTAGCTAGGTTTCGAAGTAGGAAAGGCTCTTTACGATCCTACAATCATATCATGTTGTAAAGTTAGATGTTGTCTTGACAGATGTTTCAACGTCATTGTCACTAAGAATTATACTGTAGACAACTCATGTACAGCAGTAAACACAATTAGCAAATAATTCAGGTTGAGTTAATACATACTACGGGAAGAGATATGTCACTTTGTCAACAGAAATCCAACTCCTGTCACTGCATGAAAATTGAATAAGTTGTTGCTGTACATGCCACTCGCTCTATTAGTTGGGCCCATTTTTTGTAGTATCCCAATTAGAAGAGTCATTTTTATTTATCCAGTGAAAAATCTGACAGATGAGAATTAAATTGACTGAAGAGTCCCAATTAATCAACTGTAGTTCAGATTCCCATAGTTTCACTGTTGAGTGTGGCCACTGCTGTAGCTGGACCTTTCTGAATAATGAATAGGCTGAGCAGTATATGGATCGTCGGACTTTTTTTATAAGATAATGATATGGATTGTCTGACTTAATTTGTCTGGCATTACAATAGGAAGTATACTTTACTGTGTCAACTTGAATTCTTGATGCATGATTGGCATTGGAGTAGATAGGGAAGTCATGTAGAGGATCAGCTTGATGCTTGGTACGTCAGGGAGTTTAATTAGTTAGATGTGGCTAGCTGAGGAGGTGAACCAGTACTTGCAGAGGAACAGTAAATGCAGACAGAGCATTGAAATGGATGTTAGAATTGCCAGAAGAATGAGATCTTGGCCACCTTGGTGAATGCATCAATCAGTTAACAAAAGGTTGCCAAATCGTGGAAGAAGTTAATGTCAAGTGGTCGTACCAAACGTCTTTAAAAAATGTGAAAAGTATAACTGTGAAACTTGTCCTACTATTTCATCGTATGCATATGTTTAGTGTGCTAGTAGAATCCATGTTACTCTGTTGAAATATGTATAAATGGAGGTGAATGTGTAACACATAGAACTTGGCGACTACCAGACTCAAAAGAGCTTAGCCTATAGGCCAAAAACTGTCATGAAAATAGGTATTACCGTCAGGAATTATTTTTCTTGGGTGGACCGACAAGAATTGTTGTTAGAAAAATGACCACGGAGAAATTCTATTTTCCTGTAGGTTTTCCTACAGAAAAACAATTTCTGTCGGTATTTTTCTGAGAGTGGCACACAAAAAAAATTGCAGTAACATCAGGTTACTACCGTTAGGAACCTGCCGTGGAGAAACTCCAGACTATAGGACAAGAGAGAAAAGTTGGAAAACACATAAGATTCTAGCTTGTGTTAGGAGCCTGCCGTAGATATTTCATGAATTTTCATGTTAAGTTGCTTCCCCTCTTAAACTGAACAACTCAGCCAATTCCAGAATTCTCATGTTGAACATGCATTTACTAACTTATTAAAATATGGAGTGTATATAAATTTTGATTGTTGATTTCTTGTTTAAGGTTTGTTGGTTTTACACTTCACTGCTTTGAAAAATATAGTTTTCAAGAAATGCTAAAATTGCTTTGAGATTTAAATAACTATAGGGTTTTAATGAAATGCTAAGACTAAAAAACCGATGGTTATATGTGCTACAAGCCATAATATGGGTGGTTTTCTACAATGAACATAAAAATATAAAATTTAAGGTTTTCTGAATTTTATCCTTTAAGTTAATACAAAATCCAATAAATGCCATTGACAAGTGTCTTATTCAAGAAATGCTATTGACGAACATAACCCTTAGAAAATACCATCATACAAACCAACTTGTTCTAGAAATATCATCGCCATTAGGTTTCTATTGATTAAACCTCATTACGCAGATTCCGTTTTTTTGAAATAACAAAATTGCCCTCGGTACAAACTTGCTGACACGAAATTCGTCGCACACATAAAGGTCTAAGAGATTTGCTTAGCTCTAGTGCATGTCCTATCAATCGGGTTTATTAGGGCGTATCAGTCAGTTTGATCCTGCAACTAACAAGATAGAAACAAAAAAGATTAGTTCATGGGCCAATCGGCCACAGGGCAGATAAAGTATCGTGTGCCCAACCGATGCCGATAGAATTTCGGATCGATCGGCTATAACCGACGGAGTTTAGATATAATGAAAATATAATAACATCGGCCAAAACTTAGATATGATATATTTATAAATCTCTTAACTTTATTACAATCAATTTTTATAGATCGGATCAAACCGAGACATTATAAGATTGAGGGTAATAAGGTAGAATTTAAGCAAATATAGATATCTATTGGATATAGGCTGATGCGGTAAATATTAATTGAAACTTATCAGTACTCTATATGAAAGGAAGTAAATTAATATCGACTGTAACAAGTTAGAATATAATCACCAGCAATCTATAATTATTAACCACAGCCTTGATTGATCGGCCATAACCAAGACAGTAGAAGATCAAAGATAGTAAACACAACAACTAGCTGATTATACTAAATCTTGTAGATCTAACTGATATAGCAAGTTAAATTATGATAAGCAGACACCTCATCGATTGAAACTTCGATGAAACGATGATTAGCACCTATCGACTTGAACAAATCTAACCAGCGAATTATAAACTAGAAGATTGGACTTAACCAAGACAGTTCAAGCTTAATAATAAGTTAGGTACATTTAAACTAGCCGACTGATGCCACTCAAAGTGATTGATATATTCAATCTAACTAAGAAAGCAAAACAATATAAGAAAGAACCAATACATCAGATAAGTGTTGGTATTTCTTACATTCACAGATAAATCCGCAAGCGCACAGATACCGCTGTAGCACTTCACCCATGAGTATTCCCAAGGGTATCGTATTTATATTTCCGCAAGGAAGGCGGCGGTGTAATGACATATTTTATACATCATTAATCAATCTATAATTAACTCATCATAGTATAAACAAGGATTAGGATAAATATGATCAAGGGGTAGTGTGACACATACAGGAGATTCATCTCTAATGAATTAGTATAGTGGAGAAGGACATAAGAGAACTACGATACAACTGAACTTCTATATCAATCATGTTTTGTATATACTTAACACGTACATGCTTACAAGCCTAGGACTTAGTTCTAGGCATCTAGGTACTATTGAGAGACCACTCTCTATTGGTCTGCCAGCGTGGTTATGACATTTACGCACTCTTACGTCATACCCGAATGTGGAGGAATACAAAGGACGGACATGGCTGCCACCACCTGCCGCCTACCTCACTTTCCGTGGGGCACGCCCGCACGGCATTTATCTAACCTAAACACCATGCTTATGCTAGTAAATAATATCACTAACATCCCAGGACTCCCACCTCTGGATGAACAAGTTAGAGCTAGAGCAACTCATCAAGGTCATTGGACCGTTACCGTAGCATAGATCGACTATCTTAATCAAGTGAAACATATAAATGAAGTACATCTTATTCATAAAACACATAACTACTAAAGCAATATATGATGAACACAAGAATATAAAGAAGATAATTCAATTAATCAACTATAGTCTTACAGGAAGAGTAAAGTACTAAAGACATACCGGAATCTCTGAGAAGACTATAGGACCAAAGATACTCTAAGCCTATTTTCACTAATACTATAGAAGATACAATGTAGAGTAGAGAGATAGCTCGAAATGTGTGTTACAAGTGAAGAGAGTGAGCTTTAAATATAGCTCTCAATGACGGTTGCTAATGACGGCTGTAGGTCAGTAATCTCCCATAACCGCCATAGGGAACCAATGAGGAGCTGCCACGTGGAAGGGAGGAGCTGGGGGCGCCAAGCCTGGTTCAGCCAAATCGGGGCAACTGTCATTCCCCACCGACTTTGGTGAGGGGATGACAGGTGGGCACCTTAGAGGTTGGTTTGGTCCCACTTTAAGTCAGTTTTGCTTGACTTGTGGGCCCCTCATCCGTGTGCTCGTACATGATTCGTCCAAGGTATGTTTCTTTGCATGTCGGCTTCATTTCTCCTTCACTTTGATGTTTGTTCTCTACATACATATTATTTCTCCAATTACAGTGGAACTACATTATTTATTATTGATGTACATGTAAGAAATGCTAGTTCTTCCTTTATTTATTATGGTAATTGACGGCCGAAATTGGTACTTAACGATCATCAACAACACCTCCAAGCTATACCTTTGCTCGTCCCGAGTAAAGATAAAACTTAGGTTGTTGATCAGGAGTTGCTACCATGTTTTATTTCACATTAGTACTATGCTTACAACATATCCTTCTACCTAAAATTTGAATAAGTAGGCAATAGTACTTTACCTTTATTACCTTATTCCCATGGGGCTTGTAGCTTCTCCTTGTCTCGGGTGGTTGAGAGATAAAACGAATCCTAGAGCACCAATCACTTACTCTTTTGTTCAACTTTCCTTTCGAAGGTTTTCAAGAAATTTTTTACAATTAAAACCAAAATTCCTCAAATGATATTATCTATTGCTCAATATGTATAGTTCCTCACCAAGGCATAGTGTTGCCTCTTTATCATCCTACCTCTAAAGGTTTATATGTGAAGCTCAGGATAGGGATAAAAAATGTGGCAATACTTGTATCACATATATAGCAAAATCAAAAAGGGATCCAAGGAGAAAGTAAATCATACAATCTGATCAAGATGAGCAAAGTGTGTGGCTATATGGTGGAAGGTGTATGTGGTACTACTTTGTCATAGACTCACTTTTATTCCTAACTTAAGATATGACTATTTTTCTTCTAACTATTTTTTCTCATGCTGCTCAAGAACAAAAGTAAACAACACTCCTTTTCTCCTTTTTTTCATTTTTTTTCTTATGATGATTGAGAATATTTTCTATTTTCTACCTCCTTTTTTTTGTTTTTTTTACAGCCATCTTTTTTGCAACTACTAGGAGAGACATTTTGACTAAACTGATGAAGTATTTATTTGGTGGATGAAAATGTTGCTAACCCTAGTGTAGAGGTAAAACAACTATGGTAGGTGTATGCCATGTTTTTGCTAACCTCCAGTATAGAGGTCAAGCATATATGATGGGGTGCGTGTGTGTGATCTTGATCAAGAAAGCATGAAAAGAATCTCTCAAGGGTCACAACAATTTGATAAAGCTCAATGTAATAATAAGCAACATATGTGTATAGGCTATTCAATATGACCATCATATGGCTCTGCTGGGATTTAACATCATTGAGACTTATAAATTTTTTTATTTTTTTGAAAAACAAAGACTTTGGATTTCAAGTATCACTCGGAGAAAGATCATAGTAACTCTATTTTACCATCTAATATCTCTTAACAACCTAAACTTAGATCATGCATATACAACCCATAAGTTTCAAGTTCAAGGCAAAGATGTTTTACCAACAAACTCAAAAACTAAGGTGAAAGCTAAGTTGTAAACTAAACACTAGAGGGAAACAAGAACATAGCAATTATTCATTATTTCAACAAGGAAAACTAAAACATTCTTATCGTGTATAGAAAAACAAATATTTTTGGCATTTTTGTGTCTTGCAAATATTTATGATGCAATGCAATGGAAGTAAAGATACAAGTTACCTTAGTGAGGGAGGCACTTCCCCAAGCTAGATTTTTGCTCAAGGTGTGTGACAGGGATCGAATCCCTGCGACCGAAAATAGGCCAACATGTCAGTCTGACCTTGCTGCATGGTGACGTTGATGTTCACCAATTGATTATTTGTATGTTGCTGCCATGTGTGGGTCTCCTGGATATGCTGATTCAGCATGTTGTGCATCTCATCGGTTTGGAAATCACGCTCTCCCAACTGCTAAGTGATGTTCGCAAATCCATGTCCAAAATCATGAAAACTTCGAGACGAGAAAGAGTCGCGTGCACTAGACTGTGTAGGCATCCCACTGGAGCTGGAGGAGTGGTCTGCACTGGGGATATCACCCCAGATTCTGTTGATGGGATGCTCCCATCGGCCACTACTTGCGCTTGCCTACGCCGAGTCCCCTACTCCATATGTTGGCAGTGGTTGGTCCTAGCCGGGTGTATATCTAGGCTGGCCCCAATCTGCCTGTAGCTACTATGGCTGCTGTTGTGGCTGCTCCGCGGCGGCATTCCTAGACATGCTCTGAGTTGTCCTGCCAGAAGCATTGCTCCTTCAAGCCCCCTCTCATGGTACGAGAGGAATGGTTAGCGCCCGACACTTATACAGATGAAATTCCGGGTTAGGTAACAGAATCTCATTTGCATATCCTAGGAAGAAAAACAAAATAGAGGCTTTTGCACAAGATAATCCTCATTAATGATGGAGCGAGGTTGGGGAATGTCTATGATGGGACCACTCACCAAACCTTCAACTTTAACAACAATATGAGTGATTAGAGATGTGCACTCTATTGGTCCTATCATCTTGAGTTGTTCTAACTATTATTCTATCATGGGTTTGACATGAGAGATTTTAATCTTTTTAGTCACGACATACAAGATTTTCAACTCATCATTACGGATTGGCCTGACATCTTTTCGAGGAAAGAGGATAAAGGCCAACCACTTGTGCATCAAGCATAAGGTGGGATTGTGGATGTCATTAGCTCGTGGTTTCCCACATACAATTTTTTTTGGAAATGCGATGCCATAATTCATTTCTGTTGAAACCTGAAGTTGTGGACTCCAAGTCTTATTGGAAATGCGATGCGAGAATTCGTTTCTATTGAAACACTTTCTATTGAATCCCAGATGAGTACTGAGATCCTTTCATGTGAGATAGTATTTCGTCCCGAAAAATCGGAACATAATACCATCCCCACGTCTTGCAAAGTACAAAGACATTGTATCGTAAGGAAACGTGAACCATGATCATTTACAGGCACAAGGCCTTTTCATCCTATAGCTTGCCATACATTAGTAAAATCCATATCCATACCTGTTTTGGCGAGTAGATCCGGGTCGTATGCTCATGTGTGAGCGAGCACCTGATCCTTAAGGATGGCGTAGGCTTGTCTCTCCTGATCACTTTGCAAGTCCAGCTCACTGTCAGGACAAAAGCTCGTCTCATGTTGATCGTCGTCCATGGGCACTTGGCTATAGTACTCTGCTTGCTTTTCACTCAACGCGTACCCGTTAGATAGGCACACGTTCGAGCTATGGGAATGGTAATGTGAGCTCGAACTTGTAGCCTGCTTCAGCGCGCTGAGGAAATGTCTTGCGCTCTTCTTCATCCTGCACACAAGAGCAAAGAATACACAAGAACACTCGAAGAACAGGTTACGTTAACAGAAGCAAGTTAGCCGTCAAGAGTTAGTCGTTCTTGTGGAGCTTGGTTGCCACCACAAAATCGTCCTTGTGGGTAATGACACTCCACAAAATCATTCTTGTGGGTGAGAATGCACTACAATAATCGTTCTTGTGGGGTAGTGGCACCACCACAACACGTTCCTGTAGTTCAACAATTAAGTTGAACTTGAAATGCAAGAGGAAGAAAGAAGCGAAGTTTTGTTCCCAAAGTTGAGACAAGAACATGAGAGAAACTATAGGAGGAAGAGATAATCCAAGGGCAAACAAGTGCAGCTTGGTTTGGGGCAAGGCGAGAATGAGCCATGGGGTGGCCTTTATAGGGGAGAGACACCCCTGGTTCAGTCGAACCAGGGGTTCGGCCAACCCCTTTTGCCCCCCCTCCCATGTGCTCTCCTTTCAAGGCAACAATAGTGACACTCTCCACTTATTAAAAGTGATTGATTGGTTCGAAGAAAGATGCCAATTCAGACCTCTTTAAATTCCCATGTGGTTCCATTTTGATTTTCAAAAAGATAAGATTAGGGGACCACCTCACATGCCTCCAAAGTTTGAAATTAGTGGTTCTTCATTTCAAAAGAGATCACCCCACTAATTATGTCATATCACAAATTTGGTTTTTTTTAGCAAAAAGGATTTTGAAAATGCAAAGGGTTAGAAATTCAAACATGATTGGGAAAAGCAAATATGCAAATGCAAGTTGAAAAATCAAATATGCAGTTGGAAAAATCAAATATGAGATAACTACCAATTTTACGTCTCGATGGAGGAATCATTATTTTAAGTCCAATGAGTGGGACTTCTCCATTGAATTCAGCTCGTCGCGACATCCGGCTTTGGAGATAATGAGACAGACGATTGTGTTTTCTTGACTCACCACACCTTTTTTGTTTTTTTTAGATTTTGCCAGTGTGGACAATGCTACGGACTTTGGGGGCTGCGGCTTTGATTGCACCCCTTGCCTCTTTGACTTTTTACATTCTGGTGTTGGAGAGGGAGTTCCCTCTTCAACACCTCCTCCATGAATGCCATGAGGCTATTCTTTTTCGGGGGTGTCACCTCAACCTCTCGGATGTTCTGGTTGTTTAGTCTGTACTTGATCTTGATCATCGAACACTATTCTTTTTGGGGTTGTATGTCGAACTTCTCCAGCTTGCCGTTAATGTGGAGTCGGATTTCTCCAGCTCCCACATTGATATGTTCATCCACGGTGCTTTGGAATGGATGCCCATGGATAAGTGTTGTATCCTTGTCGGTGTCCAATGTCCAGCACCACGAAATTGACGGGAATGAAGCAACCCTGGTTTCTCACCAGAATATCTTCGTTAATTCCCGTCGGGTAGCGGACCGTTGAGTCGGCCAACTGCAGCATCATTGGTGTAGGTGACAGAGTGGTGTAATTCAGTTGATCAAAGACTACCTTGGGCATGACGCTGACGCTTGTTCCAAGGTCGCACAGAGCGTGGTCGAAGTGTTGTCTCCCCATTGTGTAGTTGATCGTGGGACACCCCAGATCCTTCTTCTTTTCGGGAAACTAGTTGAGTATAGCTGCGCTACACTCTGGCGTGAGTTTTACTATCTTTGTGGTGGTGTTGATGCAAAACACGGTGGCTTGGGAGATTTGCTTCACTCCAGTGCAAGTCCAAATTTTAGACAAACGGGTTTAGGCATGCTAGTTGGTTTGATCCTGTAACCAACAAGATATACAATAAAACAGTTAGATATACGATAGCTGATCGACCGATAAGCCGATGACATACCGTATGGACCTAGCCGATGCGATCTGACTGAATCGATTATAAGGTGTAAGGTAAACAAAATGAAGCAAACCGTAATCACACTCCATCAGCTGTGAATATATAATATATAGACAGAGATTAGATACTAGCCGATGAAACCATAACCAGATTAAAATAGATAATATATCGGCTAATACTCCAATATAGCCTTGTGCAAAAATATCAATCTAGACAAATATATCGAGGTAAGCTTGATATATTTAACCAAAGTGAGATTCTTGTATAAGGGGCAGATATAACAGAAAAAGCATGATTAAAGGAATTTAAACAAAGCTAGACAGTCATATAAGATAAGATTGCCTGAAACTCCAATACTACCCCTATTACAAACAAGAGACAGGCTAAGGATCATGGTTCTAATTAGAACTAGGGCTGATGCAACACAAAGTGTAAAAAGATGCATGATATCTAGACAATCAAGCCTTTACATGTTTTTCAGGGTGGTAGATTCCTTATGCCAATCTAGGCTAATAAACTAGTTTAGCCAATACCGACAAAACCTTATGCAAAGTCCGGCCGATACGGCTAAATCAGCCATCGACTTAGATTGGCTAAGTTATGTGGTAAATTAACAAGCCATACCTCCAGCTGACAAACTCGAAGCACGAACTCATCGAAAAGTAAAAGGAAAATTGTGGCGATGCGCCAAAAGTGTTGTATTAAACTATTGTTCTTTTTTACATAGACCTTGAGTTTATATTTATACCCGTATAAACAAACCTTGTTCTTGCCGGACACTATGTACAACTTTCCTAAATAAACTAGTCCTAGGTGGACTCTTACCACAATATTATAAAAAGAAAACCAACTCTTATTCTTAATTAATAGATACAATTGCCTTATTTGGACTCAATTCCTAGTTGGCAACATTTTCAAGTCCTTCTCCAAAGTCAACACGAACCCAGACTACCCGTATCGGCTGCCGAGTCTGATTCAGAACACCCGTATCGGCTGCCGAGTCCGATCCCATATCGGTCGATACAACCTCAGCCGATGCACTTTCTGTTTTGGAGAACTCCTTTATTCCTTCAAATTTGCCTCGGATCAATCTCGATCGCTGGCATATCTTTACCAAATTTTGCTGGTAATAGGTGGGCATTGACCGTTTGTTATTGATGATGTCCTTGAGGTAGCGTGCATAGGTTGGTACCTGCATCACGTCCAACAGTGGGATATTGATATATATCTTCATGTTTACCCCAATAAACCGGTTGAATTGCTCATCCACGGTCAGCTTCCTGTTGCGGCGGGGGAAGGGCAAGATGTTTGTGTCAATGAACTCTTGTGGAGTCGTTCTCCCGTCTTGTGCCTTGTCGGAGTCGTCAGAAGGGGGATCATCCTTTTGGGTCTACTTTCCCTTGGCTGCCTCAGTTGGGTATAGTGGGTCACGAGTGGATTTGCCTACTCTCGTAGTCACCATGTTCACATTTTCCAAGGATAGCTCGGGTTGCCCCAGGATCTTTCTTGTATCGGTAGAGGGAACGGCAACAGCCAGCTGGGCTAGTTGAGTCTCCAGCATTTTGTTGAAGCTCAGTTGGTTTTTGATAAACGAGGAAAGACCCTCCATCTTGGTATGGATGCTTTTCAAGATTTTGTCATTGGCTGCTAGTTTCTTGGACATCCTCTCATTGATTTTTGCCTAGCCAAAGACAAGATCCTTCAAGGAAGGCTGGTTAGGATTGACGTTACCGTTGTTGCCTCCTTGGTAATATGGGCATGGTTGGTTCCACCTCTGGCCTCCTTCTAGATAAAAGTTGTTGTTGTTGTTGTTCAAGAAGAATACTTCCTCACGGGTCCTGAGACAATCATTTCCTGAATGTCTGGTATTGCCACAAGTCTCACACATCATTAGGACATCTAAGGCTTTGACGGTATCATACATTTTTGCCTTATGCCGAGAGCGTTCGTCCAAGCGCTTCAGGAGGAGGTCTGTCTTAGCAACGAGCATTTTCATCTCCTTGACGGTCTGCATGCCCCAATGACAAGGTTGGAGTCGCTCTTCACTCCAGCCTTGGTTGGAGACCATCTTCTCGATTAGTTCTGATGCGCGAGCAACAGTGAGAGAGAAGAAGGCTCCTCTAGCAGCAACATTAATATGGTCACAGGCCGACTGCATCAGCCCGTTGTAGCCCGTTGTAGAAGTTCTAGATGATGAGCCAGTTGTCCATCCCCTGGTGAGCAAGCTAGGATGTATTCCTAGAGTCTCTCTCATGCCTTCGAAATTGACTCATTGGTTGCTTGCTGAAAACTTGAAATTCTCCCACAAAGGGCGTCGGTTTTGCCCATCGGGAAAAACTTCGTGAGGAATGCTGTTGAGCACCTTTCCCATGTGTCTATGGCACCTTTCTTGGAGTAGAACCATTGCTTCGCTCTCCCAAGTAGAGAGAACAGGAACAGACGAAGCCTAATGGACTCCTTGGTCACTCTCTTGATGACGATGGTGTCACACAACTTAAGAAATTGCTGGAAGTGGGCGTTAGCGTCCTGATTGGCTTTCCCACGGAACGGGGTAGCCTACACCGTAGTAATTAGACCTGTCTTGATCTCAAAGTTGGCATCCCTAGTGTTGATAGTTCGCTGAATTGGCACATTGGGAGCAGGGGAGCCGAGTATTCACGGAGGGTCTTCTAAGCCATTAGTTGTGAGCGTGATGGTGCAAAGATGACTAGTTCGGGTGCTGAGAGCCTGATGCGGAGGAACAATGCGGGGTCGGACTCTTCTCACAAGTTTCTCTGGATTATCAACAAAGTTTGTTGGTAGCTCGAAACCGGTCATACACTACCTGTTTTTACATAAAAGATAACACGAATCAAGGTTAACTTGTTTGGACCAAGGTATCATTAATCATAGTATGATTAGAGATGTATATAACTTTATCTTTAACCAGTGCCTTCCCCGGCAATGGCAGAAATGCTTGTTGGTATTTCTTACATTCACAGATAAATCCGCAAGCACATGGATACCGCTGTAGCACTTCACCTATGAGTATTCCCAAGGGTATCGTATTTATATTTTCGCAGGGAAGGCGATGGTGTAAAGACATAGTTTATACATCATTAATCAATCTATAATTAACTCACTGTTGGTGTTTCTTACGTTCATAGATAAATCCGCAAGCGCACGGATACCACTGTAGCATTTCCTCTTAGAGTATTCCAAGGGTATCAAACACAAGGAACGTGTGTGTATATCTATGAATAGTATTCTACCCAAGGACAACAACAGATGCTAGGATTGGCCAAAGAGGATTCATATGATAGGACATGGCGGGTGTATTTTCTCCTTAAATTACCTGCATACATCAATTTATCAAAGCTAGTGGAAATGGTTAGTAGTAAACTCGTACCACTAAGTTTTGATATTGTAATTTATATTTTTATGCAGGAGTTGACGGTTAAATTTGCACATAACAACTATCAACAACACCCCTAGACTTATCCTTTACTCATCCCTGAGTAAAACTCATGGATCAATAGAGAAATGACTTTAGTTCAATGACACAACATACAAGTTATTCTGAGACATACCTGAACTTGTGAACTTTGATGTGTTTATCATATCATCTTGGGTGATTGAAGAATGGAACGGCCTTGACTCTAGTCACCTATACTCCTTTTGATGAATTACCTTTGGGTTTTATTACATGCTCATAAAGACATAAATTTTACTATACTCCTCAATTGATTCTCTCGAGTCACTTAAAGTGTTTATTCCTCACCAAGACATTGATGTTGCCTTTTCTTATACCTTTCTACTAAGGCTTATGTGGGCTTAGGGTAGAGAATAAGAAATGGCATACTTGCTTAAGATATATTGTAAAGTCAAACAGAGAATCCACGTAGATAACCAATCATATAACCATGACCAAACTTGTGCACTTATATATGTAGGTGGATGATGGGAAATGGAACGATGACTCATTTTGTATGATCCTTCTCCCTACATTTTATTTGGAGAGCATGGATATTTTCTATCTCTCTCTCTTTTTTCTCCATCATGCTCAAGAATACTTTTGTGTCATTCCCTTTTGAGCATTTTGATTTTCTAACAACACATATTTTTTAGTTCATGTTTCATTTGTCATGGATAGGAGGGTGGAGAATAATACTGTTTGGAGTCTTTATTTGATGGATGAATATGGAGGATGCCGACTTCCGGTATAGAAGTTTAGCATATGGTAGATGGATGACATATTTTGCTAGTCCTCCAGTGTAGAGGGAAAGCAATATATTTGGTGGATAAGTGCATAAGACTCTAGTCATGAAAATATAAAAAGAATCTAACAAGAGTCACAACCATATGACAAAACTCAAAATGATAGCAAGCAACATATGTGTAAAGTTTATCAATATGATCGACATATGGTTTTGGTAGGTAGAAAACATCAATGAGGAGTATGTAAAGTTATTTTGTTTTTTTATAAAATTCCCAAGGTTGCAACAGTAAGAGCAAGGTTCTCATCATCAGGCAATCTCTCATTCATCAATCACTTAGATGACATGTGGTCCTAAACATATGGTTCACAAGTAATAAGTAATGATTAATGAATAAAGAGTATGTAAGTCATTTTAAGCAAGTCATATACACCAGTTGATCATGTCAATATTCATTTTAATTCTTGAGTTAATTTCAGACATGGCAAAATTAATCAAACTCAAGAATTAGGGAGATTAGGGAAAGCGTGCAAACCATCGCTCAAATGTGAGTGTGATGACGAGCAGCCGTGTGTGCAAGGTTGCTACGTCTCATCTCGTGAACGAGCATGAGTCATGGTGTAGCATGGACATGGGTGATCTTGGCCTGTGAATATGTAGTGTGAGCACAAGATCTCACTTGTTCTTGCACCTGGGGTGCTTCATAGACACAAAAGACAAAAGGTGACAGCAAAAAAGACTCAATTGGTAAAAACCCGGTGAGTCTTTATTTCATTTTATTTTATTGAATGCAAGTAAACTTACCTCGAAACTTACCTTGAGGAATTACCTTATTAGCGGATTATGTGCAGAGGATGAAAGGTGGCTAAGCCACCCATGGGTCAGCCAAACATGGTGTTAGACCGAGCCTTAGTGGGCCCAGCTCAGGAGTCAGGATAATTGGGCTTGGGCTGGATAGGGTCCAGCCCTGAAATCTTTGGGACAGTTTTAGGAAAGACGGGAAAATTGATCAAATTCATCATGTCCAAATCTTGATGTGGATTTTCAACTGGTTCTAGGAAAACTTTTAAGCGATGACAATTTACCTTAAAGGCATTACCTGCGTCGTCCCGAAGCGTGGCTGCTCCACGTGATGAAGTGTCGATGACGGTGTATGGTCCTAGCCATTTGTTTTGTAGTTCTCCATGTCCGAAGTGTTTCACCCTGGAGTTGAATAGCAGTACCTTGTCTCCTGCCTTGAACTTCTTCACCCTGATCCACTTATCATGCCATCTTTTTGTTCTTTCCTTATACATCTTGGCATTATGATAATCTTTGTCCCTACATTCCTCCAATTCTAAAAGCTGCAATTGCCGTTGTCATGCTTGTCCTAAGTCCGTGCTCCATGTGCGGATAGCCCAGTGCGCCCTGTGTTCTAGCTCAACAAGTAGATGGCATGTCTTTCCATAAACGAGCTGGTAAGGTGACATGCCGATGGGCGTCTTATATGCAGTCCTATATGCCCAAAGTGCTTTGGGTAGCTTGTGCTACCATGCTTTCTCCATTTCATTCATGGTCTTCTGCAGAATGTTCTTGATTTGTTTGTTGATTGTTTCTGCTTGACCACATGTTTGGGGATGGTATGCAGTGGCAATGTTGTGTTGTGCCCTAAGCTCTTGTAAAAAGTTTCGGAAGGTCTTATCGATAAAATGAGACCCTCCGTCACTTGTCATCCTCCGCGGTGTTCCGAACCGAGGGAAGATGACCTCGTGGAACATCTTGCGGGCATGCTTGGCGTCGGTGGCACGGCATGGCATTGCTTCCACCCATTTGGACACTTAGTCGACGGTCACCAGAATGTACTCACAGTCATGGGACTTTGGAAAAGGTCCCATGTAGTCAATACCCCACACATCAAAGAGTTCCACTTGAAGGTTGTATGTTAGGGGCATCGCATCGCGTGCGGTGATACCTCCATGCTTCTAGCACCTTGCGCATCTCCGAATGAATTCTTTTGTGTCTTCATACATCATAGGCCAAAAGAATCCACTCTGCCAGATCTTTGCTTGAGTGCGAATACACCGTAGTGGCCTCCATAAGGTGTGGCATGGCATTTCTCGATGATCTATGTGCTTTTAGCTATTGGTACACATTTTCTAAGCAGACCATCTGAACAGACTCAATATAGATATGGCTCATCCCATAGATGCCTTTTGCTTTCATAGATGAGCTTCCGCTTGTTCTTCTCGGGTGGTACATATCCTGCAACCATGAAGTTGACGTTGTTGGCGTATCATGGGTTCAAGTCTGTCACCTTTAGCAGCATGCCGTCCCGTAGGAAGTCATTTATCGGTAGCTCTTGCATGTTAGTGATTGGCATACGCGACAAATGATCTGGTACAGAATTTTCTACTCCCTTTTTATCTTTAATTTCAAGATCAAATTCTTGGAGTAGAAGAACCCGTCTAATCAACCGAGGTTTTGCATCTTTCTTAGTGAGCAGGTATTTGGGAGCAGCATGATCAGTGTAAACAATTACCTTTGCTCCAGCTAAGTAAGATCTGAATTTATCAATTGCAAAAACTTCGACTAGGAGCTCTTTTTCAGTTGTGGCATAATTAAGCTGACCTCCTGTCAACGATTTACTAGCATATGCGATAGCATGGTGTTTCTTATCTTTAGTTTGACCAAGAACGGCCCCTACAGCATAATCACTAGCATCACACATGATTTCAAACGAAAGCGACCAATTAGGGGGTTGAATAATTGGTGTTGAAATGAGTACTTCTGTTAGGATATTAAAAGATTTGAGACACTCATCATAAAAGTTAAAGGGGGCATCCTTAGCTAGCAAACTGGTGAGGGGTCTAGGTACTAAAGAGAAATATTTAATAAACCGACGATAGAACCCTGCATGACCCAGAAAACTACAGACTCCCTTATCATTTGTAGGAGGTGGAAGCTACTGGATTACCTCAATTTTAGCCTTGTCCACCTCTACTCCCCTTTTGAAGACTCGATGTCCTAGGACTATACGTTCACGGACCATGAACTGACACTTTTTCCAATTAAGCACTAGGTCCTTTTCTTGACATCGTTACAAGACTTTGTCTAGATTCTCCAAACAATGATCAAAGTTTTTCAATAGACGAAGAAATCATCCATAAAAACTTCTATGATTTCCTCAATCATGTAAGAAAAGATAGACATCATGCACTGTTGGAATGACGCGGGTGCATTACACAACCCAAACGACATCCGTCGGTATGCATACATTCCATAGGGACATGTGAATGTTGTCTTGCCTTGATCGTCAGGATGGATGGGAATTTGATGATAGCCAGGGTAGCCATCAAGGAAACAGAATAAGAAGTGATTAGCTAGCCACTCTAGCATCTCATCAATGAAATGCACTGGGAAATGGTCCTTCTTAGTAGCCTTGTTGAGCTTTCTATAATCTATGCACATGCTTCATCCCGTGACAGTTCTTTGTGGGATCAACTCGTTCTTTGAGTTTTCAACAACCGCATGCCTCCCTTCTTAGGCACGACCTGAACTGGGCTAACCCACTCGCTATATGGTACGAGATAGATTATCCCCACGTGTAAGAGTTTCACTACCTCTTTTTTCATGACTTATCTCATAGCATTATTTAGCCTCCGCTGCAGCTCTCGAGAGGGCGCACAAGAAGGATTTAAACGAATGCGATCTGTGCAGAGAGCCAGACTAATCCCTTTGAGATCTAGAAGTGAGTAGCCTAGAACAGAGCGATGTTTTTCTAGCACGTCTGTGAGTCAAGAGGTCTCACCATCGGTTAGTTTGTCACTTATGATAACGGGCGACTTTGTATCACCATGTAGAAAAGCATAGCGTAGGCCTAAAGGAAGAGGTTTGCGATCGACAGGAGATCGTGATGCTAGATCAGTTTAGGGTAACTCGATCACCTCTCCAGGATCGTCCTCTTCCTCGACAAATGCAATGGCATCATCTGCGAGGAGGGATTCAGGGGACTCAAATGGAGGGACAGCCAAAAATTCCTCACTTGGCTCGGACTCAAAAACGGGTTCCGTCAAAGAGTTTTTCGATCGTGAGATCGGGACGGAAAACGCTAGCTTCCCGAGCTTGATGCCGAGGACTCTGGTTCGAGGAACATCTAAGAAGAGTTTTTCTATGAGATGGCCTATGAGCAGGTCGAAGTCATGAACATCGAACACATGAAAATCAAGGATGACCTCGACATCATTGTGCCTGGTCGACACTCTGCAAATAACCCCATACCCTTCAATGGTAGGACTAGATGGATCCCAAAAGGTTTTATCTGTTGGTTCCAATGGTTCATTCCCTAGGCACGATAGTGCGAAGGTTGTGGACATAATGTTCGCACCGACGGTGGGATTATAAAGAATATTCACCATGCCCTCTCTCATGAGACAAGGAATGGTTAAGGACGGGGAGCTAATCCGAATTGCTTCAGACGAAAACTCCACCTCCCTTAACCCTCTTCACTCATGATTGTAGTTAATTCATAAACCGTCTCTTTGAGGAAATTTTCCTCGAGAGGTTCAGGCCAACTATGCGGGGCTGATGGTCTCTTATCTCTTTGAGGAAATTTTCCTCAAGAGGTTCAGGCCAACTACGTGGGTCTGGTGGTCTCTTCTACATAGAATAGTTTGAGGTGTTTTAATAATCTTCAAAAAGATTACCCTCAAACTGGAATGGGAATTCCGAAGGCTGAATTTCTTCTTCCTACGTTTCCCATGGTTCGGGTGAGGATTCAACGGTTGAATCTTGGGATATGGAGGTTAAAGGCTCTGATTCAATGGTTGAGGGTTCCTCTTATGTATGCTCGATTTCCTAGAT
This sequence comes from Oryza officinalis, assembly GCA_008326285.1. Lineage (NCBI taxonomy): Eukaryota > Viridiplantae > Streptophyta > Magnoliopsida > Poales > Poaceae > Oryza > Oryza officinalis. The sequence continues at coordinate 4,461,171 of BDMV01000010.1, read as the reverse complement.
AGTTTCGCAACGAATGAAGGAGGTGTTCTCCAAGATTCGATCCAGGAGTTGACATGTTAGTATAAAACTCATGTCCCACCAAGCGTGCCAAAACTGTGTTGACAAAAAATCCGCGCTCGGCCGATGGTGCCAGATCTGTGTTGGCGTTAACCAAGTCGAGGAACACACAAAGGCTTGGGAGATCTGCTTAGCTTCAGTGCAGATCCTAAAATTGATGAGATGTGGGTGTACCAGTCAGTTTGATCCTGCAACTGATAAGATATATAAATTGAAGATTGCAGAGCCAATTGGCTAACAAGCCAATATAGTAATTCCAGCCGATGCCGATACTAGCCAATGTTGATAGGGTTTTGAACAATCGGCTATATATCCCATGTAGATTCTAACGTTTATTGTAAATAATGATATAAAGACAATCAGTTGATGATAATGCAATAAAACAATAATATAATCCAATAGAAACCAATTGGCCAATAGTGATATGATAGAATAAGCGTTGATCCGAAGGTTAAAGCATACATCGGCTGCAGGTCCGATGTCATTAAATCCAAACAATTAGATAATCAATGAAACCTTTATTGTCATCGGCTAAATCCAACTTGTATGTAATCCTCGTGAGCTGATGCAACGTCTAGATAACTCATCGGTTGAAACCCCAATGAAACCCATATTAGCAATCAAAAAGCAGGCTAGAGATTATGGTTCTAAGCAAGACTAGGGCTGATGCAAAGTATGAAAAGAAACATAATATCTAGACAATCAAGCCTTCGACTGATTTTCAGAGTGGTAGATACCTTAGCTTATCTAGATCGACAAAATAATTTAGCCGATATCGGCAAAACCCTAGAAAAGATCTGACCGATACAAGTAAATTGAATAATCGACTTAGATTTACTAAGATATATGATAAATAGGTAGGCAAATATATCAACCGAACTAGTCGAAGCGATGCAGTCTTGAACAACACTAATGTAGTCGATACAATTGCTAGGGCCGGCGGAACGTAGGATTTACCTCTTCGCCGGAGATCAAAAGCTGATGTAGCCTCGCGTCAGGTGCCAAGTTCCACCGGTTGATAAAGACAAACCTCGGGAAAGAGGATGGCGATGCGCCGAGAGTAGTTGTATTGATCGAAAGATCGATTTTATGGACCCCAGGTGTACATATTTATACCCATGGATAGATACTAGTCCTTTTTGGACTAGACACAAACTTTCCTAAAGATAAAGTAAAAGATACAAGTCCTGATCGGACTCTAGAACTCGGCTTCTTCTAGATAAGCTTCCTTTAATTGAATAATTTCCTTAACCGAATCTACTAAGAATCAGACTACTGGCGAGTGATAACTCCTATCGATCGATTCCAGGATTCTGAAGCCGATACTGATTCTAGGCTGATGATGACTTTGGGTTTTACCAAATTTTCGTGTTAACAGCAGACTCCTTGTCTAAACCCAAACGGAAGTGTTGTAACAACACGTGGTCAGGTAAAGACAAGTCTGGGCCGGCTTGACTTAACAAGGAAAATCGTGCCCAGGCTGCACCGATGGATTCCTTTTCATCTTGCTAAAAGTTGACAACCTCCTTACGGAGAGAAGCTACACGAGTTAACGGGAAAAAAACTTGGCAGAACCTGCTTTTCAACTCCTCCTATTCACCATATAGTTTTCTCACCGTAAGGGTGTATCGTTGCTTTGCCTCTTCCGTAATAGAAAAGGGAAACAACTTCCACCGTAAGGTGTCTTATGCCATGCCCTCGATTGTCAGGCATGAAACCAATTGTTCAAACTCTCGCAGATGCTCGTAGGGATTTTTGCTTTCGCTCCCTGAGAAGGATTGTTCCCGAACCATGGCTATAAAGTTAGGATTGAGTTCATAGCCAGATGTAAGAATTGGTCTTGAAGAAGGGGGTGGCTCACAGAACTCAACCCTTCGAGCAGAAAGGTTTTAAATAGAAGGTTGCTGCATGGTTGGTAAGAAGAGAAAGGAAGAAATAAAAGGAAAGGAAAGAAAAGATATAAGGATGAACCAAGTTCGAAGATGATACAACAACCATTTTTCGGCAACGACGCCAAAAATGCTTGTTGGTATTTCTTACGTTCACAGAAAATCCACAAGCGCACGGATACCACTGTAGCACTTCCCCCACTACTGAAGAAGTGATCTTTGCCCGGATGGCAAAAATCATATTAGTCCCGGTTCGAATAGGAACCGGGACTAAAGATCATTTTTAGTCCCGGTTAAAAAGTGTGTCGGGACTTTATGATCTTTAGTTCCGGTTGGTGTTACTAACCGGGACTAAAGATTCCGATTCATTTTTTGTCAGGCCATGTCAGGCCGCGGGCATTTTTAGTCCCGGTTAGTGTTACCAACCAGGACTAAAGATTAAATACCATTATATACTCCTTCTTACTCCTTCAACCCGAGCCATTGCTGCAAAGGTCGAAAGGAGGAAGGGAGGTGGTGCCAAAATTTTTTGTAAAAGTGTTTTGGTGATAATATATAAACCGGAGTGTTCTAAAAGGTTAGCAACTTCATTCAGAAATGATATATGCTGAGCATATTACATTTATAGCTATGTTTCTATACATTATTGCTAAAAAGGTTTATGGAAATGATGAGAGAAAAAATTTATTTAGGGAAAATAAGGTTACTTTTTAAAATTAGAAACAAGTGGATAAAAATGTTATAAAAGAGATGACCAAGGAAAAATATAGAAAATTACGTATATGCTTTTCCTTCCGTCGCAAAATATAACAACTTCTAACATTTAAAATATATCCTAAAATATAATAATTTTTTCACCTACATTCCCTTCTTAATCAATCACAATATTTCACTATTCAAATTTTTAAGTACTTTTTTCTCTCAAACAATTACAATCTTCTCTCATTTAATTTTACCTACTTTGTTAATACCTGTGTTTAAGTCTAAAAATCATATTTTGGGACGGAGATATTATTTACAAGAAGCTAAGTTCTTAGTAAGGACAACGACGGACGGCAAAGGATTTTCTATTTTAGAAAAGAATATCTCAATGTCTATATTTTAACTGGCATGTGTTTTTATTTTAGACATTTTTCGTAATATTGTATTATTATATTTTATACAGACTCGGCATTTGGCTACATCTAATTTTTTTCATCTTCCGTCACAAGAAATAGGACTACCGAATGAAAAATTGCTGGCTACGCCACTGCTCCTTAAGGGCTGCTAGACAACCTTGACTGTAATGCACCTGTAAATTTGAGTGACCCAAAAGTACCGGTGAAATATATATTCCCCTACAGCCGAACTGTTTGGGAGAAGAATTAGAACACCCGGTTATAGGCTTCTAGCTAAGTAAGGTTCCTTGCTGATCCAACAGATGAGTATGAACATGCATCAAAACAAAGTATCAATTTGGAGCCGCAGAATTTGATAAAACAAAATAAAGTTCCAATCGAATCACATTGTTCATCAAAATTTCAGAAGCGGCCTTCCTACCCTCCAAGAGCATCTGTCAGCAAGAGCTCGATAATTCCCATAGTCCAAAAAAAATTGTGCCGAAAAATCAAATGAGAAAAGCTTTCAATCCCCAAAATTCAACAAATCCCCAACACTGGATATCATTGAAGCGCATCAGCACACAAGAAAGAAATCACAAAATGTTTCAACCTACCAGCCACCGAAGTAGCCACTTGTTTGGCTTGCATCATTGCCGCTTACCGGCATCACATACGTCCTAGAAGAAGCGACGACCACCGTGCTAGGGCAGCGGAGTTTGGTGACAGATTGAGCCTCCTGGGCTGATGGAGACACAGATCGAGGAACCTGGTTGATGGTGATGCAGATCGACACTCTCGTAGGTGGTGGCGGAGTCGGAGATCAAGGCAGATCTGCCGAGATAGAGGCCGTGGTGGTGCTGAAGACGGTGGGAAGAGAAGAAAGGATGCGGAAGCGACAGTCGCAGCGAGAATGATCATGGCGAGGCGGGGAAGAGAGATGGCCGAGCAAAGCTAGCATGATTGAACGAGCTGGAGGAGGACATCCCAGCCCAACATATCTTGGAAAAAGTGTGGCTCTTTGAGGCCACACTCCTAATTTCCGTCGGAATGGCCCAAATACAAGAAGAAGGATATTAATCACCCGAGTGAACGTCCACCCGTTCATCGCACGACAACTAAATAGTTATAACAAAATTTTGACAAGATAGATTGATATGCAGTATATCACTTCATAAACATGAAAGTTTAAATTTTATTTCTATAAGTTATAACAAAAATAACAAATTAAACTCTAATTAGTATACGTATATTCATAGTCAAATTTATTATTTTTGTTACAACTTGTAAAAATCAAATTTATATAGTTGTATGTTTATGAAGTGATATATTACATATTAATCTATATTATCATTATTTAAAAATTTTATAATCATTTAGTCGATATGTAATAAACAAGTGAATGTGTACATTCACTTGTTTATTACAATGGTAACTTTAGTGTGTTACAGTCCATCGAAGCAACTTTTTTGGGTTCTAGTGGTAAAAAAATTATTTTACACTTCCATAAAAGGTGACTTCCATTCAGGCCCTAAATTCTGTTCACGACCGTCTTGCCACCGCTGCCATGACTTATCGTAAGATCAAGTACCGTTTCTCACGGCCGAGCCCAGTAGCTTCAATCAAGCTAAGGTGACTGCTAAATAGTGAATAATCAGTCGTCACACAAAATCTGGCTAAATATAAATAAATTATTTTACCATATATAACTTCATTTGGGAGAGAAAAAAATGCAAATAGTACAAACATCCCTGCTGATGCCCGATAATCAAGTACAAATGAAACTCCTGTGCTGAGCAGGATCATCTTGTGCGGCATGATCAAACATGCTAACGTCGATCCATTGCAGATCATATTCATCAGTTCTTCGCCGGAGGGCTTGGGTTGTGGTACTCCGGCGCAGGCTGCGGCTTCGGCTCTGGCTTCGGCTCCGGCTTCGGCTCAGGCTTAGGCGGCACCGGCTTTTTGTGAAAGTGATCGAAGAAGTGCTTCTCCTTCTTGTGGATGTGGTCGAGAAATGGGTGCTCCGGCTCAGGCTTGGGCTTGGGTGGCTCCGGCTTCGGCTCCGGCTTGGGTGGCACCGGCTTCTTGTGGAAGTGGTCCATGATCTTTTTCTTGATGGGGCCATAGATGGTCACTGACGCGCACAACATCGATGGGTAGTGGGTCTTGCCAGCAACAGCGACGAAGGTGCCCTCCGACATTGGCACGATCTTGGACGGCTCCTGACCGAGGCATGGCTCGTTGGTGGCGTTGTGGAGCTGAGCGATGCAGTCAGAGCTTTGGAGGTCGGCGTCGAGGGGGACGCTGAAGGCGCCGGTGCCGTCGAGCTTTCCGACGGCCTTGCTCTCGTACTCGCCATTGCCGTTCTTGCACTTGATCGCCACCTGGAGGTCTGAACAAAAGAATTCCAAATAATGTTGTCAATAACTTGTAATCAGCTGCATCTTTCTGATCTCGAGGATGTAGCTGATCAGCTCAGTGAATTCCAAATAAATTGTTACGTACTCTTGAAAGCATCCTCAGCTTTCATGTTCTTCCGGGTGCAGTCGGCGCATTTGGCCGTGCCGACGACGACCAACGACGCCTCGCCGTGGACGGCGATCGCCATCAAGACGACACAAACGCCGAGGAGAACTAGTCCTCGAGGAGCACCTGCCATTGCTGAGCTAACCCTAGCTAGCTCTGTCTACCTATTGATGATCTGGGGATGGAATGATTTGATAGGTGAGGCAACGCGTGGTTTATATATATAGGCATCGATCAATACACACAGCTTGCATTGTTGATCTACCAGCTATGAGCAAAAAGGCCAAGTTGGCGCCGTATTTGCAGATGGGCGAATTGATGTCGTCCAAACTGAATGATTTGATCACGTACGTCCAATTGTCTCTGCAGCCTTGCTAGATATATACTCCTCCAAAATAATCAACCTTGAAGAGAATGTAGTATAACTGAGGAATACTGGGGATCGGTCGACCGATTCAGCAAATAAAAATCGAACAGCCGCATGAAGGAGACTTCACCTAGCTAATTTCTTCTTTTTCCCTCTTTCTCTTTAAATATTTTCTCTCCTAAACTACTTGTCCGATTTATGATCCGATCACATCATTGTATTTGTTGTAATTAAATCTTTACAACAAGATATTACATGATTATATTCTGATAAAACAAAAACATGTGTTTCAAACCGTTAAAACTCAATGTTTCATACGTGATAGTGACATGTTTCAAGGTATGTCTTCACTGTGTTTTATATAATTCAGGCGGCTACCTGTCCCTCTTCTCTCTTCACTCCATGCATGCATGCACGCATTTAGTGATCTTCAAAATGACTTTTTTCTAAACTACTTATCTAATCTATGATCCGATCACACCATTCTATTTATTGTAATTAAATCTTTACAACAAGATATTATATGATTATATTCTGATAAAAAAATATATTTTATTCCGTTAACACTTGATGTTTCATACGTGATAGCGACTTGTCTCAACATGTATCTTTATTGTGTTACAAAATTTTTAAATATTTTAATGGCTGATTTTTTTGTTTCATCATGTATAACTTAATATTTCACCGATGATCAACTAAAACATTTGATCGTCCGATTTTTTTACAAAAGATTGGGTGTTCGATTTGAAGTTCTCTCCGGTATAACTTAGTATAATAAATTTGAATAGGGTGCTGTCAAAATTAGTTGTATTATAGGTTATGTAACATCTTAAATTTTAGAATGGTTTGTTTTGAGATCATAATAATCCATCCATTGGTTGGTATATGTAGGATCCACGCACCGCTTTATGCATGCATGAATCATCATAACAAGAAAAATAATCGAACTGGTCCTGTGGTCCTTATATAAACTACGGGTGAGACCTTATTACATTGTGCAGTGTGTGTACTGAAAGATGATTAATTGAATAGGAGTACTACAGCGTGTAGTACATATCATATCTGCAGTACTTTGCAAATATATTGGATCGATCTTATTGTATCCTTCAACAGTTCATTTCTGCGTTCGGCAGCAGCAAAGAAAACTCTTTGTTTGTCACGCGCATGTTTCCGAAACTACTAAACGGTATTTTTTTAAAAAAAATCTATAAAAAACTTCTTTACAAAAATCATATAAATCTAATTTTCAAATTAAAAATAATTAACACTATCTTCATTCCAAAATATAATAATTTTTAGGATTGGACATGTTCATTAAAAAAAGAAAGAATTAAATGGGAGAGTATTATGATTGGATGAGAAGTGGAGGTAGGTGAAAAAATTAATGATGGAGGGTTGTGATTGGTTGTTAAGAGAATGTTGGTGAAATAGTTACTATATTTTGAGACAATTTCTAAAGGATAGAAATTGTTATATTTTGAGATGAAGAGAGTACTCAATTAATCATGTGCTACTGATTTTCTTTTTTTTCCTTTCCCTCAAACACACCATTAATTTAACTCTCTTCATACATGCAAATCTGAATGCAATTGTCTGCATGTATATAATCACTAATTGGCACATAAAAGCAGTGTACCGTTGGGCACATATAGGTTTCCCTTTTTACTAAAATATGACAACCAGACGATTAAGAGTCGAAACAAATTAAATGTGGTGTACTATGTTTGGTCAATTTTTAATTCCTTGTTATCTAATCTTAGCTTTCTTAAAAGGGAAAATTGCAAATGCCATCAAATAAGTCACTTAAAGTTTTACATGTCACCTCATAAATATTTTGTTACAAATGTCCACCTCCTATTCAGTTTTATTTGTAAAAACCATTTCGGTGCACACGTGCTTAGCTGAATCAACCTATATCGATGTTGTAGAGCCACCACAGGCTAAGCTAGTTGAGTCGATCTTATCTAACTGCTTGCATTAGACTTATTCTTCATGTTTCATTGATTTTTTTTTGCATATAAAGAAACTCAGTGCGATAATGTTCAAGCTCTCATCAGCAATATTATTTGTGAAATTTCAGAAAAAAATGTTAAGACTATTGTCGGCACCCGAGGATGGAATTCCCGAATACCTGGAGCGTACCCTGTACTAGTCCCATGATCAGTGGCTAGTACACACATCCACAACATTGTTATCACATCCATACAATGTACACGACACATAATACATAAAGTGATTCTTATAACTTAGTGGTGCAAAAGCCATACATAATAGTTGGGCCAACTGGCCACTCAAAAGAGTTTAAAACACAGCGGAAAAAGACATATAAGTTCTTCGGATGCCCATCTATCAAGCCACACAGGCAACCGACTAGGAATCACCCTAGAAAGAACCATCCTAAGAAACTCTGGTAACTGGCGCAAGCACCCGCTTGCTGCAAACATGACTAAAAATAACAACAAGAGGTGGGTCAATACACGAGGTATTGGCAAGTCCTACCCAAACCTTGGGAAACCTATGACTATTGCAAGCTGGGATCACGGAGGGCTATATTTGTGGCTTATTTTCAGCATGAAAGCAGATTTTGTTTTGCAATAGTAATAATAGTAGATTGCAATGAAATTTTTAAATCAAAGAGTAAACCATAATTACAGTAATATAAATATCATCAGAGTATCATCCTTGTGCTCTCCATGGCAGCAATTAAGCATTTTATTCTCAACCCACACCGGGCAAAATCAACACCATTATTCACCATACCCTTTTCACAATTCATTTAACAAATCACCAACACTATACTTGTACCATTTCATCAAGTCGCACATGACCGTGAGCATGGCTAATCGGTTAGTTTTAGACTCTGCAGAGTTTGTACAGCTTTACCCACATGATATGAACTCTCTAGTTTGTTTAGTGCTCGCGAAGCACTACCACACTCTACATATTGAATGCAGTCTAGAGGTCATAACGAAGCCGTTACATTGCCTAATGCCTAACCTTGTATCAACGACGGCAAGTGAAAATCCACACTAGGCATGTGACCTAGAGCTGTTAGGTGGCGGGCCCACACCTTAAACCTAACGCTGTGGTGGCAACCCATCCGGTTCCCCACGAGGCACTATACCGTTGTATTAGACAAACTTGGACGCCCATGTCGTATCCCGACACATGGGTAGCTCCTCTGAGTTAAACTCAACACAATAGAATCATTAACAATACACACCCTAACTCATACTACTCCGGGCTGCCAAAATGCAAGGTTGGATATTGAGCAACTTAATATGCCAAGGCCATCCCATAAACAACACATGTGGTTGCACGATATACTTAGTTAGTGACACATAGTTCGATCCTTAATCGACCCGGGCGAACACTCCCCCTATAAGTGTGCAACTACCGTCATATGCACACCACTTGCCGCCCAAGTCTAAAAACCATCATTTTCAGATTTTTCATTTTTGCAAATAACAGAGGCAATCGCTCTGTACATCATTTTCAAGTATCCCATTTGTAAAGAGTGAATATCATATGATAGGTAACCATCGAAGTCTCTAGGTATCGCTAAGCAATAGTTATATTTGTAGCTCAAATATACCCACATATGTGCTAGGATAGCACCACAATCCATCCTAGTGCTTCAATAGTAAGGATAATTAATATATCAAGGTAGGTAATGCAACAAATAGGTCATTTCTACCAATACCCCATTTTTTATTAAAACATTGCATGCCACTTATAAATAGTAAAGCATTTATGAAAATATAGGATTTAATATGATCGAAGGAGAAATTGAATAGGACTTGCCTTGCTCAGATGGTGCCTCGAATATCTCTTGGTCCTGCACACTCTTGTCAACAGTAACAACCGATTCGTCCTCTATTTGAATTTAAACACACATTCAAATGAGCATCCAATAAAACTCCAAGATAAAATAAGATGCATGATGCATGAACATTTCAGTGTGTAGGAAGTGATTTAATATAAATTTAGGAGAAAGAAACGCTTAAATCCAATGTCGTACGTGAGAGTTATTGCATTTTAAAAATTTAAATACGATAAATGCAAAAGTTACTATTCAAATTTGAATTAGAACAATTTTTCATAACAGTGATGCTAAGTTTGAGTGCATAGTATTAAAGAGAAAATTATTATGAATCTAACAAAATTTGGTTCACGTCAATCAGAGTTAAATGAATTTTCTATGATTTTCTAAAATTTTAGCATTTTTCAGTACAAAAATAATTAGCCGAAACCATTTTCTCAAATTTATTAATTTTCTTTATTAAAGAACGAAAGCGTACTTTGAGGAATACACTTTCCTACTGGGAAGGCGCATTTCTATTTTTCGCATCCATTTTAAAGTAGCAGGGTCCCTGTCATTTTATAACTGAAACCCTAAAGTTTATTTTATTTATGAAAAAGCCCTCGGTCCCACATGTAAGTATAACGGCCTTTTATATGTACAACCCTAGCGTTTTAATTAATTACGGATAGGTCCTCGCCTTCTTCCTCACAGCAACAGAGAGGAGTGGGAGCGTGCGGACGGCTTGGGACGGGTGCGTTGGCGGCGAGCAGCGGCGGGGCTGGCTCGGGAGGGGCGCGGGGAGGCTAGAGGGTGTCTTCCCGCTCTTCCTAGGGGCGGCGGCATCGCCGGGGAAGGCTGGAGGCGGCGGGCGGCAGGGCCGACGACGGCGGCGGTTCTGGACGGTGGCGATGGCGTGGCTATGGCGGCTCGATTAAATGAGAGGGAAGCACCTAGGGACTATGAGGTGGTCCGAGATGCCGTTGCCACGGGCTCCCGGGGCGGTGGGCGACGAGCATGGTGGCGGCGGCTCTCCGACGGAGGGGCCCTAAAATTAGTTGCGGGAATGGAGTCAGGGAGGTCCACGGAGCATGCTGGCGCGAGGGAAAAGGAGGGGGCTCATCGAGGCGGCAGTTTGCTTGGCGCGGGGGTAAGGCAGCGGTCCTCTGGCCGGCTCAGACCGCAGTGGTGGCGCGGCCGTTCCCGACGAATCAGAGTGACCCGGGCTTCGGCTAGGGGCGGGGGATGTTGAGTGAGGTGTGGGGAGCTAGCTGGTGCAAGGGTCCGATATATAGGCGAGGGAGGAGCGCGGGGAGTTGTCTTGATGCGTTCGGCGTCTTGCGCACGCAGCTATGGCCGGCGGGGAACACGGCGTGGGCGGCCTTGGCGGGAATCGCGGAAGGCTGGGGGAGTCGGCTTTGTAGGCTTTGGCGTAGCGGGGAACACGGCTTTGCAGAGGGGAGGCAGTGCCGGTCGGGGTCGTCGCGTCGCGTCAAGCTTTGGGCAGGGGGCGACGGCTTCGGGTTGGCGAGGCGCGCGGCGAGGCTAGCTTTGCCAGGCGCGGCAGGGCCTTGGGCAGGGATGACACCAGCTTTGTGCAGCTTTGCGCAGCTTTGCAGCGAGATTCGCAGGGAGGAGCGAGAAGGATGGCTCGATGTGCCCGTGCTTTGGCTCGCATCCCATGTGTTCGATGAAATGTCTGCAAGAAGGGAGAGAGGAAAGAGAAGGAGAGGGATAGATGGGGCACTGTTATAGCTGGCAGGTGGCTGGCAGGTGGGGCCAAGGGTCGTTAGGCCCACTGATCAGAGAGAGAGAAAGGGAGGAGGGATGAGGTTAGGATATTTTTGGAGTGGGCTGAGAGTTTTGGGGATTTTTCGGGATAGCTACACTGCTCAAAAGTTTGTGCAAATTTTACTAGAGCTTAGTGTAACCATGAACTTTATTTGGTGAATTTTTGGGATTTTTATCATGTATAATTTATTTTTGAAAATTCAAACAAATTCACTGTTTTTATTTCAATTTGAATCAAATTCTGGACGTTTTCAGTTTTTTATTTGAGACGCAAAACTTGTGAGATTTATGAAAGGTTATTTCAAGTGTCTACCACTTATTTTTAATTCTTTTTATCCCTCTTAGATTTAATACTTCTTCATTTTTTGTTTATTTTTATTGCATGCAAATGCATTATGAGATGCATGGAAAATCCAACAACTCCAAAAATAAATTAAAAAGACAAATACAAAAAAAACTTTTTTTTTCCAATTCTTACTTTCTTTCTTCCATAATTTTTGGTATGTTACAACTATAATTCTGAATTATGAAAGTATTTAATTTTGGAAAATACCACATTCGCGGCTCAAAATGTATGAAAACATATTAGATTCGGTTAACCATGTAGGTGCTGGGGTGACTTTTGTAACAAAACTGAGTAGGTGATGGACATTTGTAACAAAATGCCATATTGAGTGGAATATCAAACTTTAAGTGGCTTAAAAGATGTTTTTACAAATTTCCCTTCTTAAAAAGAATTAATGAATAGTATTTCTTCCTTGACACCAGGTATATATTTTGGAAGGACACTGATGATAATGGCGTTATTATTTTGGGCATATATCAGGCGAATTAAACCACTGATTGAGTGAAATCATGGAAATTAAATTAGCTATTTATACTACGTGCAGCATTTTCAAAAGGTTCACAAAACAATCCCATGTGTTGATGAGAATTATTATACAACTAAAGGTAAAATCAATACACATGTACTTCATTTCGTTTGGAAGATATGAAATTTATAAATTGCAAAATTCGCATGTTGAAGTTTGATATTTTTCAGGACTATATATTGTTGTCTGTTTGTCAATGGGTGATGTCTTCCTAACGAAATCAAGTGTGCCTTTAACTTCACACACATATGTATAATCTCATCCCTAACATATCAGAGAATTGTTTTGGCAAATTTGATTATTTGCAACTCTTTAGATTTGTCATCTGCCACACTATTAGAATGACACGCGTAACCCTTTGAGTCAATAACTTTTGAGCCATTGCTGGTAAATTGTCAAATCCCCAATCTAAAAGAGTGGCAAATCATCACGTCGCCCATTTAGTGTTTTAGTTTTTTTTAAAAAAACAAAAAAAACCTCCATATGATTTTGATTCATTAGCAATTGGTTTTGTAAGATATATCTGATTTTTTCCCATTTATAATTATTGCATGAGCATACAATTTATGATATATTTAAATCCCATGCATGCACTACTACACAAATACTCATTGGTGTCGGTTCCAAAGGGCTCATAGGTGCCGGTTTCGAAGCCGGCACCAATTGGTTGGCACCAATCATCAGAGCTATTGATACCGGTTTCTCAACCGGCACCTATAACACTATAGGTGTCGGTTGTAAATGTCTAACCGGCACCTATATGGTATTATAGGTGCCGGTTCCTATAAATAACCGACGCCTATAAGTGACACGAGATGTGACATGAGGTGAGCCATTATATCATAAAATGATGGTGGAAAACACATTTCGAGCTAGCAAAGGGTAATGATTGCATCTGCTTGGAGCTTGTCTAGCGTGCCTGGATCGATCACCTTCTGATATATAGCGTTGAAGAGTGAGCACAACTTTATGATTGGGTTTCGAATCTTATCTGGCAAAATGCCTCTAATAACAACAGGAAGAAGTTGTGTCATCATCACGTGGCAATCATGTGACTTCATGCCCACTAATTTCTTCTCTTTCATGTTGACAAGTCTTTTAATGTTCGCAGAGTAACCAGAAGGGACTCGAACACCCTGCAGACACTCCAACATGCTTATTTTCTCTGCGGCACTAGGGTGTAGCACGCGGGAGGGAGGTACTGGCGACCATTGGGATGTTCTTGAGGATGTAGCTCGGACCTGATGTTCATGTCTGCGAGGTCTCTCCGGGCTTTCAACGTGTCCTTTGTCTTGCCGGGTATGTTTAGCAGGAGTCCCATCAAACTCTCGCACACATCCTTCTCAACGTGCATCACGTCAATTGCGTGATAGACATCCAAATCTTTCCAATATGGTAGTTCCCAAAAGATAGATTTCTTCTTCCAAAGAGGTTTCTCACCACCCTTGCTCGTTATGCCTCGATTGCCTTGCCCCTTACCAAATATACATTCAATATCTTGTACCTCTTCAAAAATCTCTCTGCCCGTACGGTGTGTTGGAGCTGTACCCTCCTCCACCGTGCCATCGAAATCTCTTCTATTGCTACGGTACTGGTGGCCGGTTGGAAGAAACCTTCGATGGCGCATGTACACAGTCTTTCCGGAGTACTTCAGCCACCTGCTCGTTGTATCCCGCATGCACTGCACACATGCACAACCACCTTTCACTGTTTGCCCGGATGTGTTACCAGTTGCAGGGTAATCTAGGATGGTAACGAACAACATTGCCCTTAAGGTGAAGTACTCTCTTTTGTACGCATCCCACATCTGCACACCCCGGTCCCATAGAAACTTAAGATCATCCACTAATGGCCTGAAGTAGACATCGATATCATTGCCAGGTTGCTTGGGCCCTTGGATTAGAAGTGGCATTATAATATACTTACGTTTCATGCACAACCATGAAGGAAGGTTGTAGATAACAAGTGCCACTGGCCACGTGCTATGCCGACTACTCATGTCACCGAATGAATTCATCCCGTCCGTGCTCAACCCAAACCTTATATTCCTAATCTCCTGCGCGAAATGCTTTTTGTACTTTCTATCTATCTTTCTCCATTGAGATCCATCGGCAGGGTGTCTTATCATTCCATCCTTCTTATGCTCTTCGTGGTGCCAACGCATCATCTTTGCATGTTTTTTGTTTGCATACATGTGTTCAATCCGAGGGATTATAGGAAAATACCGCGCAACTTTAACGGGCACTTTCCTCTTCTTCAGGACTGGGCCACCACTGTCATCATCAACATCACCCTTATACCGCGGTGCTCCACAAACTGGACATGTATCCAAGTCTGCATAGTCATCTCGATATAGGATACAGTCATTTCGACATGCGTGAATTTTTTGCACTTCCAGTCCGAGTGGGCAGACAACCTTCTTCGCTCGGTATGTTGTTTCTGGCAGTACATGACTCGCTGGAAGGAGGTCTCCAATCAGCTGTAGAAGCTCTGTGAAGCTCTTGTCACTCCAACCGTTGGTTGATTTCATCTGCAGTAACAAGAGGACGACGTGTAACTTGGTGTGCTGCTCATTACATCCTGGATAAAGCGGGGTTTTTGAGTCCTCCACCATGCCCTTGAACTTCTCGTATTGCCTGTCATCGTCGTAGGCTGTCTCCCCGTCGCGTAACATCTGATCTAAACCATCTGATTCATCACTATCATATCCACCTCCGTCAGCAGGCAACTCCACATTGTCTCCGTCCATTACATCCGGATTCTCATCTTCACCATGATTGTCCTGACATGTGTAATTAGGCATAAAACCCCTTGTTAGGAGATGCTCATGAACTTGTTTTGCACGAAACTGTCTCTCATTCCTGCAATCAGCGCATGGACAACGCAAGTGTTCCGTCGTGTTCAATGATCTGGATCTCGTTGCTGTGATCACGAAGTTGGTTACTCTCCTGGCATATTCCAAGGTACCGTGCTCTGGAACGTTTATCCCTCCTTCATCCATCGCTCCTACGAAAATTCTTAAATTAACCACTAACATACATATATCATTCTCTATATCTATTGAAATTCTAATATATGTTAATAATAGTTACATTACTCATTGATCATTAATCTCCAAATTACTCCAATATTAATAAGTCATCATACTTTCTCATGCTTCTCATTTAACAAAACAAATTGCAAAGGATAATTTGACAAATATTACTGCGAATTACATATCGAATCAACATATACTAACCTTTACGCATGCAAACACATAGATCTCTTGATATTTTTTAAATTATTGGAAAAAACTTCCTCCCCCCGTTTGGATGAGCTGAAGAGAAGCCTCAAAATCGTGAGAATGCAGTGAACGAGGGGTATATATAGACTTGGGGGATATAGGTGTCGGTTCATGTTATGAACCGGCACCTATTTAGTTTCCTTCCATCGGAAGCCACCACATAGGTGCTGGTTATTATTAAAAACCGGCGCCTATGTGATAGGTGCCGATTTATTACAATAAAGCGGCACCTTTTTGGGCGTGACATAGGTGCCGGTTCTTATTACGAACCGGCACCTATGTTATAGGTGCCGGTTTGTAAATAAGGCCGGCACCTTTTTTGGGCTCATAGGTGCCGGTTTTTCTTACAAACCGGCACCAATGAGCTTCTCCCAACCAATCGGTACCTATAAGACCTTATAAGTGCCGGTTCGTGGAAAAATGGGCGGGAATTGTCTTTTAGGTGCCGGTTCTAGCAAATCCGGCACCTATGTGGCTGATACCTATGGAGGTTTTTGTAGTAGTGATGTCATTTTAATATACAGGTAGGCTAGTACGTTGGAACCAGTGTATTCCCCAATTAAAGCTAGCTAGAGTTCATGGACAACACAAAGTTGCACTGCTTCTTCTAGGTGGCCAAAAAATTCATAAATGTGCATAACGAATCTAAAGTCAATATTTCATGTGAATTTATATTTTGTCCTGTGTGGTTAACTTCATTTAAGTAAAGAAATGAAAACAACAAGCAGATTGTTGGCGCAGAATTTAGACCCGCCTCGCAACAAAACGGGTTCCGCGTTTCCACGGCGGCCTGGGAGATCTGCTTAGCTCCAGTGTAGGTCCAATGGCTTGCCTAGGTGCGTGTAGGGAGTGCCAGTTGATTTGATCTGCAATCAACAAGATTAAACAAGTAAACCATGTGAGAACCGATGGCCGATCGGCCGATAGGCCGATGTTGCATCGTGGAGGCCTGGCCGATAAGGCAAAGCTATATCGGCTTACTTGAAGTAATAATATAATAGAACTGATAAGGTAAATCTAATCTCATCGGCCCATGTTAATGTGTTTATAGCAAATTACTGGAATCGGCCGATGAGGGTTGCATGAAGATAGATACACTAGCTAATACCCTAGTGCAAACTTATACAAGCCAATCGGCCAATATAAACACACCAATCACAGAGAAATCCTGAGAATACCCTGTAACCGACCTATTTATATTCACCAATCAACCTGCATAAGTGGCGAACACATGCAAAAACATAGCTAATCACATGCATTAGGTAAGACCGGCTGAAACCCCGGCGCTATCCTTAATTACGATCGGAAAATAGGCTTTGGGTTAAACCTCGAAACACGACTAAGGTTGATAGCAACTCAGAGTGTAGATCGAGAGTTAACACAAAGAAAATCAAGTCGTCGATCGCTTTTGGGGACAGTAGATGCCTTAGATAATCTAAACGAGCAAGCCAATTCGATCATCGTCGACGGTAAACCCTAAAACGAGTTAGCTGCTGGCGAGACAGAATTAGGAAGCCGTGTCAAGATTAGCTAACACACGATAAACGACGATCACATCGCCAGGGCTTAACGTGCCTAAAGCGACACGCTAGCCCCGACGATGTAGATCGTCGGGCACGAGTTCTTACCTCTGCTCTGGGGAAGCAAGAACTCGTTGGGAGTTAACCTCTTGCGATGGTTGGTGATGCGCCGAAAGTAGATTAAACTTGGTTGTTGTATGATTGATTGAGAGAGTTTCTATGTACAAACTACCGGGATATTTATACCCGAGATTATAACAAGGTCCTTGTAGGACACGATCTTATCTCTAACTAACAAACAAGTCTTTGCGGCAGACTCTTGCCACAGATTAGATCTAAACCTACTTAATTTACAACATACAATTGCCTAAAACCGAGCTTTATCTCTATTTGGCAACTTCCTTAAAGCTTATCTTGAGCCTAGACCAAGCCCATGCTGACTCTGTCAACTTGCAGCCTGTATCGGGTGATGACCATATTGAATCCATATCGGCCGATACACTCTTCCTGGTAGCGCCTCTCCCAGTCCGATACGGCTACCGGGTCCGATACGAGACCTGGTCTGACTCCAACTTAATCCTTCCTCTCTGCTTCGGTTTCCTCTTCCCTCTCCGGGCCAATTACCAAAATCCACTGTTAACATAGATATTACAGAGTCCACATAGTGGGCTTTGATGATTTTTATGAATTCAGGCTACAAGCGGTCGACACACGCTGCTAAAGTGCAATACTCATTGTAACTAGAAAAATATGCTTATTAGAAGCCATATAGAATGAGGCCCTATGGAAAAGATCCTAGGTTGGATTCCTAGATCCAAGCAAAGTCAATAGGAGACAACTAGCTAGGGCGGCTATCGGATTATAAAACTACTCTAGCAGGGAAGCAAGTACTCCCTCTTTGGAGATTCGGCCAGGGGGCGAGTTTTGTGTTCGGGTGTAGATTGCGTGGAAGATGAACAAATGGGATTATACAGGTTCGGGCCATACGGATGTGTAATATCCTACTCCTATGTAGAGTGTATGCCTAAGTTACAATGTAGGAAGCTTGAGCTCTAGAGTGTATGCTTCGTCGCTTGGGATCGAACACTTTATCCATTGGCCTGGATCCTCCTTTTATAGTTCAAGGGGAGTCCAAAGTGCCAATACATACATGTGGGGGTGTGCCCTATGCCATTAAGTTTGTCATGGATGATCTTATCGATGTTGCTTAGTTTGACCGGAAGGGAAAGTTTCTCATGTTGGCTTACGGAAGGAGAGTGCCCATGTCAAAAAAACACACTCGCCCCTGCTGTTCGTGGGCCCACCTGGGTGACGCGTGGTACAGGTGCCCCCATGCTCCCCACCTTATCGATGGGATGTATATAAGACGGGTTGGTATATGTCACTTCACATTAAATACGAGGCTTGACTGGGTACTCAAGGGTAGGTGACAGAGGTGCCTCGAGCACCGCCCACGAGGGGCCAAGCCCGGGGGCGGATGTGCCCCAAGCACCGCCCATGAGGGGCCACGCCCATAGGGGGCCATGCTCAGGGGAAGGCTACAAATGTGCCCCGAGCATAGCCTCGGGGTCCCGCACCTGGGGAAGGCTGTAGATGTGACCCGAACAAAGCCCTCAAAGGGCCGCACCTGGGGGAAGGCTACGAATGTGCCCCGAGCACAGCTCACGGGGAGCCATCCCCTGCAAGAAGTGACGAGGAATCACTGGCTCAGATATAACCATGCTTATGTTACACATCAACAAGCTAAAGGTGCATATGTTCTATATTAGGTTTACTTATTATCTGTTTGAACTATAGTTACTACACCATGAGTTTTCTATCTTCTCATTGACAGAAATACTTGCGTGGATGAAGGAAAGGAGTGTGGGCTCACGAAGTGCTTGGATGATCAAAGAAGTTGATTGGGGACCAAACCAAGATCTTCCCCAAGTCTACTCCTACCTCACCACGTCAATTTTGGTCCATGAAGGCAAGAGATGAAGTTCTACACGTTTTGGATTTTGATTCAGGCCTCCTGAGAGAATCAACTTCAAATGGATCTAGTCGATGATCTAGAAGGAATCTTAGGGTCCATGAGTACTTGTTGGGAATCTTATGAAGTCTAATTTCAAATGGTGTTGGTCCCACGTCAGAATTCCTACCGAGCTATCGGGAATCTGCAAAACAAGACATGTACTTCATCTAGTCTATGTTTGATTTGAGCCTTGGGTCATATAACTGGGTCGTGAGCTAAGCCTAATGGGGTGTGCGCCCTAGGGCAACCCTAGGATGTCCCTAATCATATTTATTCAGTAGTCATCATAGTTAAGAGTTAGGTTTTGCTTAGATTATTTCTACCATTGCAGTTTCGCTGCTAGTTCGGTTTGTGGAATCCCAAATTCGAGTGCTTAATCATTCATATGCAATTGAGTTGCAATCTACCTTGTTCTTGCTTGTGTTCTTTGATTCATATGTCGGGATTAGCCTTCTCAGCGAGATCAACCGGGCAGCGCACGACTGATAATTAGAGGAGACATGGTGCTGTGATTGTAGGGTTCAGATTGTGTTGATCGGAAGCCAGATCGTGTGTATCAAGTTTCTGCCAAATCGAGTTATCAATACCTATCGAAAGACCAGAACCTAGTTCCTCATCAGTTGGTATCAGAGCACACCTTGTATCTTTTAGATTATTAGTTTTTTTATATACCTATATCCAAAAAATTGCCACAAAAAAATATTGCATCCATTACCTTGACAAATTGAGTCGATGCATTGTGCTATTAGATTTTGCTTTGTTGAATTTTGGATTGCATTGTCATGTCAAGTGTTGGTTTAGTTTTAGATTTAATTTCTAGTTTTGAGTTCTGCATCTGTCATCACATTAGTCTAGGGTTTCTGTTTGCCGCCGAGTCTGTACTTTGGCAGTAGTTTTTCGCGTGAGTGTGTTGGGTCCAGTTTTAGTTCATCTCCGTTGTCATCGGGATCTCCAAAAATCAAACCCTATCATCATTGGGTTTCCATTTTCATAGTTTGCAAGGGGTTTTGTCGGTTGAGTTTGGAGTTGCAGCTAGGGTTTGCTAGTCTTCTGTTTTGCATGTGAAGATTAGATTTGTTCAGGTGCTTGGTTTCCATCTAAGCCGAAATTTCCACTTCGATGGAGTCTATCTCCACCATGGCCCTTGGCCCTTGGCCCAACCACCACGAGGGTCCATCTTCACCTCCGCATGTTTTTTCTAGCTCAGACGGGTTTCCTGGCTATAGTTAGGTCGAGTCCTCTATGGCCAACCGAGTTCCACTTGTGCCATCCGTAGTTTCCTTCTATGAAGTGTTTGCTGCAATGAAATTGTTAAGTTGCATATTTGAGATATTTTGACAAAAACGGAACCTACACGATGTGAACATTCCATTTTTTAGGTGATCCAATTTGTGTTTTGCACTTTGCATATGAGTCCCTATAATATTCGTATTTACATTTCAGTCCCTATTCGAGGTCATTGATCAGTTCCCGTTGAGAAAAAAAGAAAAAAAAGAAAAGCAAAAGAAAAAAAGAAAAGGCAGAAAGGTACTAAAAAGTGAAAAAAAGCTGCACCAAAAAAATAAAATAAAGAAATAGAAGAGCAAAAAAATGAGAAAAAATAAGAAAAGAGAAATAAGTGATTCCTTTGAGTTTGTGTTCAAAGTGCAGAGTTGTGCATTCATTTTTATCTAGTCCTTAGGGTGTGTTCTTTTGTTGGTGTTGGGAAGAAATTCCCTCCGCACGGAAAATAGAGCGACTCATTAGCACATGATTAATTAAGTATTTACTAATTTTTTTTAAAAAATGGATTAATATGATCTTTTAAAGCTCCTTTCGTATAGAAACTTTTTGCAAAAAACACACCGTTTAGCAGTTTGAAAAACGTGCGTGCGGAAAAAGAGAGGTGTAAGTTGGGAAAGTAGGGTGAAGAACTCACCCTTTGTGTTGTTGGGTGCTTGCTTGAGTTAGAATTGAGTCTATGCTAGGCCAACACATTGACTAGTACTTTGTTCAACTTTGCATTTTTTGATTAGTGCAATTGCTTTCATTTCACTCTATATAATGTGTCTCCCAAGCTGGATATATATATTTCTGGCCAACACAGTTTTGACACTTGCAATCGCCAGATCACGTCCATAAGGTATCACGAACCAGTTATTGGTTGTACCGTCCTTTGCATTGCTGGAAGACATTTGTAAGAGCATAGTAAGATGCTTTCATTTTCTAGCCTCCACTACAATCCTTGTTCTGTAGTTAATAGGGATAATAATATTTTGTTGTTTTCTTTTTTCTAATAACAATGACAGGTGACACCACTCGTGGGCATGAGATAAAGTTGGATGGGTGAAAAATCATAGTTGCTACATCACCTTCCACAATTGCAGATAATGTAAGTACTTTGGTGCAACAAGTGTTAAGTTCTCAAATGGAGAAAGCGGAGCAAAAGCAATGCCACAATTTATTTCAAACAAAGTTTGTGGTTAAGGATAGAACATGTCATGTTATAATCGATAATGGGAGTTACTGCAACCTTGTGAGTTCAGATTTAGTTGAGAACCTTAGGTTATCTACACAACTGCATCCTCATCTATATTACATCAAATGGTTCAACTCTTCTGGTAAGTTCAAGGTAAGTAGAATTGTAAGAATACAATTTTCGATTGGAAGTTACCATGATACTGCAAATTTTGATCTTGTGCCTATGCATGTATGTTCTTTGTTGTTTGGTCAACCATGAATGTATGATAACAATGTTTTGCATGATGGTATTGCTGATACATACTCGTTTAGACATAATGGTCAAAAAATAAAATTGGTACCCATGGGTCTTGCTGAAATTTTCAAAGATGATCTTGAGAGGATGAAGATGAAGAGTACAATCAATGGGATTTTAAAAAATATCTGTAATGATACTAATATTGTGACGCCTTCAACTAAGCCCGAGTTATTACAAAATGAATGCATTGTTGTACCTCTTGCTTTGGAAGCTAATATTTTGCAAGAATCTGAGAACAATGTAGGTAATGAGGAAACAAAGAAAGGTGTAGAGAAAAAAGTACTACCCATAGTTCCATGAATGCTTGAAGAATGTTAAATTAACCAAGTACCTATAATTTCTAAAGATGAGAACAAAGGTAATGGTAATTGTGCTACATTTGCTCAAGGCATGAATAGTTATGATGTGCTAAATATGTCCACTACTCATGCTACATTAGAGCAACCCATAGTGAAAACAATTGCTGACATACCATTGTTACAAAATAATTTGCTTGTTGTTTCTGGTGATAAAGAAGAGTTGTGCGATGCTTCACTTATATCCATGCCATAACAAGTGAATAAACATATTAGTTTCATAGTTGAACCACCTTGTGTTGAGTTTAAACATGTTATTCACAATTCTAGCAAGAATGAAGAGCTTAGATTGTTATCTTATTTAAATACGTGGGGCTATATTCAATTTGATGATCTTTGTCCACTCAATTCTTTAGAGAAGAAATTATTTGCTAGATTTGAATTGCCATGCCCTTTCAGGTAGTTTTTCATATTATTGACACATGATAATAAAGGGGAGTATAATGTGCATAGGTTTTATATTTGTTCAAATTTGAATATACCTCCTTTTCATGATGAGACGAATTGTCTAGAGGACAACATGCGTATAAGTAATCATCTATCTAGTTTCTCTAGTAGTTTAAATGAGTTACATGTTGGTTTGCAAGAAGGGAAGTGTTGTGGTATTCCGAGTGTAAAATTTTCAGAATCCAACCATATGGTCATCAAGAAGTATACCTCATCCTATGTTGTGATAGATAGAGATAAGTTCATCAGGTTCAATGACAAGGTGAAACCGAGGACGGGTTTCCAATCAAGAAGGGGAGGATGATGAGGACATCACTGGCTCGGATATAACCATGCTTATGTTACACATCAACAAGCTAAAGGTGCATATGTTCTATATTAGGTTTACGTATTATATGTTTGAATAAACGTTATAGCACCATGAGTTTTGTATCTTCTCATTTGCAGAAATACTTGTGTGGATGAAGGAAAGGAGCATGGGCTCATGAAATGCTTGGATGATCAAAGAAGTTGATTCGGGACCAAACCAATATTTTCTCCAATTCTACTTCTACATTAGCACATCACTTTTGGTCCATGAAGGCAAGAGATGAAGCTCTACACATTTTGGATTCCAATTCGGGTCTCCTGACACATCAATTTCAAACGGATCTAGCCACTTATCTAGAAGGAATCTCGGGGTCTATGAGTACTTGTTGGAAAGCTTATGGAGTCTACTTTCAGATGATGTTGGTCCCACATCAAAATTCCTACCAAGCTCTCGTAAATATGCAAAACAAGACACGTACATCATCTAGTCTGAGTTTGATTTGGACCTTGGGCCTTGTAATTGTGTCGTGGGCTAAGCCCAAGGGGGTGTGCACCCTAGGGCAACCCTAGGACGTCCCTAATCATATTTTTTCAGTACCAGTCATAGTATAGAGTCGGGTTTTGCTTAGATTATTTCTGCCATTATCGTTTCACCGTTAGTTCGGTTTGTGGAACCGTAAATTCGAGTGTTTAATCATTCATATGTAATTGACTTGCAATCTACTTTTTTCTTGCTTGTGTTCTTTGATTCACATGCAGGGATTAGCCTTCTCGGCAAGGTCAACAGGGCAATGCACAGTTGATAAATAGAGGAGACATGGTGCTGCGATTGCAGGGTTCGTATCATGTTGATCGGAAGCCAGATCGTGTGTGTCATGTTTTCACCAAATCGAGAGTTATCAATACCTATCAAAAGATCGGGACCTAGTTCCTCATCAAGATAGCTGCTAATGTTCCCCAAGCATAGCCCACAGGTGGCCGAGATTAGGGAAGGATGCGCCCCAAGCTCAGCCCACGGGAAGGGGGGGTGTACTATGGGGTGAGTTGTAGATCCGCTCTGAGTAGCTGTTGATGGTCATTGAGTAGCAATTTCGACCATCAATTACCTCAACAAATAAAAAGAGAACTAACATTTCTTACATGCATATTAGTTACAAATAATGTAGTTCCACTTGTCTTGCAGAAATATTATGGATGCAGGGATTATATAATAAATTAGAGAAATGTGCCGATATGCAAAGAAACACACCTTTGACAAATCACGTGAAAGCACACGGATTGAAGAGCCCACAAGTTAGACCAAACCAACATAATTTGGGCTAATCCACAGTGCACTGCCATAGGGGCCCACATGGCAGCCTTTGGGAGAATGGCGGTGGAGAGAGGTAGGGCCCAGGGGTCGATTGAACCAGGGTTCAGCCAAACCGCCATCACCACCCCTCATCTCCACCCTCCACATGGACACTCTTCATTACTCCCTAATGATGGTTACAATCACACCGATGTCCACAATTATCATTAAGGGCTATAAAAGGAAAATGCATTCTCACTTCACAACACACACTCAAGAATCTCTCTATTCTATATTTGTATTACTCTCTAGTTTAGTGGAGTTTAGGATTAGAATAGTTCTTCGGTTTTCTAGTCTTCTCGAAGATTCGGGTATGTTTTAGTATTTTACTCTTCTTGTAAGACTAAGAACTTAATAATAAAATTATATTCTTTATTTAATTGTGTTCCTAGTTCATATACTGCTTTGTCAATGATATGGTCTACGAGTTGTTTATACCTCTTTCAAATACTTTACATGTTTTGGCTAGTTGATCTATGCCACGACATCGGTCAGATGATCTTAACGGGTTGCACTAGTTCTAACTTGTTCATCCGAAGGGTGGGAGTCTCTGGAGAATTAATGATATTATTTAGCAATATAAGCATGGTGCTTAGAATGATTAAATGTCGTTGGTTGCAGGAGGACCCTACGGAAAATGAGATAGGTGGCAGGTGGTGACAACCCTATGTTTTCTTTGTATTCCTCCACATTTGGGTATGACGTAAGAGTTCGTAATATGCCATAACCACGTTGGCAGACCAGCAGGGAGTGGTCTCTCAGTAGTGCATGGGTGCTCTAGCCATTTATATGTATATGATTGTTGTATCGACTTAGCATGGTAAGTATAGAAGTCCATATGAAACCATAGCTTTTTTTTCTCTTTCTCCACTAGCTAGTTTATTTATTTGAGATGATTATTCTTTGTGTCACACTACCAAATTATCTTATTATCATTTACCTCTGTTAGACTATGGCATAGCAATTATATCATGATTATGAATATATTGACTTATGCTTTACACCGCTGCCTTCCCTGTGAAGAAAACAAATAAAAATACCGTTGGAATACTCCCGGGTGAAATGCTATAGCGGTATCCGTGTGCTTGCAGATTTATCTATGACCATATTAAATACCAACAACAGCCGGTTATGGGGACCCTAGTTCCCATTTCTCTGACAGCGGCATTGGAAGATATGATAGACTACGCCAAGAATTGATGGACCCACTAGGACAAAAACTTCATCCTATTAGCACACAATCAATAGTAAGTGTGTTATCTAATATCATTTAGCGAAGACACTAACTATACTGAATGTTAATGGTGCAGGTATCATTGGACTCTCGTGTGCATAATGCCGAAACAGAATAGGTTTTACTACCTTAACTCCTGTATAAGCGATAAGTATGACTTTTCCCTTCTTCGAACTGCATTGGACGTTACGTGGGCTCTTGAAAAAGGGGCAAGCATAGAGCATGAAAAGTCGAGCTCAATCACCACATAAACTTTCAATGTCGTCAACAAGTCGACGAAACTTGTGGTATCCACATCTGCATTACTAATTTTATTACTTCTTTGAAATTGTAACTAAATTTATAGGTTGTGATGGTAAGTTCTTGAGGCTTGCAACTTGAAGTTTTATTGAATGTGAGAATTGATATAATTATATATGTGAGGCACCCAATTATTGAGACTTGCAAATGACTGAGGATTGGAAATTATGTGATTGTGAAATGTATGTCTGGATATATGTATGTGAAATATAATATATGGGGATTCTGGGAATATATATATCTGTCATTTTGCAGCGGGCATGGCTAACAATTGCCTGAGGCTAGCCAATAAAACGATTTTATTTTTTAAAAAATCTCATCGATGACGGGTTACAACATATCACCATCACGAGTAAGCTACATCGTTTGTTGGGTTAGAATTGGAGCCGTCACCAATAGTCATTAATGTACTGATTGCTAGCACCACTAAGTCAAACCCGATCAGTCTAGTTTGAGCTTACTCATCTGTTATTTTGAGTTTAGTCTACGTGGACTCTGTTCTTTCCTCTATTCCTTTTGTTAAAAATTTGTTACTGTATTTATTTCAAATATGATGACACATTGGTGGATGGTGCCATTATTACTTTTGACTTATACCTTGATATTTCTTTACACCTGATACTGATTTTCTGTTCTGTTTGATACAATGGGTGGTTTGGGAGGCAGAATCTGTTGGCTAATTTATCAGGCTACTGATCCTATTTTGGTTTTGTAGCTCTTAAGCTTGAACACAAATGGAAGATCGACTTGTTTGTTGCAAGGAGCTTTTGGTAAGATTCAACATCATTCAGAGAGGGTTATTACTGACTCTATTTTGGGTTTTATTTTGATGGATCTAAATTGATCAAATTCTTGTGTGTACTCTGTCATGGCAAACTCGTTTGAGTCCTTTGAACAACAAGTACATGTGGAAAAAGGGTCAAATTTAGTGTATTTAGAACATCAGATTTAGTTCCGCCAAAAAAGTAAACATTATCAGATCTAAAGATACCTTGAAACAAATGAAATCAAACTATAAACCGTAAACAAATGAACATAATCCAATCAACCAATCTTAAAATACAATTATTGTGTTTGTTGGGGTTAATGGGGCTCTTGAAATTAAAATTCTGCAATCAACATAGTTCAGAATGCAGGTGGCTCTTTAATGGCGATGACGCAACTGTTCCATCACTTTGCTTATCACATGCTCACTGCCAATCCATAGGACCATTTATGTAATCCTATATATCTATAAAGCTTATATCTATAAAGTTCATCCTCACTAAGTGTTGTTAACTTATATTATTAAACCATATAATCTCAATTATTTCTAGCCCTAGAATGATTGATCTATGGTGCAAATTATCCTTCTCGTATTAAGTCATATCACCTTAGTTTTGTCTTTGGGTGAATGATCTGTATTCTTTTCCTTCTCACATTGAGCCATATCATCTTAGTTTTGCCTTTTAATTATTAATCTATATATAATTCATTTTTTTATAAACCACATCATGTTAATTGTTTGTAGCTTTTTTTAATAGTCAATCAGAGATGAAATTTATATAAAGCATATAAAGTTATGTTGTCTAGCTATATCTTACATACTATTTCTACTATTATCATACAAAACTCCCGCAGTAACGTGTGGTTTCATCTAGTTATACATCTAGATTCATGCTCAATTAAGAGTAAACAGTAGCCTAAAATCTAATATATAATTAGTTGAGCTTGACAAGGTTTGGTTGTTTCATCAAGCCGTTCAGCGCCATATTCACCTAACACGATGTTGCATGTGGTTTTGCTTAATTTGTGCATAATCTGGGCCTATATATGTGATGAGGAACTAGGTCTCGATCTTCCAATAGGTATTGATAACTCTCAATTTGGTGAAAACTTGACACACAGTATCTGGCTTCTCATCAACACGATTTGAACTCTGCAATCGCAGCATCACGTCTCCTCTGGTTATGAACCATGCACTATCTGGTTGACCTTGGCGAGAAGACTAATCCATGCATGCGAATCGAAAAATACAAGCAAGAACAAGGTAGATTGCAACTCAATTTATAGAAAAATGATTAAGATATCAAAATTGCGATTCCACAAACCGATCTAGCGCCCAAACTACAATGGCAGAAATATTCTAAGCAAAACCCCACTCTACACTATGACGGCTACTAACTAAATATGATTAGGGATGCCCTAGGGTTAGCCCTAGGGCATCCACCTCTCGGGTTTAGCCCACGACACAATTACAATGTCCAAGGCCCTAATCAGATTCGGAGTAGATGAGATACGTGGCTTGTTTTGTAGATTCCCAAAAGGTGAGTACAAATTTGATGTATGACCAAAACCATCCGAAAGTAGACTCCATAAGCTTTCAACAAATACTCATGGGCCCTAAGATTCTTTCTAGATCAGTTGCTAGGTCCATTTGAAATTGATCTGTCAGGAGGCCTGAATCTGAATCCAAAACATGCGGAACTTAATTATTTGCCAGTTATGGACCAATAGTGACGTGGTGAAGTACGAGTAGACTTAGGGAAGATCTTGGTTTGGTTCGAAATCAACTTCTTTATCATCCAAGCACTACGTGAGCCCGCTCTCCTTTCCATCACCCACACAAGTATTTCTGCAAATGAGAAGATACAAAACTTATGGGGCAATAGCGTTTATTCAAACATATAATAAGTAACCTTATATAGAACTTATGCACCTTTAGATTGTTGATCCGTAACATAAGCATGGTTATATCTGAGCTAGTGATGTCCTCATCATCCTCCCCTTTTTGATTGCAAACCGTCCTCGGTTTCACCTGTCATTAAACCTGATGAACTTATCTTTATCTATCATAACATAGGATGAGGTAGACTTCTTGACCGTCATATGGTTGGATTCTGAAACTTTTATACATGGAAAACCACAACACTCTCATTCTTGCAAACCAACCTGTAACTCATTTAAGTAACTAGAGAAACTAGCTAGAGAATTATTTATACACATGCGGTACTATAAACAATACATCTCATCATAAAAAAGAGGTATATTCAAATTCAAACAAATATATACCCTATGCACATTATACTCTCCTTTATTACCATAAGTGCCAATAAAATGAAAAACTACATGAGGACATGGCAATTCAAATCTAACAAACAATTTCTTCTCTAAACAATTGAGTGGACAAGGTCATCAAATTGAATATAGCCCTAAGTATTTAAAGAAGATAACAATCTAAGCTCTTAATTCTTGCTAGCAATGTGAATAACATGTTTAAACTCAACATATAGTAGTTCAACTATAGAACTAACATGTTCATTCACTAGTTGTGGCATAGATATAAGTCAAGCATCAGACAACTCTTCTTTATCACCAGAAACAATAAGCAAATTATTTTGTGATAAAGGTATTATGGCAATTGTTTCCACTATGGGTTGTTCTAATGTAGCATAAGTAGTGGACATATTTAGCACATCATAAGTATGCATACCTTGAGTAAATGTAGCACCATTAATATTACCTTTACTCTCATCTTCAAAAATTGTAGGTACTTAGTCAATTAAACATTCTTCAAGCATGCATGGAGCTATGGGTAGGCCATCTTTCTCTACGCGTTTCTTTGTTTCCTCATTACCTTGGTTGTTCTCAGTTACCTGCAAAATATTAGCATCCATAGCAAGAGGTACACCAATGCATTCGTTTTGTAATAACTCAGGCTTACTTGAAGGCATCACAATATTAGTATTATTCTAGATATTTTTGAAAATCTCATTGATTTTACTCTTCATCCTCTCAAGTTTATCTCTGAAAATTTCAGCAAGACTCATTGGTACCAATTTTATTTTTTGACCATTATGTCTAAGCAAGTATGTATCATCAATACCATTATGAAAAACAATGTTATCATACATCCATGGTTGAACAAACAACAAAAAACATGCTTTCATAGACACAATATCAAAATTTATATTATAATGGTAATTTTCAATCGAAAATTTCATTCTCACAATTATACTTATATTGAACTTACCACAATAGTTAAACCAGTTGATGTAATATGGATGAGGATGTGGTTGTGTAGGCAACCCAAGGTTCTCCACCAAATTTGAACTCATAAGGCTGTTGCAACTCCCACAATCGATTATAACACGACATGCTCTATCCTTAACCACGAACCTTGTTTGAAATAAATTGTGTCACTACTTTTTCTTCGCTTTCTCCATTTGGGAACTTAGTACTTGTTGCACTAAAGTACTTACAGTATCTGCACTTGTGGAAGGTGATGTAGCAACTATGGTTTGTTTATTTTTCTTTTTCTTTCTTTTCTTTTCTTTTCTTTCTTTTCCTTTTTTGCTGCGTTTTTTTTAAAGCACCTTTCTGTCTTTTCTCTTTTTTGCTTCTTTTTTTTCAACAGTAACTGACCATCACTTGAAACAAGGACTCAAGATAAAAGTACAGCCAATATGTACCTACGTACGCAAGCCCAAGAAACATACAAACTTGGCCTGTCAGGTGGAAAGAAGTTTCGCTATAGGGATTGGCTTCCTGTTTTTTTTATCTCTGATTACACAACCAGTCAAAAACTGATTGGAACAAAAACAGGAGACATATCTACTAACCAAATTGCTATTTTCTCTCCTCTTCCTAAGTTCAATTGAATAGAAGGACAATTTTGGCTAACAGAAACCCTAGCAACAAGATACAAATCTGCAATCGACAAACAGAAACTCTTGCAATAAAAACGAAAACCCGACGACGAAACCAAGGTCCCGACAAAAACAGATGAGATGCAAAACTGGACCCAATTCGCTAATGTGAAATACTAACGCCAAAGTACGGACTCGGCGACAAATACAAACCATAGACCAAAGTGACGATAGATGCAAGACTAAAAATTAAAGAGTACATTGCACTTTTAACCAATTTTCTTTACCTAAGTTTTACTTTTGATCACCCTATAGACTATAGTTTCACTTTAGATCTGGTTTTGCTACCAAAATTTGCAATTCGGGCTAGTGGCCCACAAATCAGTGACACTATCCCCATCTCCTTCCATGGCGCAGCGACACGACCTCGCAGTTTCCCCTGCTTGCCTCGACGACACAAGTAGCACAAGATCGACTCTTCACACTGGCCTGCTGCAGTGCTGCCTCTAGTGTTGGGCAAGATCGGCTCGACACGAGGAGGCCTATCCCAGTATGCGGAGATGATGATGGCGCAAGCCAGAGCCAGATTAAGGGCACACACAGTCAGACTAGGAGAGCGCAGGTCGAGCTCACGTAGACAATGGGTCCATCTGCAGTGGCGTGGATCCTGCGGCGGAACGACCACTGCCCCATGGCTCTGCTCCTCAGTCCTCGCTGGTGCCCCGATGACCTTGCCACCATCGTCCATCCTACTCAGTCTCACACCTATGCACTCGGTGTTGTCTCAGCCATGGATGCATTGCTAGCACCATCTCACATGGCATTTTGATGACACACACAGACACAGTGGCTTCCTCAGCTTTGTGCAAGATGAGGTCAATGGCGTCGGCAATTTCAGTGGCTAGGGTGGGGGAGCAATAGGGAATGCGAGCAGTGACATGGAGTGAAGCTGACGATGGCCTAGTCCAAGGTGCAACGTATTGCAATATTACATGGTGTAAAGTGGAAACAATTGGTAAGGCCTGGTCCAATGTGCATCTTGGCAATAAAACATAGCCCAACATGCAATTCACTCAAAATTAAATTTAAAACTAAACCAGCACTCGACACGACGATACAACCTACAATTCAACAAAGCAAAATCTAATAGAATAATCAACGGCTCAAATTATCTAGATAAAAGATACTATATATTTTTGTGTGATAATTTTCTAGATATAGGTATATATAAAAAAACCTAATGATCTAAAAGATACAAGGTATACCTAATAGACAACCTAGCAATTGATACCACTTGATAAGGAACTAGGTCCCTATCTTCCGATAGGTATTGATAACTCTTGATTTGGTGAAAACTTGACATACACGTTCCGGCTTCCGATCAACACGATCCAAACCCTACAATCGCAACACCACGTCTCCTTTGGTTATCAACCGTGCGCGGTCCGGTTGACCTTTAGCTTGTTGATATGTAACATAAACATGGTTATATCCAAGCCAATAATGTTCTCATCAATATGGCTATTCATGGTGCAAGGCGACAATCTGATTAAGGCAAATGCAATGCAAATTTGATAGCAGCTTCTCTCTTTCTTAATTGAGTGACATTCATTGCAAGCTGCCAATACGCAGCAATTCTTGGTTGGTTCACGCAGAAGTAGATTATTGGTTGCATCGATCCATCTGTACTGTTACTCTCTCTCTCTCTTCCAATGTGCAGCAAGTATTGAACAGTTACCACTATATCATCTTCTAAAGTTAGATGTTGTCTTTTTGTTTCCACGTCATTATCCCTAACAATTATACTGTAGATAATGCTTGTACACATTTTTAGATAAACTCAG
This sequence comes from Oryza officinalis, assembly GCA_008326285.1. Classification (NCBI taxonomy): domain Eukaryota; kingdom Viridiplantae; phylum Streptophyta; class Magnoliopsida; order Poales; family Poaceae; genus Oryza; species Oryza officinalis. The sequence continues at coordinate 4,428,723 of BDMV01000010.1, read as the reverse complement.
CAAATTGAATCAAGATAGAACCGTAATGAGAGCACCCCCAGTCGAACACACCCACACGCTAGATTTAAAAATCTAGAAAGTACAAAAAATGTTAAGGAATAAGGACTATATATGAATCCGTGAAATTGATTGCCATCTATAAGATAACTCTCGTAGATATAACAGTCAATACAACCAGTAGTTAGTTCAGGTTGACTTAATACGTACTACTGATACTAGCAATTAATTCGGGAAAAGATATGTCAGCAGAAATCCAACCTGGCACAGCATGGAAATTGAATAAATTGTTGTTGTACATGCCACTCTATCGGTTGGGCCCATTTTTCTAATATCCCAATTGCTAGAGTCATTTTTATTTATCCAGGGAAAAATCTGTCTGGTGAGAATTGAATTGACTGAAGAGTCCCAATTAATTAACTACAGTTCAGATTCTATAGTTTCACTGTTGACTGTGGTCACTCCTGTAGCTGGACTTTTCTAGGCTGAGCAGTATATGGGTTGTCTGACTTAATTTGTCTGTGATTATAATAGGAAGTACTTTACTGTCAACTTGAATTCTTGATGCATGATTGGCATGGGAGTAGATAGGGAAGTCATGTAGCGGATCAACTTGATGCCAGGTAGGTTGGGGAGTACTATTAGGTGTGTTCGTTTACGGAAAACGGAACAGTCCATTAGTAATGGGCATGATTAATTAAGTATTAGCTAACTTTTTTTCAAAAATGAATTAATTTGATTTTGTTAAGCAACTTTTGTATAGAAACTTTTTACAAAAAACACACCGTTTAATAGTTTTAAAAGCATGCGCGCGAAAAAAAAGAATGATGAGTTGGGAAGATAAGGTGAACAATAAAGCCTATGGCTAGCTAGGGAGGTGAACCAGTACCTGTGGATAAATAATAAGTGTGGACAGCATTGAAATGGGTGTCAGAATTGCCAGAAGAATGAGATCTTGGCTACCTTGGTGAATGCATCAATCAGTTCACGAAAAGTTGTCAAATTATGAAATAAGTTAATGTCAAGTGGTCATATATACCCGATGTTATTAAAAAAAATATGAAAGGTCTTTATGAGTACATAACTCTTTTGGATACACACAATATTTCTAAAGTTGCTATGCAAGGTACAATCACTAGAGCTCGCGTCCGACAATTGAATTTACATGTGAGCTCGTTCCTAAGTAATTCTTTATGTGATTTTGAGGATAGATTGCTACCTAATGATTTAATTATGATTATAAACTATGGAGTGAATCATGGAACATTTGAAGAAGGCTAGAAAATGGACAAGATTGTCAAGGGCGTTCAAGCCAAGATGGAGGCTCAATTCATATCAAGTTCGAGTCCACCTCAAGCTTCAGGAGCAGTTCACACTAAAATCGTCGTCCAGATTGTAATCGGACTCCAATTTCGACATTCTACATATATATGGAAAGCTAACAAGAGTACCTTTCAAGTGGATTTGGTCCTATGTCAAAATTCCTTCCGAGTCAACGGGAATTTTTGAAACAAGAAGGCATCCAAAATCTGTTCGGGTCTGTGTCACCGTCTTTGGGCCCGTTGGGCCGTGTATCATGTCAGAGTCTAATAGGGACATGTCCAGGGGTCCACGTCGACCCTAGAATCTATATATTCAGTAGTCGTCATTGAGTTAGGGTTGGGTTTTTGCTTAGATTATTCTGTCAATTGTAGTTTCGCCGCTAGTTCGGTTTGTGAAACCCTAACTTTAAGATCTTAATCACTCATCTGCAAATTGAATTGTAATCAACCTTGTTCTTGCTTGTATTCTTCGATTCGCATGCGGGGATTAGCCTTCTCGGCGAGGTTAACCGGACAGCGCAAGGTTGATAAACAGAAAAGACGTGATGTTGTGATTGCAGGGTTCGGATCGTGTTGATCAGAAGACGGATCGTGTGTGTCTAATTTTCACAAAATCAGTAATTACCTTTACTTGACGGAAGATCGGGCATCCTATTGCCATCAGGTCTAATTGTAGAACTTGTTCTATTTCATATGCATATGTTTATTGCTTGTAGCCATGTCACCCTGTTGAACACTTGAACTAGAAATGTATATGAAATCAGGATGCATGTATAAATGGAGGTCAATGTGTAACACATAAAACTTGACAAAATCCAAATTGTAGGACAATAACTAGCGTGGGGGATTTTTTTTTTGCAGTTGAATTTATTTCGTTACATTTTCTTTTCGTTACATTTTCTGGATTAGATGATTTTGTTTTGCATTCATCTATCTATTATATAATAAAAGTCCATTAAACTTCCTATAAACACTCCTAAGCTGCCATGTGGCATCCTAGAAACACTCCTACGCCACCACGTGGCACTCTAATAAATTAGAGAAATTCTTAAAAACCCTGAAAAAAAAGGAAAATATCTAGCCATTGATTTTCATTAAATTTGATGGACCCATTATTTACAACCATTAAATTTATCTTCAAGAGAAAAATCATCAACCAAACCCGGGCCCACCTAGGCGTGTAAGTACGTACGTACATACGTACGTTATTTTCTTAAACATACGTACGTTACTCATGCCCCCCTCTTCCCTCAATTCCTTCTCCCTCTTTTTTACCTATTTATTCTGTTATTTTGACGCTTTATTAGTTTAAAAAGTAAAAATTTTGTGTTAAACAATTAAGCAACTATAACGTCTAAATCATACAGCTATTTTTTATCTGCTTATATCTTTAAATTATTTAAGACCAAATTTACTATCAGAGACCAAATTTCACTATGATTCAACTTTGAAAAGAACTGCAATTTGGGTTATATTTTCTGACTTTTGCGTTCCATTCAAGCAATTATAAAAATTATAAAGTAATAATAATCATATAGATTTAATCAATCAGTAAAATAAATATAACTATGAGTAATTTCCAAAAATATATTAGTTGGAAAATAAAATTTATGTTAAAAAAATAAGTAACTATAACATCTAAATCATACAACTAATATTTGATTCTTTAGATTATTCTGCATTTAAAGACCCATACCCACTATAATTATGTCACTTTGGGGCTATATTTTTTACTTTTGCATGCCATTCAAACAATTATAAGATTATTAAATAAACAATGATATAGATTTTATCATCGTATATAACTTCACAATAATTCAGTTAGATCTATATATAATGATGAAAGTAAAAAATAACCTAACTTAATGTTCCAAAAAATTACTCTCCCATTCTAACATTATAATAAGTCAAAATAACATTATTAGATTTGTAGTGTTGATATTTTTAATATCTACTAAGAGTATACTATAAGTATACTATAGGAAAAGACGAGTAAGAAAAGATAGATTTTATACAATCAATAAAACTTTTATTCTATTTTTAGTTAATAAAGTAATAGCAACTAAAACACTATAACCAGTAAAAAAATATTATTATTACATGTGTGTGTACTCTCTCCCCTTCGACTCTCTCTACCTCTCCAATTTCACTCAATTCCTTTATCTTTTAATTTTTAACTAATCAATAAAAACAATCTAATTTAATCGCGATTTTAACAACCCTATCTACACCCAAAACCCCCACCGCCGTTGGCCCATGGAGACTCCCATACCACCTCCTAAGTAAGTTACTCCACCATGCTCCAATGTCAACCCTACGTGCCAACACCAGCCTCTACCGTTCTTGTCCACTAGTTACCGTTGTGCTGCCATGTATACACCCCCCGTTGCTAGCCTCCCTTTAAACCAACAACACCCTCCATCCACTACAGAAACCAGAATTTTCTTGGCAGCCAAAAACCGCCAAGGCAATATATTTTGTCGGCCACCCGCCAAGTAACTTCCGCCAAGTCTAGAGAGCCAGGGAAATCCAGATTTCTTGGCTGCTAACCATGAGGAAAAGCTTTCTTGGTGGTCAAACCGACAAGAAAACTACGGAGATAGCTTTCTTTCGAAGGCGCCAAAAAATGTAACCTTACCTTGGATGGTAACGAACCGCCAAGGAATTTCGCAAGGAAATAAGTTATTTTTGACAGTTAAAACTGCCAACGAAAGACTTTCCTTGTCAGTGTGGGCCGCCAACTTTACCTTTGGGGTGCAACACTAGCTCTTTCCGTGTCGGCCGCTGCCTGCCATGGCCGTCAAGGTTTACCTACAAGGCGCAACACAAGCTATTTCCTTGACAGCTAGGCTTGCCAAGGCTCCCAAAATTTAACTTTGGGTGCAACACGAGCTTTTTCCTAGACAGCCGTTGCCTGCCATGGCTGCCAAGGTTTACCTATGAGGTGCAACATGAGCTATTTCCTTGACGGCTAGGCCTGCCAAGGCCGTCAAGGTTTGCCTTTGCGGTGTGCAACACGAGCTCTTTCCTTAACGGTTGCCACCAAAGGATAGCATACATATGCAGATGCAGTCCAAAATATTGGTGGCACATGCATATAATATATCCATCAGGTAGAGCTACAAGAACGCTGTAGCCCATTGGATTTCGATCCAACGACTTTGGCTGATACAGTGAATAATCCGCCACAACAGAACTGATTAAATATAATATAAATAAATTATCTTACCATATATAACTTCATTTGATAGCGAAGAAATAGATACAAGTACAAATTAAAACTCCTGTCGATGAAAGCTAATGCATGACTTCGATCTCAAACTGTTATTATGCAGATAAACTGACAGGGGGAAGGACGGCATGATCAAACATCTATTGCAGATCATATTGATCAGTTCTTCGCCGGAGGGCTCGGGTTGTGGTACTCCGGCGCAGGCTGCGGCTTCGGCTCTGGCTTGGGCTCCGGCTTTGGCTCAGGCTTAGGCGGCACTGGCTTCTTGTGGAAGTGGTCGAAGAAGTGCTTCTCCTTCTTGTGGATGTGGTCGAGGAAAGGATGCTCCGGCTCAGGCTTCGGCTTGGGTGGCTCCGGCTTCGGCTCCGGCTTGGGTGGCACCGGCTTCTTGTGGAAGTGGTCCATGATCTTCTTCTTGATGGGGCCGCAGATGGTCGCTGACGCGCACAACGCCGATGGGTAGTGTGTCTTGCCGGCGATGGCGACGAAGGTGCCCTTCGACATTGGCACAATCTTGGATGGCTCCTGACCGGGGCATGGCTCGTTGTTGGCGCTGTGGAGCTGAGCGATGCAGTCGGAGCTGTCAAGGTCGGCGTGGAGGGGGACGCTGAAGGCGCCGGTGCCATCGAGCTTTCCAGCGGCCTTGCTCTCGTACTCACCATTGTTGTTCTTGCACTTGATCGCCACATGGAGGTCTGCATAGTAACATTCCAAATAATATTGTCGATCAGTTGTAACCAGCTGTATCTTTCTCTACATGATGTAGTTGCATTATGCACGGTGAAATATTACTATTTCTTTTTTTTTCAAATTATAATTCGCTTTGAAATTACGTTGTTTTTAAGTTTGACTAAATTTATAAAAAAATTAACAACATCTAAACATTAAATTAGTTTCATTAAATATATATAACATTGAATATATTTTGATAATATATTTATTTTATGTTAAAAATGTTACTATATTTTTTTATAAACTTAAAAAAAATTAACTAAAAAAATTGAAACCACTTATAATACAAAACTACGTACTCTTGAAAGCATCCTCAGCTTTCATGTTCTTCCGGGTGCAGTCGGCGCACTTGGCCGTGCCGACGACGACCGACGACGCCTCGCCGTGGACGGCGATCGCCATCAAGATAACACAAACGCCGAGGAGAACTAGTCCTCGAGGAGCACCTGCCATTGCTGAGCTAACCCTAGCTAGCTCTGTGTAGCTATTGCTGATATGTAGAGATGGATGAAGTGAAAGGTGAGGCAACGCGTGGTTTATATAGGCATCGATGAATACAAACACAGCTTGCTTGCATTATTGATCGATCAATCGATGGATCGACCAGCTAGCTATGAGCAAAAAGGGCCCAATTTGGCGCCGAATTTGCAGATGGGCGAATTAAGGCCGTCCAAACTGAATGATTTGATCACGTACGTCCAATCTTCTATGCAGCGCCTAGCTTCGACAAAATAATGATCTATCCATCGGTTGGTATACGTAGGATCCACGCACCGCTTTATGCATGCAGGTGAAATCATAACAATAAGTACAATAATCGCACTGCGTCTTAATTAACTTCTTGTAAACTGAGTCTGAGAGATGATTAATTGATCAGGAGTACTACAATGAGCCGTACATCGTATCTGCAGTATATACTTTGCAAATGTATTGGATTGTTAATGGATCCTTTGAATATATATTCCATTTTATGATCGCTTAACACATGAAAATTTGAATGCAATTTATTGTCTGCATGTATATGCACATAGTACATATGTGCAGCACAAAGTACAGATAGATAAAGATTTGCGTCTTAAACTCATCTCATCGAAACCTTGAAGCACCAAGTCCCCTATCTGACGCGTCACAGTTGGTGGACTATACTTCGATCACGGTATTTGTAGATTATGAGGATCGTTGATTGGTATACGCGAGATTGAACTAAAAGAGACGGGAGACAGGATTTTTATACAGGTTCGGCCCCTTAACTGATAGGTAATAGCCCTATTGCTGTTGGCCAAAGCTAGTGTTGCTTTTATATATCAGGATCACACAAATAAAATATTTGAGATGATCTAATCACTACTACAGAACTCGTCACCGTGAACGGCCTATCCGTGTTAGGGGCTCGCCAACCGTCACATCGACGTCACCCTTAACGGGCCGAAATAAGCACTGACAAAGATGTACACTTATAGGTAATTTCCATAGGCCTTTAGGCCGAGCCCGTCACCGATGACACTCATCGGTGATAGGCTTATTTTGCGGCCCGACAAATATAATCTTTGTTGGGCCGCAACCTAACCTCATCACCAATGTCACTCATTAGTGACGGGCTCATATAACGACCCGACAAAGATAACCATCTAGCCCGTCATCGATGAGTATCATCAGTGATGGCTCGGCCTTAAGGCCCAACAAAGATAACGATAAATCCCATCACTATTATTCATTTATTGATCATTACCAATATTTATTGCTCACTGTAAATACTCCAACTGTCCATAAGAATGGTTATCCTACTATTCATATTTGTGGTGAGAGTTGTTGGAGGGCAATTTTTATCTTTTTATACAAAAAACAAAAAATTCAGAAAAAAGGCATTTTTAGGTACTTGGAAAATAATAAACTCCCTGCAAATTTGGTAATACTTATCTTATAAAAAAATTTATCTAATATTTGTTCACTTTTGCAGCGATGGACTGAAGTTGGTGGATGTACAAAATTGACCGACATAGCAAAGATTATAGAAGTGGCGTTTTAAATTTTATAAACATCGCGAAGGAGGAGAGGAAAAGAAAAAACAACGATTACAAGACTTGTCCATGTGCAGATTGCAGAAATGAGAAAATGTTTGATAGCAAAGTAGATGTACACGCTTATCTGATACGTCGAGGGTTCATGAAGGGCTACATATGTTGGACGAAGCATGGAGAGCAAGAACCAATCGATATTGCAGATGTTGTGAGTAGTGGCGCACAAAATCAAGAATATGAAGATGAACATGACATGTTTGTTCCTTCTCCATTGGGCGGTGAAATGGTTGATGTCGATCACGATCTACTGCAAGACATGTTGCTCGATGTTGAGGAGCCAGCTTACAACGAGAGAGATTTCATGAAGTTCACTAGGTTGGTCAGTGATTCAGAGACACTTCTGTATGCCGGATGCAAGACAAAGCACACCTAATTGTCAGCAACCCTGAACCTAATGAAGTTAAAGGCAAGTAATGGATGGACAGACAAGACATGCATATTGAAAGGCATGCTTCCTGAGGAGAACACATTGCCCAAGATGACATATGAATCAAAACAAGTTTTGTGTCCTTTGAGGTTAAAAGTTCATAGATTCACGCTTCTCCAAACGACTGCATATTGTACCACAAGCAATATGCAGACTTAGAGGCTTGTCCTGTCTGCAAGGCTTCTCGATATAAGTGAAAGACAAGTTTTGACGAAGGAAAAAACTCAAAGAGAGGTGGTCCCACGAAGGTTGTGTGGTATTTACCTATCATTGATTGTTTCAAGAGAATCTTTGCCAATCCTAAGGAAACGAAGTTAGTATGTTGGCATGCCACAAAGAGAAGGAATAATGGTATGCTAAGGCACTCTACAGATTCGATTCAATGGAGGAATATCGATTAAAAATACATAGAATTCACAGCTGACCAAAGAAACATGAGGATATGTTTGTGTACAGATGGCATAAATCTTTTCAGAGATATGAGTAGTTCTCACAGCATCTGGCCAGTTCTTATTGCGAATTATAACTTACTGCCATGGTTGTGCTTCAAAAGAAAATACATTATGTTGTGCTTGTTGATCCAAGGACGAAAACAACCTAACAATTATATTGATGTGTTCTTGGAGTCTGTTATCGATGATCTAGAAACACTCTGGAAAGAAGGTGTGCAAACTTGGGATACGTATGGTCAGGAAAACTTTAATCTTCATGTTCTACTGTTTTGCACCATTAACGACTACCCCGTGCTTGGTAATCTTTCTGGACAAAATGTCAAACGATAGAAGGCTTACTCCAACTGTATGAAAAATACACGCAGTAAGTGGCTGAAGAAATCACGAAAGATGGTTTACATGGGTCATAGGAGATGGTTCCCGCTACGTCACGCATTTAGAAGAAAGAAGAAAATTTTCAATGGTAAGAGAGAACTTCAACTTGCTCCCGCGGACATGACCAGAGATGACATGCACAATATAGTCAAGGACATAACTAATGAGTTTGGGAAAAAAATGAAACGTAGTAAGGCAAAGGACAAGGGTATGTGAAAGAAAAAAATCCATATTTTGGCGACTACCTTACTGAAAAGATATTGAGGTCCGTCATTGCATTGATCTAATGCACGTAGAAGAGAATGTGTGCGAGAGTTTGGTCGGGCTACTATTGTATATTCCTAGAAAGACAAAGGACGGATTGAACACGCACCTAGATCTACAGGATATGAATATTCAAAGTGAACTTACGCCAGTAACTAATTCGGACACAGGAAGAGTGTTCCTCCCTCCGGTTTGTCACACCTTGTCAAAGGATGAGAAGATGCAAATGTTGTCCTGCTTGAAAGATATAAATGTTCCATCGGGTTATTCGGTAAGGACAAGTAAGTATGTTTCGTTGAATGATCTCAAACTGGTTGGAATGAAGTCTCACGATTGTCACGTGCTAATCACATAGCTCTTACCAATTTCTATAAGAAATATTCTTCCACCCAAAGTCCGCCACACGATCATGCGGCCGTGCGCCTTCCTCAATGCAATCGGCCAGAAGGTTATAGATCCCGAAGATCTTGATGGGTTGTAGGAAGATCTTGTCAAAACTCTCTGTCACTTAGAGATGTATTTTCTACTGTCTTTCTTCGATCTCATAGTTCATCTCCCTGTTCATATTGTGAAGCAAACAAAATTGTGTGGCCCAGCTTTTCTAAGAGAAATGTACTCGTTCGAGAAGTACATGGGAATTTTGAAGTCGTACGTCCGAAATAGAGCAAAACCAGAGGGAAGCATCATGGAAGGGTACAAGACTGAGGAGGCTATTGATTTTTGCGTTGACTACATAGACAAGACCGATCCTATCAGAGTTCCAACGTCTCGTCATGAAGGAATGTTGTCAAGTGTTGGCACAATAGGTAGAAAGTGAATTTTTCCAGATCAAGACGCCTATGCCCAGAACCAGTTCTCTATGCTCCAACATATGGTAGAAGTTGCCCCATATTTTGAGGAGCATTTAGCATAACTCTCGTTTCAATAAATGGTTTAAGAATCGTATTGCAACATCGCCTGATAGTCCAAATGAAACAATAAGGAGGTTGGCGGTGGGTCCTTGTTGGGATTTTGATACATGGCAAGGATACAATATTAAGGGATACACATTTTACACCGTCAAACAAGATTACAAGAGCACAGTACAAAACAACGGGGTTTGTAAAGATGCATTTCAGGATCAACTTGGGTCCAACACATAATATGGCCGCATAGAGCAGATCTAGGAATTGAACTACATGAAGTTCAAAGTCCCATCGTTTCATTGCCGATTGGTGAATTTATGCACTGGTGTCAAAGTTGACAAGGAAGGTTTCACAACTGTAGATCTAACCAAGGTTGGATACGTCAATGAACCATTTGTACTTGTGAAACAGGTTGAGCAGATTTTCTACATAAAAGACCCGGCAAACAGAAGCTACATGTCGTTAGGGATGACAAGAGAAGAAATGTTGGGGTTGACAACGTCGTCGACGAAGACGAATACAACCAAAATCTTCACAAAAGACCCCACATAGACCTTGATGATGATCCCAAAGAGGATGTGGCATATGCTCGTTCAGATCATACAGAAGGCATATCCTTGTAGCAAGTGTTATTACATACTTGAGTCCATTCACTGCGTTGCAGCTAGGATATGCGATTGACACATTTCTGTATGTGTTTTCCAAGGATGGATCAAGAAAAACGGCAAGAAGATTATGATGGATCATGGCACAGCGAAGAGGACGTGGTTGGTGAAGAAGGATGTGGTATCCTTGTAATGGAAGCCTTTATATTAATTTGATTTGCTATGGAAGCCTTTCTTTCAATGAAGGACGTATTAATTTGATTTTCTATTTCTTGCAAAGAAAGAAGTATTTTGGTTCAACGTTTCAAAAATCGGGCTTGCTATGTAATACCCTAAAAATCGGGTTTGCATTCAACATTTCAAAAATTTCTACTTGAAAAGGCATGAAGCATATGCCGCACTCCCACTTAATATTGGCATGGCTTCCTTACAAAACCCTAAACCCTTACAAAGAATAAGGAAAAAGTCAACAATAGTTGATCCTGAAAGAAGCACAAAAAACAAAATAGTAATATGTTTATCATAAAAAAAAGTTAAAAATGCTATCAGTGACGGGCGACAAGTAACAACCGATTGAGATAACATCTCAATCGGGCTTTAATTGAAGCCTGTCATGGATGTTGTTATCTCAATCAGGCTTTAATTGAAGCCTATCACGGATGTTGTTATCTCTATTGGGCTTTAATTAAAGCCCATCACGGATGTTGTTATCTCAATCGGGCTTTAATTGATGCCCGTAACGGATGACTCCGTAACGGTATTTCACTGACTACCACCGCCCTCGCCGCCGCCGCATTGACCTCCTCCGACCTGGCTCGGCCACTGCCCTCGTCGTCGCCGCATCGACTTCCTCCGAGCCCGGCCATCGGCACCTCATTCTCCACCAAGCCAGGCCACCGTCCTCACCGACGCCGCATCTCCCTTCTCCCAGCTTGGTCATCGCTGCCTCGTTCTACACCAAGCCTGGCCGCCGCCCACGCCGCTACTGCATCGACCTCTTCCGACCCCGGCCGTCGCCGCCTAGTTCTCCACCAAGCCACTGGTTGGTGAATTTTTATGCATTACTAGGATAATTAGTGAATTATTTGGTGAATTGGTGAATTTGGTGAGCTTTTTATGCATGTATGATGAATGGATGTGATAGATTTCTCTCATCACCATCTAATTTGTAGAATAATAGCATTAGTGGTAAGATTATGCTTAAATCATTACTAAATAAATTAGTTAAACCTCCGTGCATATGATAATCTCATTTGGTGAAGTAGTTTTTTTATGTATATTTTTGTTGTTTGGTAAATTTTTCTGTGTAAATCTTTGTATTCGATAGTATTACTCCATTCAATCGTAAATATTAACTAGCATTGTTTCCACTTTGACTGCTAGTAATAGTTTTAATTTGAATAGTTAAACTTCGATGAAAGAAACTTAATAATTATATTTAAGGCTCAACACATACTTTGATAGTATGATAATATGATATCATTTTAATATTTTAAAATCCTTTATAGAAAACACAAGAAGTCAAAGTTTAAATATGAATAATATTTGTTAATCTGAGGATTTAGGGCATAGCGAATTATTTTTATGCATTTAGGATAACTTGTGTATAGTGAATTATTTTTTATGCATTTAGGATAAATAGTGTTTAGTTAATTACTTTTTATGTGTTCAGGATAACTACTGTATAGTGGATAATTTAGGATATTTTATTGAATATAGGGTAATTTAGTGAATTTTAGGGATAATTTCTCAATGAATTTTTTATATATGTCACTAAGTGCAATTTATGGTAATTTCTTATATGTATGGTATTTTGCAGTATTTAAGTTTGTAGGAAATGTCTAATCAAGCCCCAGCCACGTCGGCAACAACTAGTGCAACCACGTCTAGACATAACCCTAGAACTGGGCTACCTAGGGAATGGTTAACGATAACGGATATTGATGTCGAAGGATTCCGGGTGGCTCCAACATCAGTAGTGAGGAAGTTTGCAAGTACATGCGGAGTCTTAGAAAGACGACACTTCAACATCCTAGTGGACAATGTCAAGGAAGTGCCAGATGAGGATAAGCGCACTGCTTGGACGAAGTTCAAGGAGTGCTTCGAGTACCCGCAAGACGACGAGGACATTCTGAAGCATCGTGCATTCCAAAAGATGGGTTTGGCTTGGAAAAATTTTAAGACAAAGCTCGTTAACAAGTCCGTTCTCGACATCAACCACCCAATACCATTTGGCACGTACCAGTGGATCACAGAAACTGTTTGGGGCGAGTTTGTGGCTGCAAAAACAACTCTTGAGTTCCTGGCAAAAAGCGTGGCCGCTCGGGAACTCTAGGGTAGAAACAAGCACCCACACCGGCTTGGCACTGGAGGATATAGCAGGAAGCAAGAGCAATGGCAGATGGAGGATGAGGCTACAGCACAATCTTACACCCCACCACTATTTGCTGACATCCCAAACGAATGAGCAAGAAATTGGGCAAGGGCACGGGTAGTTAAGAACAGCGATGGAACACTGACGTTCCCAAATGCAGATGATGACCAAGTGTACCAGAAAATGGTGAGTTCTCGATATTGAGTGCTTAATCTGGATGTCTCTTTGTATAGTAGGCATGATTTAATCTGACTTTTACTGTATTGTAGGTCAGATAGGCTGCCGAGAGACAGTCGTCGCAAGAGATATGCTCACAAAGACATGAGGACAACATCCTCACAAAAGCACTAGGCAACCCAGAGCATCCTAGACAGACAAGAGGCATTGGCTCTAATGTTCCATGGAAGATTGGGTTGTCCTATTACTCATGGCAGTACAAGAGACAGAAGCTGACTAAGGCGCAGAAAGAGGAGTGCCTGAAAGAAAGATCAAAGCCGAACTTAGCTCGGAATTTGATCAGAAACTTATTTAGGTGGAGGCACACATCAGGGGAGAGATCCAGCAGCAGAACCCCGACCCTGCCCCCGCTCCTAGAGTACAAGCAAGCCCCACGCAATGACAAAGCAGTTCTACGTCAACTGAGGCAGCGCCAGAACAAGAACTAGTCCCCGCCACAGTCGACCATATAACGGTAAAACCATGATACCATGCAGATGCTGTCTTAACTAACCCATCTATTATATCCTATTCTAAGAATGTGGACAAATCTATCGCAGGGGCCCACACAGTGCATCTTAGAAGTTAGGGTGACAGACGTTTTCGTTCGCCGCCGTCGAGGGAGTCGCTTTCAAGCCTACCCCAGAAACCAAAGTGCACGGGGCGGATTTGGTGGCTGGGCATGCTAAAGTCCAGGTGGACATGGTCATGGACAATTGGGTCAACTGGCCTCTGGAGATCCCACCAAACTACGAAATTTTGACCCAGGAGCTGCACGTGGGACTTTATCCAATGGCCCAAGGACCAAATTGTCATAAAGATGGTTCCTTGGTCAAATGCCCAAGGACCAAGTCGTCCGCCGTCAAGACCCGCTTCAGCTCCTTCAACCCCTCCTATCATTGAAGACCCACACAATGATATCACTTTACAATATGATACATATTTTGGGTTAGATCCTATGAAGGACAACGTCATGGCTAACATTCCCTTCCTATCAAAAAGAGCAAGGCACATTCTTCTCCACCAATGGTATCCAACAGAAAAGCTCGTGGAAGGGGAAAAGGGAGAAGAAAGTTTCACACCTCGCTCTTGGCTCCCAAGAAGCTCAATCTAGGCAAAGAGGTATCAGTTCCTACTAAGAGCCTAGCTCCAACAACCTTTCAATTAGGCTTGCCATTGGTTGGAGACCACGAGCTAGCCCAAATGGTTCCTGCTTGCCGAGAGTTGCACAGATACTACATAGAGAGGTCGAAGTCAAGGAGAAAGAATAGAGACACAGATATAATGGGCCATCACTGTGCAGAGCCATTTCTTGGGCCAACTACCTATATTGTAGTAGACTTTAAGGATCTTTTTAACCTCTTCAGGCTACAAGCGGTGGACACCAATCTTCTTAAGTGTTACACGTTGTAAGTATTGATGAGTACAAAATATGAAAATAACAATCCGAATAGAATGCTTATAAGGGTTATTGTCTTGCTTGTAGGTTAAGTTGGTAGAGGGCACAAAGAAACAGAATCCAAGTTGGTTTCCTAGATACAACCCAAGTCAACGAGACAGCTCTACAGCACAATCAAGAATCGTTGACAACTTATGTCAAGGACTGCTTGTGGGCCTGCCAGGACAAAGACTTCATTCTATTAGCCCATAATCAACAGTAAGTGTGTTACCTAATTAGATGGAAATCCACAATGCATATAGCTTTAGTATTTAACTTGCAACATATTAATTTTGCAAGTTCCATTGGATTATCTTGGTCATAGTGCCAAAGTGGAGTAAGGTCTACTACCTTAACTCCCGAATTAATGAGAAATACAATTTTCCGGCACTTGAAGCTGCATTAAATGACGTGTGGGCCCAATATGTGCAAAAAGGTGGCAAGCATAAGGAAGGACGTCCCGACCTCTATCACCACAAAGAGTTCCCATGCCGTCAACAAGTTGGCGACACTTCTAGTTTCCACGTTTACAATAACATGAGTACTTTGCTGGATAAGGTGACATTGCTAGATCTTGAGGTTTGTGCTTATGTTCACTTAATCACAAAATAAAGCTACTAGTTCAATTGTGTACATATATATACACATATATATATATATATGTATATATACTAACTTGGTGTCTCACTTGCATGAAAAAATTAGCAAAATTTTGCCACACAACTTCGAATATATTAGAGAGAAACTAGTTACTTTCATACTTGCGGAACTCGTATCTCCAAAAGGAAGACTTAGAATAAAGTAGCTCGGCCAAAATTTGTTGAACATTTTTCAATTCTTGTCAAAAACATGTGATTATGTAACATTTATGTATATATTATATGTAATACAATCTCTTATGTTAATGTATATATTTGCAATGCTAATTACATAATTTGTTTCAAATTATACCTTGGTTTTGCAGGTTTTGATGCTTAACTCTTGAAGATGCATATGGATGTGAAATTGGATGTGATTGTGAATGTGAATGTGAATGTGATTGTGAATGTATGGATTGATGGCATGAGAATGGATGTGTGAATGGGGTTGCTGGGAATGGGAATGTATTTATCTGTTTCTGTCATTTTACAGCGGGCATGGGTAGCAAAGGCCTGAGGCTAGCCAAAAAATAAAATTTATTTTTTTTGGTAAATTACTCATTGGCGATGGGTTAGAAAAAATAACCAATGCTGATATGCATAACAGACGTCAGGTCTAACATAGAGCCCGTCACCGATGAGTCATCTGTGACGGGCCCCTACTATGAACCGACAAAGGGGGGTCACCTTTGTCGGTATGGTTTGGAGACCGCCATGGATGACTCATTGGTGACAGGCCCTAGTTTGACTCCACTGTTGGGTCTAACCTATCGGTGACATGGTTTAATACTGGTCCGATAAAGATAACTGTCATCGGTAACAACGGCCGGCCCGACAAAGGTGACTTTTCATATGACTGACCTTTAGTTCGTGACGGAGCCTCTCGCCGATACAAATGAGGGTTCCTGACTGACACAAATGAGTTGTTCCGTGCTAGTGAATCTAGTCGATGTCGGCTTGGCGGCATGGAGTTGTCATACGTAGTCAACAGCTAGTGTAGTCTTTTTCCCTGAATATGAACTCGACAAGATTGGAGGTAGCTCTAGATCCCTCATGTCGGCCTTTGTGGCTCCAGATTGGGTTTGTCTAGGCTTGCCTTCCATTGTCCTCCCCACTCTCCTCCTAGGAGATCTTGTATTTATACACTTAGATGTCCCTTTGTCCAAGTAAAACTAGGAAGACAAGTATGGATACGATCCGAGTAGTCCTTGTAGTGTCCAAGTAGTACTCCGCTTCTCCATTCTTATCCGGAACACCTTCTATTCCAGGAAGATAATTTTCTTCTTTATCTGTTGTATTTCCTTAACCAAAAGATACCTTCTCGTATACTAGTAAGTACATGGTATTTTCGTATGCCGCGAACCCATGTATAGGAGGTATGCATTATCCTTGACACTGACAGTAGCTCATGACCTCACTGCAAATGATCGGATTAGCGTTCTTGACCATGTAGCCCAAAGATCCATCATTGTCAGAATCAGCTAGCCGTTTTCAGAATACCGAGTAGGCATGAAATTGCCGACAAGTCATCTTTCCTAGCCATGATAGAGAATGTGACCATTGTTTGAATTTAGATTGAGGTCTGAAAATATGCGACCATGCTATAGCGTTCTTGATCAAATATCTTGTACATAACCCTTGTCTAACTCACTCAACCGTTCTCGGACAGTCGAGTAAGTGTGGAGTACGCGACAAAGTCCTTCTTGTCTCCTAAACTGAGAACTCGACTTGAACTTGAACTTATTAATTCGGCGTTCATCTAGTCAGAAATAAATTTCAACTACTGTGTGCTTTGCGACCAGTATATGTCTGTTGGTCGAGTACAAGAATTGTCGGTTTGAGCTTTACTTAGTCAACACAAGATGTCGACTACTATAAAGCCTCTAACTAGTCTCTGTTACTCAAGAAGACCAATTGCTCCGGTATCTGATTTTTCTGAAATCAATTCTCAGAATAAATTATTAGATAGAACACCCTCAAGCGAATGTTTAGGAGTAATATGATGTGAATTAAAAATATTGTAACTAATTTATATCTATATCTGACAAAAATGAGTACTCTCGCTAGAGCTGCTCTTAACGAAACGGAGTAATGTACCCTTCCTAGCCCCCAGCTATTTTTATGGAAAGTTTTCCACAAAAGTATCTTGAATCTCATAATAAACTAAGGTGAAGAAGCGAATTCCTAACTTTCAACCGTGAAGTAGGAAAAACCAATTCCTAGTTAATACATTACAATGAGTACTCTGACATGGCCAGTTCTAATATGGTTGTTTCACCCTTAGGATCCGACTAGCCCAATAGTACCAGACATCCCCGGCCAAGGTTCTAAGACCCGACAACTAGTCGGATTTAACATAATAGGACGATAAGTAACGACTCCAACCTGTAGCGATATGAGAAAAGGGAATCAACGGACAAATATTGCACATTTGATTAATGCATGAAGATGGTAAGAATGCTACACACACTGGCCAAAAATCAGGTGCGTAGTCATACTCGATCACTCGCAGAGGTGGTGGGAGGATCGCTACAACGCTGGTCGAGAACCAGGTGTGTAGTTGTACTTGATCACTCATAGAAGTGGTGGGGGCATCGCTACAATGCTGGTCGAGAACCAGGTGTGTAGTCGTACTCGCCCACTCACAAAGGTGGTGGGATCACTACCACACTGACCGAGGACTAGGTGTAGTCATACCTCGACCAGTCGTAGAGGTGGTGGGATCGTTACCACTATGGCCGAGGACTAGATGTAGTCGTGCCTCGACTACTCATAGAGGTGGTGGGATCGTTACCACGCTAGCCAAGGACCAGGTGTAGTCGTACCTTGACCACTTGTAGAGGTGGTGGGATCGCTATCACGCTAGCTGATGACTAGGTGTAGTCATACCTCGATCATTTTTTGGGGCGCTTGAGTTGGTTATTACATGTGCATATCATGTGGCCAGCTTGACTTCACATACCCAACTTACAAGCATATCGGACGTCATTCGCAACCATGCTAGGTGATTAAGCCGACAACGTTCGCGAAAAGATTATACGTAGCAACCTTTTCACAAATAAACCAGGTCATGACCGGTACTATATGTGAGATAGGTCGCCGGTTTTTGTTGATAGGTTTGGTCCGACAACTCCTCGTATGTTCAAGAATGTTTTCGACAATGAGGTGTATTCGACCTCTGTCTAGTAGGGTAATCGGTGTCCAAGCGGACGTTGAATTATTTTCCTGAAAATATTTTCTAGAAGGAAATATATATAGCAGATAATACAAAGTGCGTAGTCGAAAAATTGTATAGATCTTCTAGTATTGTCAGGATATCCTAAGCAGATTTGGTTCAAATACTGGGTACTATATTTACTGTAAAGAAACATGATTTATATAGAAGAAACAGAGCGAGCCCCACTAATAAACCGTAGTCGGCCTAATATAGGAAACACTCGCACAATAGATATTGTATAAAAAAACATTCTCTACATAAACATAATAAATTATGGGTATGTCAATAGGTACGATAAATTGTGTGTATATTACTTACCTATGTAGATATATGCAGTATATATACAAAATTAGTAAATTGATTTACTAATTACCTTTGTATTCATATGGTGACTTGATGGACGGGTGCATTGGTAAAGTTCCCATGGGGCCACGTGCATTGCCTCTGTGCACGTCTCGGAATGCCTGGTGGCTGGGGTAGCAGACCGTGTATATGTAGCTCCTGTGTGCCTCGCTACTAAAAAAACCTCCATAGGTACCGGTCACATAAGTACCGGTTTTGCTAGAACCGACGCCTATAAAACGTTTCCCGCTCATATTTCCACAAACCAACACCTCTAAGATCTTATAGGTATCGGTTCATTGAGAGAAGTACATTGGTGTCGGTTTCTATGAAAAACCGGCACCAATGACTCTCATCCAAATGGTCATCACATCCAAAAATGTGTCGGCCCTCCTTATAAACCGGCACCTATCACATAGGTGCCGGTTCGTAATAAGAACCGATACCTATGTCACGCCTAAAAAGGTGCCGGCCCTTCTTATAAACCGGCACCTATGTAACCAGAACCAGCACCTATGTGATAAATAGGTGTCGGTTCTATCCCTATCGATTTTTCATATAACTTTTTCATATAAAGTCGGATGAATATAAACTTTATATCAAATTTGTATAGTTCGACGAGATCTATAATTTTGTAGTTGATAACTTTTTGATTTAAGGTCGTTTGGATGTCCGAAAATGTATTATAATGTCTCAGATCTATTTGCATAAGTGAATATTTAAAATTTCTAAACGATCTCGGATGAAGAAAAAACATATATAAAAGTTATAGATCTAGATGAGATCTACAATTTTGTAGTTGACAAAAATTTTATTCATCTATGGTGTTAAATGTGGATTATAAATTCGGATAACAATAGTCTCAAAAGAATAGCATTTGTTTGCAAGATAACAAGTGTTTGTAGGTGAGATGGTAAGGATGCTTTGGATGAAAAGAGAGGTTTAGAGTTCGAATCTTGCTTCTGGCATATATATGAATATGGGTTGAAGGGTAGTGAATTGTGATTGTATAGATACTAAATAAAATACAAAATATATTTTTGAGGTCTTTTTAGCACCTACAAAAATTAAAAAGGGTCCATCCCAATAGGTGCCGGTTCTAAATTAGAACCGACACCTATAGTGTCACATAGGTGCCGGTTCTAGTTTAGAACCGGCACCTATAGTGTCTATAGGTACCGGTTCTTGAACCGGCACCAATACTAAATAAAATACAAAATATATTTTTGGGGTCTTTTTAGCACCTACAAAAATTAAAAAGGGTCCACCCCAATAGGTGCCAGTTCTAAATTAGAACCGACACCTATAGTGTCATGTAGGTGCCGGTTCTAGTTTAGAACCGGCACCAATGACTTAGGTTATTAGTGTCGATTAATTGGTGCCGGTCCCAAGACCGGCATCTATGTGGCCTTTCGAACCGACACCTATAAGACTTATATGTACTAGTGCCTTGTGTTCACATATTCATGTCTGCCTGTAGTCAAACTACTAGCCGAGAAGAAGGGATATAGATACACCTTGTACGCATGACGCGGAATCCTGCTTGGTGGCTTACAGCATCTGAGTAGGAGTCGGGTCAGGACTTTTGCCTGATCACGATCAAACTCGGTTGACGGTAGTGTTGAGAGGGAATTGTGGAAGGGAGATTGAGCGAGAGTCAGTCATTCTCATTGATCGTACGTTCAATTTATATACGGAGATGCGGTGAAAATTGCAGGGGTGCGATGGTTGGGAACCATCGGGCCGGTTGTCAAGGAGTGCCGATAGGGAGAAGGGGCGCGGCTAACCGTTGTGTTCCTTTCTCTGTCGTTGTAGTAGCAGGAGGCTTCATAACCTCCATGCCTCTTTTTATGGGTGGATGAGATCATCCAAATATTCCTCAATACTTCCCCTTGATCGAATCAATTTTTGATCATTGCTTATTTATTGTGCCAGATATCTGTAAAGATAATCTTAGAAATAATTATAATTAGTATATTAGATACATCAGGTAAACTCCTAAAAAAACCCAGTAGAAAAAATAAAGAGAAGAACTGTGATATATTATTAGCTATTTTTAGACATTATGAGTAAAGCTCATAGTATGGTCAAAAATAGTATAATGTCTATAGTTACCATTTAGTAAAAACCCCAGTGACGAAAAACAAAATGATAAGACATATAACTTATGTTGATATTACCTCATTAAAAACTTTAAATGAGAAAACATAAAGGGTAAAACTCATATAAAAGAAAAAGAGTATAATATGACGAAAATAGGTTATTTCCCAGAGAGAGGTACTTCCCCTGAATCCTGCAGATTTTTAAGTCGTCTAATACCTATTCCTTCGACTCATTTAAAGAATGAGGACCCGCCTTGCACCCCGCGTCGCCATCCCCGCCTTGCGCCCCGCGCGCCAAGTGCCGTCGCCATCACTGCCCATTGCATCGCCGTGCCGCCTTGGGCTCCGCGCGCTGCTGCGCCGCGCGCCGTTGCCATCACCTCGAGCCCCGCGCCGTGCCGTCCCATCATCGCCCGCATGCCACGCCTTGCCGCCTCGCGCCCCGCGCGCGTTGGCGTCGCCGTCGCATCGTCGCCGCGCGTCGCCATCCCCGTCTTGCGCCCCGCGCACCGCGCGCCATCGCCATCACCGCCCATCGCGTCACCGTGCCGCCTCGCGCCCCATGCGCTGTTGCGTCGCGCGCCGTCGCCATCGCCGTCCCATCCGCCACCGCACCGGCCACCACGCTCCTTCCCGTCCCTATAAAACCCCCCAAACCCCCCCTTTCTCCCCGCTTTTCCCCTTCTCCTTCCCCCTTTCCGCCGAGCCCGCACCAGTCGCCACTCTGGTTGACGCCGCCGCCTTGCTCGTCGCCGTCTCGCCGCCGTTGGGTAAGCCCTCCTCCTCCTTCCGCCGTGCCGCCACTGCCTGCGCAGAGAAGGAAAGAAGAAAGAAAGAGAGAGGGAGGCAGAGAGAGGAGAGAAAAAGAGAGAGGCAGTGAAGCAGAGAGAGAGGAGAGAAGAGAGGAGAAAAGAAAAGGAAAAAAAGAAAAAGAAAAGAAAAAAGGAAAAGAAAAGGAAAAGAAAAGGAAAAAAGAGAGAGAGAATTTAGGAAAATAGTTGGAGAATTAATCGTAGGTTATTTTTGGAAATTTCTAGAAAATAGATTGAGGTTATTTATTTAATTGGTTATTTATTTGTTTATTTATTAGTTATTTATTTTGTGAATGATAGAAGTGTGGTAGAAATTGTGGGCTAATTATTATAGAGCGGATTTTTTAGGAATCGCGTAAACTAAAATGGGTAAAGTACTTTAATCGACTAACGCCAATACTTTAGGACAAAATGGATTAAAATCAGAATTGTACTATTTCGCAAATAATAGAATCGATAAAGAAATTCAACGTTCGCGCTCGCTTTTTAATTGGATTTTAGTGGATCTTATTTGAATTCTAATTGAATTCAAATCAATTCTTTCGCACGTAATTCTAGACCCTAAGGGAGTTGCGGTTTCGAACGAGGATCAAGATCCGCAGGACTACGAGCAAGGCAAGTCATCACTAAACCTTGAGCATGTTGAACCAATTGCGAACTTATTTTGGATTTAAAATAAAGATTGCATGCTATATGAATATATGTGAATGCCCTACCTTGCTATATGCCATGCCTTTGATATTGATTATCCATGCAAGTCTTTGTCATCCACAATATCGTGTATTTTAGTCAATACTTGACAATGCTTAGTCATGCAGCCTTAGAATCATGCATAATCATATTTATCAAAACGCTTTATGCTCGAGCAACTACCTTTGGGAAGGTGGTTGAGATGCGGCAAGTAGAGACATAAGCGCCACATTGCCATGACATTGATGACATGATTTGTGAAAGAAAAAATAAAATTGTACAACTGTTTTCGACTGGGGTGGCTGGAGGACTTGGGTGCTGTCCGGTAAAGGCAAGTGCCGACCCTAGTCAATTAAGGACCGAGCCATGAAGCTAAGCATGAAACGATCCCCGTACAACCGTACTTCTCGAATGGGTATAGACCTAGCGGGATGGCGACCCAATGGCGGGAAGCCATCCTTGGGATCACAATGGATGGTGGACAGAACCGTCATTGATTAATGAACTATGGTATTAAAATTGATCAGTCTATGCTAGGTCTTAGGCTTGTGAAAAGATTTACAAAACTTGCTTTACGCAAAAGAACCTGAAGCCATTCCTTGAAATACCCTCTATCGTATGCATTATTGTTGTGGTGCCTTGCTGAATACGGTTGGTACTCACCCTTGCAATTTACAACTCAACCAGAAGTCGGAGTTGACGATTCGGAGAATCCATATGCCTACTACCAGGAGGTTGCTGATGACGATGGCGCTAAATAGGTCTTAGATACAATCGTTGCCTGTGGCAATGGTGCTGCCGCCGCCTCTAATCCGCCGCCTTATCTATTTCTGCTTTTGGATGTATTTCGGACCGTTTGGTCCCATGTTCTAAGACTATGCCTTTGGGCCTATTGTTGTAATAATTTGCGCTAGACGCTTGTGCATGTGCACTTGGTATTTCAACTATGAATTCATGTGTACCAGACTACTTGATACAGGGAAATGGTACAGTTTACATGAAGGGTTCCTGTTTCGAAAACAGGGGTCGACAAACCTTCATGTAAATATCTGAATCAAGTGACCCATAAAAATATGCTATCACTATCGCCGTCAACTACATAGATATACGATTTTGTACTGTCAATGATATTAAATATCAGAAAGTTATATCACTCATAACCGGAGAATAATTTTCGTTGAAATCAACGCCAGGTCTTTGCGTAAAACCTTGTGCTACAAGCCTTGCTTTATATCTCATCACCTCATTGTTTTCATTCCGTTTTTGGATGAATACCCATTTGTATCTCACAGGGAAGATACCATGAGGAGTAGACATAACAGCCGAGAATACATCCATTTTATAAAGCAAGGCTAATTCAATGTCAATTGTGTCCTTCCATTTGTTCTAGTCAGAGCGCTTTTGGCACTCTTTTATAGACCTAGGTTCCGGATCAACTTGGAGGCAATCAGCAATTTGTTCGACAAAATAGGTGTCGACAATTGTAGCTCTTCTATCAAAAGATTCTCTAGTTTCAGAGTTGTTGTTGGCAATTTCATCAACCGTTATAGACTCATTGTGATCTCCCGAAACAATGTGTCTATGGTCTTCCGAATTCCTAGGCTCAGCATTGTGCGCCACCGAGCTAGATTGCAGATTATTACGATCTGCTTGATATATAGTATCAGTTTGGTGTGTACCAACTAAAAGTTGGTTTGTATTTACCATCTTTCTTTGCTTGTTAGCAATTGTATCTCGCTTAGTGGTCATACCTCTTCCACTCTTTTTAGTGAGTGAAAGTTGAGTGGTTTTATTTGGTACCTCCACTCTTTCTGGCGCATTCTAAGCAGGAATGAAAGATTTAGTTACACATTTGTATTTGGTAAATGTATCTGGCAGATTTTTTGCAAGTCGTTGCAAATGTATAATCTTCTAAACCTAAAGTTCAGTTTCAGAAGTACGTGGATCTGAGGCGGGAATACCTTGGGCATCCCAATCAATTTCCTGGCATTCTTTCTAGTACTTGAAGTCTCCCCCTAATGCCGAGAAATGTTCCTCATCAAAAATAGAATCAGCGAACCAGGCAGTAAATAGATCACCTGTTAAGGGTTCTAAATACTTTATGATCGACGGAGATTTAAATCCCACATAAATCCCTACTTTCTTGTGTGGGCCCATTGTCACACCTCGCCCCTGCGCCACTGTACACATGGCACCGAGGAGGGCGTGCCGCAGGATAACGGCGAACCGCTTTCCCACGGAACCGCAAAACAGGTACCAGTCCCAGGATAATGATGCTGGTACCAGCGGTAACATGATGAATCAATGCAAGATTTAAATAAATACCATATACCTTTACGTTGCAGCTTCGGGGGAATCCCTGAGTTGCAACCTCCAATCAGAGTCAGCAGCAGCGAAACTTAGCGAAGCTAGGACACCAAATCCACCGGCAGTAGTTTGGGTTTAGGGACGAAACTCCAACCTTCAACTTCTTCCTGAACTCAAGCCGAGAGAAGAAAAACAACAACAATGGGGGATTGAGTACTTTCGTACTCAGCAAGCCACTAGGAAATGTGTACATGCAAGCATCAAAGACAGGCTGAGTTTGTTTAGCAAATCATTTTTAAAAGACTTTTCCTTTGAAAATTCTAAGTGTAGGTTTTCAAGGTAACTTTCCCTTCGGAGAGAGAGAGAGACGTCTCACCTCAATCCGTCCACGAGTTGCTTTGCAACGACTCGAGCGGGAAAGTCAAATTTTAGCATTCATAGCACTTCCTTCTTTATTAGTTTCTTTTCACTTTCAAAACTTAACCCAACATTCTCTTCAACCATCATCCGTTAACCAAGTCTCAAGGTTAACAACTTCGGGTCCGGTCCTCTCGACCTGCCAACCCAAACTCGGCCATCTCGGCCCCTGAACCGGCCCTCTCGGCCCTATGGTGTCAGACGACACCCCAGGTCACACAGGCCTGTTCCACCAACGAGAAGGCTGGCCGTCCGTCACAAAGAAGGACTCTGGTAACGGTTCCCATTCCACAAACCAATTTATTAAATGAGTTTTAAAAACAAATCTACGCTATGGGCATCACCTCACATTCGCCCTTGACCGTGGGCACGGCTGTTCGAACAGTTCAATTAAACCTCTGCAGAGACTGTACGCTTTTCCCACAAGACACGAAGCTTACACCGATACTGGCCGGTATCGGAAGTTCGTGACAAAGCCTTTCTCTAACCAAACCATAAATGTCCCGTGTCCCACAGATGGGTGGAATCTCTCCACCAAGCATCAGGCCAAATTTCAAGCCCTCATCTACTCAGGCCCCACCGTATGGACTCCCGACACATCCCCACTACAGGAGATTGCCGTAAACTCCACCATACCGGTGCTCCTCACCTGCTAACCTGCTAGACATCTATGTTTCAGCTAGTTACTCATCTAGGGGCATCCCATTCTACCCATGTGGTCGTACTGTGAGATGCTCGGATGTAAAACCCAAAGGAATCGGTCCTTATGCGCGACTACGAAACCAAACCACACAGGAGAGGATTCGCACCGCAAGTTTTCTCCCATAAAACTTTTTATTTTTCAAAGTCACCGACTCCCCGAGTCGGGTTTTATAAACCTTTCACAACCCAAGTTTTTTTCCACATCGATAACCATATAAAATCCTGACATAAACAAATGGTGCACAAGGATACCTACGCTCAGAGAGCGTAAGTATTGAGGTACTGCTGTGGTGGAGCGACAAGGGTTAAGTTTAACAAGGTCCTACGGAAAATAATGCAACTACATAGGTTGGTCCGTCGGTCGTGTGCTCGTAGACCGATGGCCGATCAAAATAATTGTGTACGCTAAACATGCAAGTTTGCAAACAACACATTTTATAAACTGGGAGCAATATGATCGAAGAGTGGCTTGCCTTATTGTTGGTCTTCAAGTCTTCGAGAAAAATCCACGTCCGCTGCACTTCTGAAACGTCCACTACGCGATCGAAAAGAGAAAAACATCCAAAACCCTATAGAGCAGATAATAATTATTATAAACTAATTGTGCCATTGGGTAGATCTCATTTTTAGAAAAATTATGGAAGTTGAACGGAGTCAAACGGACTTACGGTTGGGGAGATACGAATTTTGGAAGATTAATGGATTTTTCTGAAATGTGGAACTGAATTAAATTGGAAAGGAATATTCCCAAGAATATTCCTTGGCTGTGATGTTAAGAGGGAGGAATCGTGGACTTTATTATGGGAAGGCTTGGGCTTTAGCCCAGAGATGAAGGAGGTCGGGTAGGGACGTAAAGTGGACTTGGTGGATAGATTATTAGGCCGGTTGGCCCCATGAAGTGGAGGGCGTGATGTAGACTTCGTAGGGATTTTTATGGGCTTAGCCCGATAACGAGAGGGAGGCAAAGTACACTTTTTGGAAGACTTTATGGGCTTCGGCCCGACAAAGAAGAGGGAGGCGATTTAGACTTTTTCCGAGTCTTTGGTCAAAGCCCGCGGGGGAGAGTCAAGACAGTGGGGCCCACCGGTGGGTCCCATCTCTTTTCCTTTTTCTTTCTTTTTTTTTTCTTCTCCTTCTCTCTCCTTCTTATCTCTTTCTTCTCTCTTTCCTTCTTATCTCTTTCCCATTTCTTTCTTTCTCTCTCTCCTTGCTCTTTCTCTGTATTCTGCCCGAGTGGGAGGAGGGCGGCCGGCCGGGGGAGCGGCGGCGCCGGCGCGGTGGGGTGCGGCGGCTGCGCGCGACGGCGTCGGCTGGGACCGGCGGCAGCACGCGGCGCGCGGCCGGGAGGCGGCCTGGCCGGGGCGGCGGCCGTGGCGTCGGCAAGCGACGACGCGGCTGGTGCGGCGCCTGGGAGCGGCGGCCGGGCTGGAGAAGGCCGGCGGCGCGGCCGGGCAGCGGGGCGCTAGCGCCGGCTCGGCCAGCGGCCGCGGCTGCGGCGCGACGCTGCGAGGACGACGGGTGCGTCTGGCGCGGCGTGCAAGGGCGGCTTCGAGGCAGGAGGGGAAAGGGAGCTGATTGGAGGCTGTGGAGGACGACGACGGGGCGGTGGCTTTTATAGCCGTCACGGCCGGCGGACGGCGACAAGGCGGCTCGGCCGAGTGGGGCCGATGATCCTGTTCGGCGGTCGTCGTCGGCAGGGAGGCTCAGTCGAGCGGAGACAGTGGCCTGGCATGGGTGAGCTCGGTTCACACCGTTCGGCGTAGACGAGTGACACCGGCGAGCTCGTCGTGGTGCCATGGCGCACTGGACCGGGTGTAGAGATGGCTGTTTGCTCGGCGGAGAAGGCGGCGACGGTGCCTAACCACGCTCAGTGCACACTGTGCACTGTGCAGAACGGTGCCTAATTTTTGATTTGCAGGGACGGTGCCTAATTTTTGATTTGCAGGGACGGTGCCTAACCGCGTCTGTTTCACAGGGAGCTTAGGAAATAGAATGGGGCAAAGAAATGTGTTTGAACGGGTGTTGGATGGACCTAATTAACTTGCCTGACTTAATGAAAATGTAAAGAACCACGGGTGCAGAAAAAGGACGGATAATCGCCAGGCGGTAGAATTCCAAAAATGTTTCAGAATATTTGAATGGGAAGGAAATGACTGTTGATACGTGCGCAGAAATATTGATTTTAATATGCGCACGTATAGGAAATATTGGTCCGGTGATCGATGTCTAAAAATAAATATTTTTAGACTCTCTGGATGGAAAGGAGATTATTTGATAACACGGTTAAAATCTCGAAATTGAAATTTCAACCGTATGAATTTTTGGAAACGTTAAGGAGTGGAAATTCGAACTGCAAAATTCGAATAATGAAAATTAATTTTTGGGAGATGAGATCACGATCAAGATTCTAGGTTCACAAGGGAAAGAATCAATTGAGATCTTTGGCACAAAAATCCTAATTACACTCAAAGAACCAAATTTTTGAAAATAGGATTTTTAATAAAATAGAATTTTTGACGGGCGAAAATCGGGGCGTTACACCCATAGTGGTACGCTGAGGTGGTGAGACCGGTATGTATACAATACAACCAAACTTACGCAAATGGGAAATACTTGGAGGATTTTCACGTACTAACTGCATTGAGGAAGTTTCACGATATGCAGTTGGTCGTAGTTGGACAAGGTCAGCAGCGTGCACGACAGCATGACCTTAACACGACGAAGGTAATTTGCAATTCATCAATAATGGTCTAGCAATAAGCTTAATTTTTTGATCAGTGATTCAGCCAAACCATTTTGTGTGTGGGCATATGGAACAGAATGCTGAACCTGAATTCCTAATACTATGCAATAATCATCGAATGCATGAGATTAAAATTCGGCAGCATTGTCCATACGGATTGATTGAATCCTATGTTCAGGGTAACTTGCCTTCAACCTTATAATTTGAGATATTAGTTTGGCAAAGGCATGGTTTCGTGTCGACAGAAGACACACATGAGACAATCTAGTAGATGCGTTAATCAAAACCATGAAGTACCTGAACGGTCCAGATTTTGGCACAATAAGGCCACAAATATCTCCTTGAATGCGTTCAAGGAATTTAAGTGGTTCGGTTCTAATTTTGAGATAAGAGGGTCTCAAAATCAGTTTTCCAGTAGCACATGCAGTGGATACAAAATCAGAAGATTTGGAAAAATTTTCAGTGATCAAATGATGACCAATAGAGTTGCCAATAATTTTTTTCATCATCTCGATACCGGGGTGCCCAAGTCGATCATGCCAAGTGTGCAATGCATCAACATTTTGAAAAATTACTTTATACGCAACATGTGCAATGGGCTTAATGTATGTATAGTACAATCCCGACGTGAGAGATGGAATTTTCTCGCAGATGTGTTTGCCATATCCATTTTGTTTTGTTAAGAGAAGAAATTCTTCTCGATCATACATATGGGTTTCAATGTGGAACCCATTTTTATGGATATCTCTATAACTTAGTAGGGTACGGGTTGAATCGGGATACAGTAAGACATCCTCAATTATAATTTGTGTACCCATTAGGAGTGTAATAGTTGCTCGTGCAGAGCCAACTATCACCGTATCGCGTTCAGCGATGGTCAAAACTTTACCTTCTCTCTTTTCGAGAGTTTGAAAGTATTTGATCTCCCTAAGAATAGAGTTTGTGGTACCACTGTTCACAAGACATAATTCCTCTCCAATCGGAGCGATATCCTTAGACATCTATAGTGAAAGAAGAATTTCTTAGAGAAGAATTCTTTATTCAATATATATACATATACATACATAAGATAAGTAAAACATCAAATACATAGTGCGACGTTTACAGAGATTTAATAGTACATAGTCTAATGACTAGCAAGTCTTACAACTTTAAAATATAAGGGAGTTTGTACTTATCTACTTATTACAACAACTATTGTTTGACATACTATAGGATATCAATTTACTGTCTCAAACACAGTGAGATTAAAGCAGTTTCATCTCCAAGTAGGACACACTGAGATTAAAGTAAATCTCCAAGCGAGTCTGTTGAGCAGTACTTGATGAGCATGTCGTTCATCGCAGAAGATCAAGGTTGTTCTCTGGTTCAATGGAAGCCTACTGAGAACATCCAACCTCAGGTCTTTCTTCATTTGTAAGAGTGATGTGAGCTTCAAATCTTGGTTCCTCAGAAGACTTTTTCTCCTTGAGGGATTTCTGATATAAGAGAACAAGGTGTTTTGGGATACGGTAATATTTAGCGACGTGATAGTCAGATCCACACCTGTTGCAATGCTTGTTACTGTTGCCACGAGGTTGTGGTGCCTTACCCTTTCCTTTTCCTTTCCTTCGACTATTGGATTTGCGCCTGTTGTTGCGTTTGCGTTTTCCAACCGAATTCTTAGGATTATTCGAATAATTTTCCTTGAATCCTTTCTTATTTTCAGCTTTATTTTTGGCATTGAAGTGCACCCCAGGAAGCAGAGCCAGGGGGTGATGTTGAGTAGTCTTTACAGCAAGCTCATGATGTTTTTCTGCCTGAGTCAATGTGTGTATAAGCCGAGAATAATGCTGGAAATTGTTGGTGTGATACTGTTGATTCAGTATCCTGTCCTCCAGAAGCATAGTAGATAGAGTTTTTTCTATCTTCTCTGCCTCCGTTGGCTCTTTTTCGCAAAACTTCAACTTGGAGCAAATGTTATGAACAACATGATTGTATTCTGCCACAATTTTGAAATCCTGTAGGCTTAATTGACTCCACTCATAACTAGCCTCAGGCCAGATGAGTTCCTTTTGTTGATCATAACGCTCTTTGAGAGCTTTTCATAAGTTGAGTGGGCTCGTCTCCAACATATACTCATGTTTGAGATCTTTATGGATATAGAGGCTAAGATGAAAATGGACAGTGTTTTTCTTCTTGTCCGCAATTGGTGGGTTCCACAATTGCATTAGAAATCCCACGAGAAGCAAAGCTTATTTTGATATCCGAAGCCCAAATTGGGTAGTTACTCCCATCAAGGGCGAGTTTGTCGAACTCTTTAGTTGCCATGTCCCCACAATCATGATTAACATTATTAATTTACAGAGGTAAATTAATAAAAATATGATATTGATGTTGTAATCTCAATGCTAAATGTAAAACTTCATAATTTGTCATGTTTCGAAAAGTGTAGGTAATAGACCTTACAATGTGAGTTAGAATTCAAAATTCACAGGCACAATGTAGATAATCTCCAAGTAATTAAACGGTGGAGTAGATCTCTTAATAGTGGGCAAGTTTTACTCGCTGCCTAAAACATGGTCTCCAGGCAAATATATTCTAATGAATATACCGCAGCCAATGTTTAGGACTCCACAACCTTGTGCACATCCAGATTTCAAATAATCTCTTATTTTCAAAACATATTCTCGGAATAACACATGTGGGTAATCATCGTAAGATGTAGACCTCTTTGTGATGGGCGAGATACTCGCTGCCTAGGTTATGGTTGTAATGACCAAAGTATATGTCTCCATCAACATGTGCTTTAATTCCAAGTCAAAATATGTAGTCGAACATGCATTAAATCCTCCATTAATCATGTTGTACATAATTAAGAGAATTTTCTAAATTAAAATACAAAATTTAAAGAATATTGTAAATTAATAAAGCGAGAAAGTAGAGCGTGTCTTGAAATAATATGCAAAAGGCATTTTATTAAGACAACTAATAAATTTAGTAAAAACAGGGTATAAACTAACACATATGTTAAATAACATATAACATCATGGGTCTAAAGGACCATTACATAATTTTTACAACTGATGAATTGCTTAAACTAAATTACATTAAAGCATAGGGACTAATATGTAAATCTGCTAAAATAGAAAATAAAAACTAAAAAGAAAATGATAATTCGGGTGGTGGCCCAAAATCTATAGGATTCGGCGCACCACCGCGAGATGAAGTGGGCCGGCCAAGTAAGGAGGCAGGGTGTGGGGGGGGCGAGTGAGGCCAGGGGCGTCGTAGGCCTGGGCCAGCAAACCAGTTGTGCCGCCAGCCTTGTCCGGCCAAAAGGAGAGGGGTTAGGGTTAGGGTTTCACCCTAATCGCCCCCCCCAAATTTTCTGCCGCCTTCATCCATTTCGCCGTCGCCGCCGCCGCCGCCATCTTCTTCCCTTCCGCCGCCATCCACCACCGCCAATTCCATTCCGCCGTTGTGGCCGTCCCTCCGTCCTCTGGTGGGTAGCCGACCGGGTTAGGCTGATGGCCCCCACTCCTCGTCAGAGTCAGAGGCCGGCTGGACCCGGGTGCCGTTCCCCTACTCTGTTTGGGAGTGTGTGGCCCGAAGAACTGTGAGGAACGGCGTGGAAGGTGACGCGGAGGCCGGGGTGGCGTGCTGCAATGGCTCCAGCGTGACGGCAAAACGAGGATGGAGGGAAGAGTGGCGGCTCCCCCGTTCACGTGGCCAGGGTTTCGGTTCGGCCAGACCCCGGTGGCGCAAGAGTGGAGGAGCGACGTCGGCATGGCGTTGGCTGCGTGGTCGATGGAGGTGGTGGAGGAGCGGTTGGTGGTGGTAGGGCGACGACGAGTGGAGCCGGCGGTGACTCCATCTCCAGCGGGAGGGAGCACGGGTTTGCCGGTGGGTGTCACCACCACGGTCCATCCATGGTGGGTACAAAATTGTACCCCCTAGACTTGAACGCGGTGGGGTGCCCCGGCAACCGGCGAGGTGGGGGCAGGCACTGCAGGGATCGGTGAGGCAGCTGCCGATGAAGCAATAGCCACACGACGGCGAGAGTGGTGGCTACGGCCACCAACCCTAGACCGACCGCTGTGGTCAGCGACGCGGGATCCCTGGCGCAAACTCCTCAAGCGTCGAAGAAGATGATGAAGATGGCGAGTATGCTGGTTGCGAGGGAGGCCGAGAATGGTGTCCATGATGGAATTGAAGGTAGGCATACCTTCTCTGATGATTTCCTTCTTCTATTTTCTTCTCTTATTCTCCTAATAGTTGTGCCACCGGTTGTCGAGGAGTGCTGATAAGGAGAAGGGGTGCGGCTAACTATCGCATTCCTTTCTCTGTCGTTGTAGTAGCGGGAGGCTTCATAACCTCCATGCCTCTTTTTATGGGTGGATGAGATCATCCAAATATTCCTCAATAGGTAGTACATGCAAGGTGGAGAAACCAAGCATCAATTCTAAGATTAATATAATCAAAACAAGATTAATGAGACTATATTAAAACAGCCAACCTGATATCTCATTGTAGAGTGATGCTTTTGTCGGGGATTTCCATTGTGGTCGACCTGTTTTATCTAGTTGAATTTGTGCGGTGATGTCGGTCTGAAAGTAGTCGTTCCAAGACGAGGCCTCACGGTCGATGATATTGAATCGTTGTTTTCCGTGACAGCGACGTTTTGAAGCTTGGTCGATCTTTATAGATTGAATTGTTGGCGGCGACATACTCTAGTCGGGTCATATATCCCAGAGCCAAAGCCGTTGAACTATCCCTCTGGCGATGTCTTGATAAAGATTGAGATGATGAGGGTTCCGCTTTATAAGAGAACACACTTCGGTCAGGTCATTTCTCCCAGGTCCGAAGTCGTCGGAGAGTGTTTCATTGGAACCATCTTGTCAAAACCTTGAACCACCAATTCCCCTACTTGACACGTCACGGTTGATGGACTATACTCCGACCATGGTATTTATAGAGTGAGGATCGTTGGTTGCAGAGTATATGTGAGATTGAAGTAAAAGAGACGGAAGATAAGAATTTTTATATATTCAGGCCTCTTAACTGATTGGTAATAGCATTACTCTTGTTGGCTAAAGCCGGTGTTGCCTTTATATATCAGTATCACACGAATACAATATTTGGGATGATCTAATCTAGTCGACGTCGTCTTAGCGCCATAGAGCTGTCACATATAGTCGACGATTAATGTAGTCTTCTTCCTTGAATATGAACTCGGCGAAATTAAAGGTAGCTCTTGATCCCTTATGTCGGCCTTTGTGGCTCTAAATTAGGTTTGTCTAGGCTTGCCTTCCGTTATCCTCCCCTCTCTTCTTCTAGGAGGTCTTCTATTTATACCCTCGGATGTTCCATTGTGCAAGTAAAACTAGGGAGATAATTATGGATACGATCCAAGTAGTACTTATAGTGCCCGAGTAGGACTCTACTTTTTCTTTCTTATCCGGAACACCTTTTATTTCGAAAATATAATTTTCTTCTTTATCCGTCGTATTTCCTAACCAAATGATACCTTCTTGTATACTAATAGGTATATGATATTTTCGTATATCACAAACTTATATATAGGAGGTATGCTCCTTGACACTGACATAATTAATACATGAGGATATAATTAATTTACAATATATTTAAATTCCATGGATGCCACATTAAATTTACAGGCAGGCTAGTACGTTTGAATCAATGCTTTCCCCATTTAAAGCTGGAGATCAAGGACAGCACGCTCGCACTGCTTCTTCTCGCTAGATGGCCAATAAATTCATAGATGTGCACAGCGAATCCAGAGTCAATATTTCATGTGAATTTATGTTTGTCCCTTGTGATTAACTTCATTTAGGGAGAGAAATAAAAAGAACAATCAGATATTACAGTACACATCGTGCCCTGCTAATATGCTTGATATCCTGTAAATGGACCCACACTTACAAAAAAAAAAAACTCCTGCGGATGAAAGCTAGCAAGTACATTATATTTCAATGCAATCTCACATGGTAGTAGAAACCGTTATTCTGCAGACACTGACATGGCACGAAATCATACAAGACCAAAGGTACATAATGTTCAGTGCTTGGCTGGCGGGCTAGGGTTGTGGTACTCAGGCGCCGGCTGTGGCTTGGGCTCTGGCTTGGGCTCCGGCTTTGGCTCAGGCTTGGGTGGTACGGGCTTCTTGTGAAAGTGGTCAAAGAAGTGCTTCTCCTTCTTGTGGAAGTGGTCGAGGAAGGGGTGCTCTGGCTCTGGCTTCGGCTTGGGCGGCTCTGGCTTGGGATCCGGCTTCGGTGGCACCGGCTTCTTGTGGAAGTGGTCGATGATCTTCTTCTTTATGGGGCCACAGATGGTCGCCGACTCACACAACGCTGACGGGTAGCTGGTCTTGCCGGCGACGGTGACGAAGGTGCCCTCTGACATTGGCACGATCTTGGACGGCTCTTGCCCGGGGCATGGCTCGTTGGTCGCGCTGTGGAGCTGGGCAATGCAATCGGAGCTGTGGAGGTCGGCGTCGAGAGGGACGCTAAAAGCGCCAGTGCCGTCAAGCTTTCCGGCGGCCTTGCTCTCGTACTCACCATTGTCGTTCTTGCACTTGATCGCCACCTGGAGATCTGCACAAAGAAATCCAAATAATTTTACAATTCTAGTTTTTTTATTGGTATACGTGGAATGGATGAAAAATAAAATTATTTTTGAGCAGAGGATGTGTTACGTAGGTAAGCTGCATGTAAGGTAAATTGCTACGTACTCTTGAAAGCATCCTCGGCTTTCATGTTCTTCCGGGTGCAATCGGCGCACTTGGCTGTGCCGATTACGACCGACGCCGTTTCGCCACCGACGGCGAGCACCATCAGGACGGCGCAAACGCCGAGGAGAACTAGTCCTCGAGGAGCACCTGCCATTACTAGCTGCGTTAACCCTAGCTATCAGCTAGGTTTTGCGGGACCTGAGTTCTATAAATGAATTAGTAGAGCTTGCTAACTCTGAATGGATGAAGAGAAAGGCAGGCAACGCGTGATTTATATAGGCTTAGCCTCGTGTTCACCATCATCGATGATCAATAGTTCAATACAGCTCGATCGAGCGTTCGATGATCAGCAAGGCTAAGTTGGCGCCGAATTTGCAGATGCTACGAATTAAGGCCGTCCAAACTGAATGATTTGATCACGTACGTCCAATCTGGATCCTTCTCACACTCGATCACGACGTTGCCTAGGTACGACGCGGTTCATCAGTCGGTTGGTACCTATACGTAGGATGCATACACCTTTCTATGCGGTGTCCACATGAATGCATTGTGATTAATTAGGAGTACACAATGACACTCCCTCCGTTTCATATTATAAGTCGTTTGATTTTCTTAGTCAAAGTTCTTTAGATTTAGCTAAGTTTATAAAAAAGTAACATCCACGATACCCAAATAGTTTCATTAAATTTAACATTGAATATATTTTAATATAATGTTTGCTTTGTATTGAAAATGTTAATATATTTTACTATAAACTTGATAAAACTTAAAAAAATTTGACTAAGAAAAAAATCAAACGACTTATAGTATGAAACGGAGAAAGTAGCATTTTTTTGTGTCCTTGTAAAGTGCGCGTGACTTGAGCACATTCATGCATTCAGTGATGGTCTCTTTCGAAACACAAGGGCACTGAGCAAAGAAAGGTGCTTTTTCTTCCTTGGCCCATCTCAGTACATATGTAAGCTCTTGCCCTAACCTGAATTATCCGCATGTTCGTCCTCCCAACATGAAGAAAGCAATTTTATGCTCTCCCAAAGGAAAACGTTATTCTTCAGCTTGAGGAAGTTGCAGCATATGATAATAATTGGTGTGAGCCTTAAAGCTAGACAGCGAGATGTTTTACAATGGTCTTATGGTCTCCACTCTTAGTACGTAGAAATCAATATAGACCTTTCATCTTTCTAAATCTAATGGATCTCATATCTATTTATACTACTGCCTTAACTATTGGTATAATAGAATATTTTTTTATTAATAGTAGTAATCATAAATCAACGTTTGAGATCTCACTTCGATCTACTAGTGATAATACTGATAGTACGACACTATACAACCATCATAAAGGTGCTCAATTTTTTGACCATAATTAATCGTTGGCCGTTCAATAATAGGATGTTTAATGTTTGCGTTATTCTAGCATGTTAGGTCCCTTTTATCATTTTGTAATTTTTTGCATGCGCTTGTAATAATAGTGTGGTGTGCTTTCTAAATGTATTGAAATATTGGCATGTTGTACTTTCTAAATGTATTGCCTCCATCTTTAATTCCACTTTTCCCTGCTTCATGCATGCAAATTTTAAATTGACAAAAAGGAAAATAATTAAGTAGTAATTTTAGTGCAACCAGATTAATTATAACAATGTTGATATTATATGTTACTCTTTTTACTAGCTGGTCCACCACTATGAAGCTCAGCCACTACCACGAGACAACCAGGACCACCAGATTTGGACAGATTGTGTTTGAGAGGAGGAAAAAAGAGAAGTAGAAATATGCAAAACGATATAAGCTATTAGTGTATTATTAATTGAGTATTAATTATTTCAAACTTAATAAATATATTAATATGATTTTTAAAGCAAATTTCTATAGATTTTGTTTTAAAAAATGCATTGTTTAGAAGTTCGAGAAACGTGCACGTAAAAAACGATGTACTTCTCTCTAATCTATTGTTCAAACGAGCGCTCCCTTTTTTCTCTTTTTCGTTCACTCAATCACTATAGAATATGAGGTGGGTAGTAGAAACCGACAACTTAGCAGCGGATTTACTGTGGGGGCGAGGGGTCTTGAGACCCCACTACCATCACCGGGATCATGGAGACCCCCTTAAACTCCCACTAATTTTATTTCATAGATCCATGGGATTTATGGGTTAGAGGCTTCTCCTAATTTATTCAGTCCCCACTATTTTTCTTTTCTGGATCCTCCCCTGCGACAACCGAAGACCAAAATGACATGACTCAAAAACCACGTCTCACAGAAAAACAGAAGTAATCAAAGTGATGGAAACAAATAAATATACCGAGTGCATGCCCACCCTTGCTCTAGAAGCACTATCACTGCCAATTGATGGATCGACATTGATAGTGAGCATCCAAACCTGCCATGCCCAACATGAAAACCGATGAGTGTTGCCGGTTTCGAACTAGCACTGATCACCACCGCTACCTCGCCACCGCATCTAGGTCACCTACTTGCTCACAGCTATCTACACTCACTCTAAACCTAGGGAAATCATTCCTCTCTTCCCTCTATCTCCTAATTTCACACTGTATGCTAATTAAATCGGCCATTTGTTGGAGCCGAAGAAGAAGGTTGCAGAACAGAAATCATATGATAGATTCGGACACTACTACAGAAAAGCTTTTTCTGTACGAGGCTTCAGGTAAATTCCAGGTGGGCCGTAAGTGGCGCCGCCTGGAAAAACGGTCCACCGGGGCCCGGTCACGCCTGCACGGGATAATCTATTATCCCGTGCGGGCGTCTTAACACGACCGCGCACGATAATGGAGATTATCGCGTGCAGTCGTGTTAAGTTGCCCGCACGGGATAATAGATTATCCCGTGTGGGCCGCTTAACGCAACCGCACGCGATGATGCATGCCATATATTGCCCCCAGCCCGAGCTTGCCCCATTCAAGCCCGGCGTTTTCTCTCTCCTAAACTTGACATAAATTAGGGGGGAAGGTTTTCAACCTCAAATCTTTGCTTGGGATCCATATAAAAGGTGACATGCTTGTTGTCCTTCTTCATTTGCTTCCATTTATATCAATTTTTATCGGTGCAATGCGATGAAATTTGCACTTTTTTAAATGGAGTAGTGTAGGCACTTTTTTATTTTTAGCTAACATATATTGTTTGCATAGCATGTCTTAAAAAGTATTTAGTTGTCCATACCTTTTTAATGGATTCTTGGTTAGGTTTGCCTCCATTTATTTTAATTTTTATCGGATAAAAACGAAGAATTTTTTTATTTTTGGAAATGGACTATTTTTTTATTGATTAAATATATTGTTTGCATGAATAAATTTGAATAGTATTTAGTAGTGCATACTACTTTAATTTACTCCTTGTTTAGTTTCCTTCAGTTATTTTAAACTTGTTCGGTGGAATGCGATGAATATACTAGTTTTGCAAATCTAGTAATTATAATTAATTTTTTATTTTTTAAATTAATGTTATTGGACTCACTGGTGCACGAAGAGTAATATAATGTCCGTTTAAGTTGTATCATTTTTTATATGATTTAATAAAGTTCAATTCGACTCATCAGAGATGTTTATTAGGAGATGGATCGGGCATGGATGTACGACACAAGAAGAACTTATCTGGCGTTCTTGAAGGAAGCATCCAAATTTATTGATCAGGCAAAGGCACACGCTTTGATGGAGAACAGGAGGGACATTTTTTGTCCATGCTTTGATTGCAAGAACAAAAAGATGTTGCAAGACCCAAAGAAAATTTTGGGGTACATTGTAGAACGTGGATTTAAGGATGATTACATGATATGGACTTGTCACGGGAAAGTCGCCATTCATAATGAAGAGGCTGATGTTTTTTGCTTTGATGCGGGAGAAAATTTTATAATCGAAGACATGTCCTAGGGAACGATCCTGGAATTTGGTGGCTCTGGTATAGATGATGCAGATATTGATTTTGATCTGGAGGATATGTTGCAGCACGTTGAACCAGAGGTCCTAACTTTGACAAAACAAGGGTTGGACAATTGGAAAGCGTTGGAAAAAGCAATGAAGGATCTTCTTTACGACAAATCGAAAGGATGTGACAGGGACTATAGGTGTTGCGCTCTGTACTTGAACTACTCAGATTGAAGGCCAGACATGGATGATCGGACACTAGCTTCAATGATTTGTTGGATCTATTGAGAGTTATGCTTCCGAAGCCAAACTTGTTGCCGACCAACACATATCAAGCCAAGAAACTGATATGTCCATTATCTCTAGGTGTTCAAAAGATTCATGCATGTGTAAATCATTGTATACTGTACCGCAAGGAATACCCGGATTTAGACTGTTGCCCAACATGTGGGACGAGTCGGTACACGATGGGCAACGGAGCCTCAGACGGAGAGGTGGTCGACCAAGATTCATCGGTTCTAACAAAGAAAAAGATTTCGGCTATGGTGATGTGGTACCTGCCAGTGAAAGATCGCCTGAAGCGGCTGTTCTAAAACCATACCGATGCCGAGTTGATGAGATGGCATCAAGAGGGTCGGAAAACAAATGGTATGATTCGACACCCCACCGATGCTCGACAGTGAAAAAACTTTGATGCACTACACCCGGAATTTGCAAAGGACCCGAGAAAAGTAAGGTTTGCCTTGAGCACGGACAAAATAAACCCGTTCGGTGACTTAAGCAGCTCACATAGCACTTAGCCAGTGCTACTCACCATGTATAACTTGTCTACATGGGTTTGCCAGAAGTGAAAGTACATTTTGTTGACTATCCTTATACAAGGGCCAAAACAGCTTGGGATTGGCATAGATGTGTTTCTTGAACCATTGATGGAGGACATGCAAGAAATGTGAAAAGAAGGGTTACGAGTGTGGGATGAGTACTGCAGGGAATATTTTACTCTGCGTGCCATCATATTCGTTACCATCAACGACCTGCTGGCGAACTTTTAGCTCTCAGATCAGCTTAAGGGGAAGTTTGGATGTCTTCTATGTATCAACAACACGTCGTACAAGTACCTCACCTCCTCAAGCAAGGTAGTGTACAAGCGTCATCGTCGGTTCTTACCACAGAGGCACAAGTGCGTGCGATGGCCAGATTATTCGACAATACAGTAGAGAATGATCTTCCTCCTGAAACACGAACTAGTACACAAGTCTTCGACATGACAAAGAAGATTAAGGTCGTGTTCGGGAAGGAAAAGAAGAAGGCAGGCAAGAGGAAGAAAGCAACGGATCAAGATAATACAAATGCAACGGATCAGGAAAATACGTTGCCTTTCAAGAAGCACTCAATATTTTTCAGGTATCTGGAATACTGGAAAGACCTGGAGATTCGTCATGCCATTGACGTAATGCATCTTGAGAAGAATGTGTTCGACAGCACCATTGGCACTTTACTAGACATCCCGAGTAAGACGAAACATGGGCTGAAGTCACGTACCGACCTGGTAAGTATGGACATAAGGCATGACCTTCACCCAAAAGAGCTGACAAATGGGAAGATCGATATTCCTCCGGCATGCTACTCATTGACACCAGAAGAGAAAAAGGTTTTCTATAGATGCTTACATAGTTTGAAAGTCCCGACTAGTTTCTCATCGAACATCAGAAAACTTGTATCCATGAAAGATTTGATCATCTCTGGATACAATGCTCATGACTGGTACAAGATGTTAACTGTCTTCCTACCTATTGCTATAAGAGTGATCAAGCCAGTTTGCACTAAGGTAGTGATAGCAAAGTTGTGCTATTTTTTCAATCGAATATCACAGAAGGTTTTTGATCTTGAAGAGTTAGGCCCCCTTCAAACATTCGCAATCATGACAGCGTGCCAGCTTGAGATGTTTTTCCCTCCATCCTACTTTAATATGATGGAGCATCTGATTGTCCACATCGTCCCTCAGATTATCGAAATTGGTCCCCTATACCTACATCAGATGTGGGCGTATGAGAGGTACATATCGGTTCTGAAAGGATATGTCCGTAAACGAGCTCATTCGGAGGGATCAATGATAAAGGGGTACACAACTGAGGAGGTGGTTGACTGCTGTATAGATTACATGAAGGATGCCACACCCATTGGGATACCCCCCGCTCTACACGAGGGTCGGTTAACTGGGAAGGGGACCGTAGGCAAGAAAAGGTTCTATGATAACGACTACATTGCTGTAGCGGAAGCATATAGCAGCGTGCTACAACAGCTCGCCATCCTCGAGTCGTACAGTGAGAAACACATGAATGAGATAAGAGCCTGCAACCCCACAAGACCGGCTCCTTGGATCTCAAAGGAACAAAAGCGCAAATTTCCTGAATGGTTGAAGGATCAAAACCTGTCGTTCGGTGAATCGTTCGAGGAAAAAACATTGCAGAGGCTGGCAACTGGCCCAAGTAGTCTCGTGATCTCATGGCAAGGGTACGACATCGACGGATATACATTTTACACGATAGGCAAGGACAAGAAAAACGCAGGTCAAGATAGTGGAGTTCGTGTGAAGGCGTTGGACGCAACAGGCGAGAAGAAGTCATACTACGGCATCATACAAGACATTTGGGAGCTTGACTACGGCCTTAACATCCAGATCCCGGTGCTTCGATGCCAATGGGTGAACACAACTGGCATATACATCGATTATTACGGCCTTACGGTTGTGGAATGCAGTAAACTAGGTCACAAGGATGATTGGTGGGCTCTCGCTGAGCGTGTTGCACAGGTTTTCTATGTGAAGGACCCATCCGACGAGCCGATGGACATTACTGTACCAGGAAAGCAACAAATCGTTGGCATTGATAACATCGAAGACGCGTCAGATTACAACCAATACGACGACGTACCGTTATTCACAGATCTTCCTAACCGGATCAAACACATAGAGCGAAATATTGATGAAGACAACTTTTGCAAGAAGTGGACGGACGGTGTTGTAAAAAGTGTAAAACGATAGTTTATTTTGTAATCGTTTATCTCTGTGAAAATATGTGAGATGTCGTTGTCACATGGAAAAAAAATATTTTGTAATGGTTTATTTATCGGCGGAAAAATGTTACTGTGTCTTATGGCGTATGGTTTATTTATGTGAAAAAATTTTGTAACACAATTATATATGTGGTATTTTTTTAAAAATTTTGGTACTTTTTTAATGGTTCTTTCTTTCACCATTAAAAGAAAGAAAGATTAGGAAATAAAGAAATAATTGTGTACTACAAATATTTTTGAAAAATTATTTTTGCGTGCGGTCCACATACAAGAACCGCACGGGATATTAGTTATTGCGTGCGGGCGTCTTAGCCGACCGCATGGAATGACTATTATCCCGTCTAGGCCCTTAAGTAACCCGCACGGGATAAGATTTTTACGTGCGGGTGTCTTAAGTCGCCCGCACCGAAAGATATTTTTGCGTGCGGTCGACTTAAGCCACCCGCACGCGATGACCGCCTCCTATATAAGGTATGGGCAGGCTCCGAAAATTTCTAAGTCCGGAGAAATTTTGTGTGTCCGCCGTCAGGATACCAAAATCGTCCACCGCCGCCTCATCTCCTCGCCCTTGCCGCCGGCCGCTGGTCCCATTGACGCCGCCGCCTGCATCCCCTCGCCACCGGCCTGTCCTCCTCGCCGACTGTCGTCGCCTCCTCACCGACCACCGCCGCCTCCTTTCCTCCTCTCAGGTGCCGCCGTCATCATCGTCGCCATCCTCGTCGTCACCGCCGCCTCCTCTCCTCCTCTCAGGTGCCGCCGTCGTCGTCATCGCCGTCCTCGTCGTCGCCGCCGCCGCCGCCGTCGTCGCCACTACCGCTGCCACCGCCGTCACTTCAAGGTGAGGACGCCGGCGCCGCCACCCTCACTGTCTCCTCTCCACCTTTCTCTTCTCTGGCCAGATGGCGCCACCACCGCCACCGCCACTACTGCTACCGCCGCTGTCACTGCCTCCGCCGCCCTCGCCGCACTACCGTCGCGGCCGGCCGACCGACCATTCGGTCGTAGCAAACATGTTAGCGAACGACCGAACGATTGTAGCACACGTGTGAGGGAACGTATTAGTGAACGACCGAACGAGCGAACATATTAGCGAACGACCGAACGATC
This sequence comes from Oryza officinalis, assembly GCA_008326285.1. Classification (NCBI taxonomy): domain Eukaryota; kingdom Viridiplantae; phylum Streptophyta; class Magnoliopsida; order Poales; family Poaceae; genus Oryza; species Oryza officinalis. Next base: position 4,385,546 of record BDMV01000010.1, on the reverse strand, counting down.
GTAGCAAACGTGTGAGGGAACGTATTAGTGAACGACCGACCGAACGAGCGAATGTATTAGCGAACGACCAAACGACTGAGCGAAAGAACGACCGAACGAGGGAAAGTATTAGCGAATGACCAACCGAACGAGCGAACATGTTAGCGAACGACCGAACGTATTAGCGAACGATCGAACGAGCGAGTAAACGACCGAACGAGCGAACGTATAGTATTAGCAAAAGAACGAAGGACCGAGCGAAAGAATGACCGACCGAACGAGCGAACGTATTAGCGAACGATTGAACGACTAAGCGATCGATGTATATATTTACAACTTGGGCTATATTTTAGTTGTCCAATGCAATTGTTGTAATTACTACAGGTTTGTTTTGTTGTCACGGTTGGACGCGGGCGACTCTGGAGTTGAATTACATGATTCGAAGGTTGCCAATCAAACCGCTAAGGCAAGATATATGATATATGAGATCTAACTTGTTAATTCTTATTTCAAGATATTTGTGATACATGTATGTTGCATATTTCTTAAGTTGCATTAAAAAATTAGTGAACATTGTGGATATATATAAGTAAGCGAATTTTAGAAGTTCTTCCTAGTGTGGACATTGTGGATATATATAAGTAAGTGAATTTTAGAAGTTCTTCCTAGTTGTGGACATTGTGGACATTGTGAATTAAATACTAGGTTCTTATATGCTAATGGGAGATTATTCCATCGTTCCAACATTATTCCATGCATTACATACCGTACTCTAATTTTCTCCTATATAGACTGTTTCCTAGACAAATGAACACTGGTTTGATGAAAAGGGTGTTCTCATCTTTCAAACATAAAAGAGTTGTCACGACATTATCTAATCATACACGCTTTAGGTACTATCCAAAGACAACTAACTTTGATGTATAAATATGCATTTAGTAGACGTTGTGTGTGTAGAACGCACGTAGAAGAAAATGTCGAAGAACAAAGTTCCCTCCGAGACACCCGTACCAACATCGGGCACAGAACCAATGGTCAATCCGCCCTCCACGACACCCGTAGCTGCATCGGGCATAGAGCCCACGAACAATCCGTGCTCAGAGACACACGAAGCAGCTGTCGTAAATGAAGCGGCATCAAGTGAGAAATCTTGGCGCACACCGAGCGACCCGTTTGAAATAGAACTAGCACAAATGGCCACTGAGCAACCCGAGGATGACCCTGATTATATTCCTATCGAGCAAGCAGTAAGTTCACAATCCAAACCGTTCTAGATTTGTTAACGTTCCTGATCATAGCCGTCTAATGGCTTACTCGTGCAGATGGCTACTCGGCATCGGTCGAAACAAAAGGCCGGCCAGATTACCGCCAGAGCTCAAGCAGAGGCAGACACAGCCACATCAGGTCCAGATCCAACGGACATGTCAGCAAGTGGAGGAGGACGTGCAAAGAAACGACATGGTGAGAGCAGCAGGAACCAGCTACCGAAGGAGACCTACTACATTGCTACTCTGAACGAAGATGGGAAGCCCGTCGAACCGAAACACGTGATGGCCAAGTTTAGCAGCGCATGCAGGACGGTGGCAAGACTTCATGGGCTGCTGAACATGGATGAGTGGAAGGACGTTAACCAACACATCAAGAATTTAATGTGGGAAGAGCTGCAGAAGTACCTTGTGTATCCGCATGGATCAGAGGTCGTTGGGAGCTGATTTGCGTTGAGTACAATGTCCCATCGGTGGCGACAGTGGAAGTCTGACATGAACACTTATTATGTTCAGAAGAACAAGTCTCCATTTGAAAAATATGGCAATATCCCGCCAGTCAAATGGGACAAGTTTGTGGCCAAGATGACAACACCTGAAGCTCTGGCAAGGAGGAAGAAGATGTTGGACCTGGCGAAGAAAAACAAATATCCACACCGATTGGGGTCTAGTGGATACGATAGTCACGTGGATCAATGGCGAGCTACGGAGGAAAAGTTTGTAGCTCAAGGGAAACCGTTGTTGGTCCAGCCCCTAAATCCATGCAGTCAAAACTGGGTATGGGCACGAAATACGAGGCAAGTGACGGATGAGGGTGAGATGCTTTTCGAGTCTCCTGACATAGAGCATGTGACCACGTCTCTCCAATAGATCGCCAAGAAGGAGAAGACAGGGAAGTTCGTCACTAGAAGGGAGCATGACGAGCTCACCGCTGCTTTGGGGACTGCCGAACACTCCGGGAGGATAAGAGGAAAATCTTCAAGGACGAGTTGGAAGGTAGGGTTTCCGAAGGAATTCAAAAGTTACAAGAAGCGGGACGCCTACAAGGCAAAGTTGCGTGAAGAAGTCACCGAGCAAGTAACCCAACAGTTCTACAGGCTAGCCGCACAACATCCTCAAGCCTTCCCGAACTTAGTTCCTCAAGCTGAGCAGACGGTGCAGATCTCGAGCAGTGTCGGGTCCGTAGAAATAACACCCTACCCAGTCGATCTTATTACCGGTCTGACATCGTGTAGCCTTGTCGTTCCGATAGGCAGAGCCGGGAAAACGAAGGAGGTTAGGTCCGGACCAGTGATACCAGGGAGACAGTTCCATAACAACCCAATTCCGGAAGACTACGCAAAGGTGCAAGTGGGAAGGGTTAATGCCGATCAAATGTCGTTGGAGCTAGACATCCCAACACCAGAGGGGATAGAACTACTCGGAGATGTGATGAACCAGTTCATCCTTTGGTATCGTCGAGACATCATCCTCACGGGACAGGCAACGTTGACGAACCCAGCTCCATCGATGCCACAGACGGCTGCTCCTCCAGCACCGCCATCCCCACCGAATTCCCCAATCCCACCAGGATATCCTATCCCACCAAGATCTCCTTTCCCACTAAGATCTCTGTCCCCAAAAAGAGTACCTTCTCCACCTGCAGAGCCTGCCGCACCAGATTCCCCAACTCCGCTACCTCGGCAGCTGTTTCCTGCTCATTAGTCGCCTCCTACTCCACAATCTACTCTCGTGCAACATGTGCCACCTTCCCAGGAAGATGCATCTATCCAAAAGCCAAGTACTTTGCAAGCCCGCAAGCTCATACCACAAATGGTTTCCACGTACAAACCGAAGGAAATGGCAGAGTATGAGGCGAGGATAGCTTTCAAGTCATTCAGGGGATAGGGTCTGCCAAAGCCAAGCCCACCTGAACCGCAAACGGATGCACAGAAAAGCGTACTAGGTCATGCAGACAAAATGCAATCTTGGGATTCTACAGAAGTGCCAAAGGTGTACGAATATGGCAAGCCATTCTTGCCATTCCACGTCATGCTCGAACTCCCATGGCCAATGAGATTGCTGCATGACTGGTATCTAAGAGCAACTGAGAAGGGTCTCGGGATGATTAGTGTCAAGGTCCCGGATAACGCTTTTGTCAAGGGACCCAACGAAAACTTCATCATCACTTTCAATGACCTGCACACCTTCTTTAAGATGGAAAAAATGGATATCAATCTCGTCGGCGCGTGGTGCCTGTAAGTTTTTGCTCTTGTTTGTTGTTAGCAAATGTGTGCCAACAAATTATAAGTCATTTAACTTGCATAATTCCTTAGGTCACAATGGGTAGACGCCCAAAGAACGGGGGACTTAATAAGCTACGCCAACCCGACGAGGGTTTGCATGATGGCCCACACTATGAGGCTAAATCTGGATGGTCCGCAACTAAAGGATAAGACGTCGGAGGAAAGACAAGCATATGTCAATAGGTTGCACAAGAATAAGAGGGTCGAGGTGGCAACTTACTTGGGACAAGCTATGCTCACGCACGCGGACAAAAGAGTCTTGATGGTCCCATACCACCTAACGTAAGCAACATTCCCTTTGTTCCGTTCATATAATTTCATAGCACATCAAAATATCTACCAGATGCTTTATGTAATTCATAAACCGTGCTTGCAGCGATCACTACATACTATTCCTCGTATATCCAAGGGATCACTTGGTCATAGTTCTTGATCCGGCCCACTACGAAGAGCAGAAGTTCATGGAGTTCCTTGTCTTGCTGAATTTGTAAGTTTGAAACAAACCTCCTGCATACCATAGTGCTTAGATGTAATTTTAAAGTTAGCTCAAACAAATATTTTATCTTTGTAGAGGACACGACTATTACAAAAGACATGGCGTGTTCGTAAACGATTAAAAGAAAACAAAGCTTCTTGTAAAGGCACACTGGCCGGTATGTGATCATATATTCGTTAACTTAATGATGTGATTGTTAGTTTTTAATACTGACGTGTACTATTCTTACGCAGTATTACAAGCAACCCCCCAGCACTAGCCTATGCGGATATTACGTGTGCGAGATGCTCAGAGTCTGCGGGTTATACAGAATTGAGTTTACAAATGTAAGTCATCGTGCTCCTTATATATACGAACTAGTTCGTTTAAGTTGAATTTAACACATATCATTTTTCTTCTATTTTCAATAGCTCCCGAGCATTCCGTGTACCGCAAACCGGTTCGACAAAAAAAACGCTTCTCAACTTGTCTGCGGACTTGTGTCGGTTCATTCATCGCAACATCTGTAACCATCTAGGGGAGTTCTATGACCCTGATAGCGAACTTGCTTGTGACAACAAATTCAAACGTTTAAGGAAGTGGGAGAGAGAACATGCAGTATATTAAAAAGATTTATTTGTGAGGGAGACAGAACTTGTAATATTTGTTACACTAGCAATGTAAATACTTTCATATGTGTACATGTATATATGCTATTTAATTATATATATCGATGTTTTATATGGTTTAACTTGTGATATTTTCATTATAAAATTCAATCGTGTTTGTAATTGAGCGTGAATAACTGCAACTAGATTTGCTTGTGTACCATTCATAAACACAACAAAAAAAAGTACAAATGCGTACGAGATCTATCCAAACGGCTAGTATATGCTAGGGCGTCTGTAATAATACATCTTCCTGTGCGGTCGGTATAACTGGACCGCACGGGATAAACGATTATCCCGTGAGGTCGAGTTAAGTGGACCGCACGGGAAGATGTATTTTTCCGTGCGGTTGGACAGCCCGCACGCGAAAATGTTTATTTTCCCAGACCCCTGGGTGCAGACGGGCAAGACATCCGCATGAAAAAATGTGTTTTGACCGCACGGAAAAACAGAATATGTACTAGTGGGAAGTCAAGGATTTGCAAGTCTTTGTCCAAATTTTGGTGTCAAATGCCATTTAGCAAACCCGATAATAGGAGTATGACCGTCCGTCCCAAACAGAATGTAATTGTAGTATTTGAAAGACTAATTAGTAGGAAGGGACATGACCTGCAGGATGCAGTACTGATGATTAACTTGTTAGAAGTAAAATAGAAAGAAATTTAATCAAATGAGTGGTTGAAAAGAAAGTACTCCCTCGATCTCAAAATATAACAACTTTTAGCATTTAAATTTTGTTTTAAAATATAATAAATTCTCAACCAATCATAACTTTCCACCATTCAAATTCTCGACCTACTTACTCTTATCAACCAATCAAAATCTTCTCACATTTAATTCCACCTACTTTTATTAATATCCATGTCCAAACCTAAAACTCTTTATATTTTGGGATGGATGTAGTAGTAATTTAGAATTACATTCTTTTGAGAAAAAAATTTGAATGCTATGATTATCTTGTTTTTTGGACTAATGTAGCACAATATGAATCCAGTAGACCTGGAAAGTGTTGCGATAAGTAGCCGATCATTGTAATGCACTGCTGAACCAGAGGGCAACCGCAGTTTACAAGGAGTTAAGACCCAGTTCGATTATTGTACTTATTGTTATGATTCATGCATGCATAAAGCGGTGCGTAGATCCTACGTATACCAACCAATCGATAGATTATTATGATGTGGTAGCTAAGCTGCAGAGGCGACAACATTGGACGTACGTGATCAAATCATTCAGTTTGGACGGCCTTAATTCGCCCATCTGAAAATTCGGCGCCAAATTGGCCCTTTTTGCTCATAGCTAGCTGGTCGATCCATCGATTGATCGATCAATAATGCAAGCAAACTGTGTTTGTATTCATCGATGCCTATATAAACCACGCGTTGCCTCACCTTTCACTTCATCCATCTCTACACATCATCAATAGGTAGACAGAGCTAGCTAGGGTTAGCTCAGCAATGGCAGGTGCTCCTCGAGGACTAGTTCTCCTCGGCGTTTGTGCCGTCTTGATGACGATCGCCATCAGCGGCGAGGCGGCGTCGGTCGTCGTCGGCACGGCCAAGTGCGCCGACTGCACCCGGAAGAACATGAAAGCTGAGGATGCTTTCAAGGGTACGTAACAATTTATTTGGAATTAGTTGAGCTGATCAGCTACATCATCGATCGAGAGAAAGACACAACCGATTACATGTGATTGACAATGTTATTTGGAATTCTTTTGTGCAGACCTCCAGGTGGCGATTAAGTGCAAGAACAGCAACGGCGAGTACGAGAGCAAGGCCGTTGGGAAGCTCGACGGCAACGGCGCCTTCAGCGTCCCCCTCGATGACGATCTTCATAGCTCCGACTGCATCGCCCAGCTCCACAGCGCCGCTAACGAGCCGTGCCCCGGTCAGGAGCCATCCAAGATCGTGCCAATGTCGGAGGGCACCTTCGTCGCCACTGCCGGCAAGACCCACTACCCGTCGGCACTGTGCGCGTCGGCGACAATCTGCGGCCCGATCAAGAAGAAGATCATGGACCACTTCCACAAGAAGCCGGTGCCACCAAAACCAGAGCCGAAGCCAGAGCCACCGAAGCCGAAGCCAGAGCCTGAGCCAGAGCACCCAATCCTTGACCACTTCCACAAGAAGGAGAAGCACTTCTTTGACCACTTCCACAAGAAGCCCGTACCGCCCAAGCCCGAGCCCAAGCCCGAGCCCAAGCCTGAGCCCAAGCCACAGCCGGCACCAGAGTATCACAACCCTAGCCCTCCGGCGAATTAAGCATTGGAGGCTTCATGCATGGTTCGTTTGGTTCGTACATTTAATTTGGTGTTGTTGAATATGATTTCCTGTTATGTCAGTATGTCTGCAGAATAATGGTTTTCTTTGATGCATTAGCTTTTACTCACAGGAGTTTTTGTGTATGTGTGTCTAATTTGTTCGGTATCAGCAAGCAATTAATATAATCAGGGATGTGTATAATATATGTGCATCTTGTTTTATCTCAATTGTAAAGTACAATACTGTGTCAATCCCTCTGCTGAGTCCGATCCAGGGTTTTCCAAACCGCCGGGGCCAGGGTTACCGCGTCACGGTGGTAAGCACGATTACCGCGCGGTAATCGCAGTAACCGTGGCAAACTGCACGAAACCGTATATATAAAATTTATCAAAATTTCAAATTATTTTTTAAATTTATTTGAATTTAAGGCGGTTACCACAGTTTTCCTTTTACCGTACCCCACGGTAAGCACGGTAACCGCGGTAACCGCACGATTACCGGCGGCTTTGGAAACCCTGGTCCGATCCTGGCAATTCGTCTAACATGGTTCCCTAATTGGAAACTAAGCTATAACTCTTTAAGAAAAATCTCTCTTTAAACTTTTGAACATAACTACAATATAATCATATACAGTGTAATTACATTATAACTATAATATATATGTAGATTCTCTATAATTTAACTTAAATGTATATAATAAAAAACCGTGGGTGGGATAGTGGCTATCGTTGTGTGCTTGCAAGCCCCATGTAGCAAGTTCGATTCTCCATCACCATGAGCACAAAAATAGACCTAGGTTTTCTTAAGGCCCCGTTTTTCAAAATAGGTTTTCATATGCGGTTCATAATCCTGAGGCGGCCTAAACCATCTTCACAGTTGGATTTACTTTCGGGGCACATGTGAGAAGAAGATAGGGCATGTGAAAATCATTTTATAAGCTTTGCCTATCTTGGATGAATCAGGTGTGCAGGAGCATGATGAGACAGCAGCGACAAAATACAGCCACCCCGCCCAACCTCCTCCTCCTCGCCTCTGCTCCCATGTGGTGGTGCCAGAGACGGCTCTCCCGGCTTCGGTGCTGTGGCGGTGACAGAGGCAGGCAGCTCGCCCTCCTAGCTTCCTATTCTTCTGGGACGGCTCCAGAGTTGGCCCTACCAGCTACCATGCAGTGGCTAAGAGAGATGGATGGGTACTCGCAGGAAGAAGGGAGAGGGAGAAGGATGGGAAATGAGGCTGATATATTGGTCCCAATTATTATATTAGAAAGTCTGACATAGAGGCCGATGAAGTGAGCATCAAATCTCACTAGCCAAACGTGTTGGAGAGTTAGTCATATGAGTATTTGAAAAAACACACGAGGTGTACCTAGTGGTGATAACAAGAATGTATGTGCGTGTTGTCTAAAGCGACGTAAGTGTTGAGAAACAAGGGAACAAGGAGACGAAAAAATGAGGAAAAAAAAGAAGAATGACAATTTTTTGGCTAGCAGTTTGAAATAGAATTTTTGTGAGAGATGAGTGGGAGATTCAAATTAATTTGCATTGGAATGATAACTACAATATATACTCCGTTTTATTAGAGATGAATCTAAATAGATCCCTCTTCGTTATATATGTTTTACATTAGAAGCAGGTAAGAACCACCTATGCGACATTAGAAACAGGTAAGAACTACTAACAGCCTAACAGGTAGAGGCAATTTGAACCGACGATCCCAAAGCTGGAAATCAAGGACAACAGAAACGCACTGCTACATCTTGATGGACAATAAATTCATTAACGTGGACAGCGAATCTGACAGACAAGATATTGTGTATCAATTCATGCGAATTTATGTTTTCTTTCATCCCTGGTTATATCTATCGCGATGTACACAAGATAAAACTGCTTTAAGCTGCATTCGGAACTACAAGTTCTCATCTTCTACTCTTTTGTTTTTCGTTTGCACGTTTCTCAAATTATTAAACAGTGTATTTTTTAAAAAAAGTCTGTAAAAAACTTAAAAAATCATACTAATCTATTTTTTAAGTTTTTAGGTAATAATTAATTAATCATATCCGATGACGTGCACATGGGAGGAGATCCTAACCACTTTATCCGAATGCACCATTAAACACTTTTGTAAAGGCACGCATCTATTTACTTTCATAAGAAACCTTTCTTTGTCATGTAAAAGCAACTAAATCTATTGTATACAAACTGACGAACATTGATAACTGACAAAACTTGAATTTTGATGAAGCAATAGATGTGACTACCCTCTATATTATACTTCCTCTTTCCATTTATATATGACATTGGTTTAAACTAACAACGTCGTATATAAATGGAAGGAGGGAGTACCAAATTTTATAAGAAAATATCATAACAGTTTGCATTACATTTGAGAAAGAAAATACACATCATTCCCTTGAGGGATCGATTATTGGCTAGCTAGAACTCATCTTCCTTCGACAGAGCGCATGGATTTTGCATAAAAGAACTTCAAAATCATTTGCTAGGAGTAGATCCGTGCATGTGGGTGATAGTACTGAGGAACTTGTGCGTCTGCCAGTTTATTGATTTAGGCTACGGATTTAATTAACCACGGCAAGAAAGGGTGACCAGATATGTAATAAGAGGCTGTTACAACTGGAGTATATAAATACGAAGGTATAAATAAATGAATTTGGTAGAAAATAGATCCAAGAATATGGCCTGATCGATCTATATAAACTGACCCACCGATACCACAAACCGTACCTCCTTAAGTCCTTAATTAATTACATCGCCATATATAAGAACAGAATTTGATTGTCATATCACTACTCAGAAAAAACATTTTTTAGACGGCTGAAATCGGTCTTTCCAGGCGAACGGCCGGGCCGCCTATGTAATAACCGCAGGGGACACTGCTTTTAGGTTACTTGTGACACTCCATGACATACACATAGAAGGAATTAGTTAAACATTGCAAGTAAAAGAATTTAAATACATTAAGTGTGTGGAGTATTATTGGCCAGTATATATGCACTAGCTACTTCTCCCTTGTTTGCAGTTGTTCTCCACCCTTTATCTTGTAGTAGTTGTACGCATTGATATTAGTGATTCATATTAAGGTGGAGATTTAATTATAATTTATGAAAAGTAGATATGCAGCCACCAGAATCACTTACTACTGTAAGATTGTTAGAAATTGTCTGTACATCCTATGATTATAATCAATGGGGTCCAAGACTGTAACGGTCCATACGGGTAGATCAAGAAACAAATGTAATAATCGCTACATAGTAATGATGATACAGTTAGTCACGGATGAAATAACACAGATATGTACAGAGAAATCTACGGGACTTACTTAAAGTTGTATGAGGCCATTATGACTCTTTTCTGTTGAAATTTCAAGAAAGCTCGTCCAATGTACTGTGCCACATTAAGAAACTTGGTCTTGTGCAAGCCCTTCTTGTATTCCTCTATCTCTTCAGGCATCTTGTTCTTGAGCTACTCGGAGTTTGGTGATAGCGTCACGATATGTTGGGTTTGACAGATCCTTGTTGGATCTAGATAACCGATGGGAACCTTGGTCTTCTCAGCATCCATGTATTGCATCCTATAAAAGAAGTTTGTTAATAATAATCACAGGCTTATGTACTCTATTTATTTATTTGTGTAAAAAATGCATGTTCATACACTCACAGGCACCATGCACCAACAAAGTTTACGTCCATCTTTTCCCGACGATACACGGCGCGAAGATCAGCGAAATTGAGCCACAAGAAACCTTCCTCGGCCACGAAAGCATCAGATGGTGATCGAGCAGTTATTGACATTAGGTCTTTCTTGCTGGCGTCCATGTACCATTTATGTAACCTTCTCATCTCCCATGAACCTTCTTCAAGTGTATAATCCGGCCAAAAGGCTTTGCCATTTTCAAACTCTGCCGGGCAATCATCTGTTGCAAAGTATGTTGGCCCAGCAAGTTCAGCGGCCTTCTCATCAACTTCTCTTTCATTGGCACGTTTTTACCACCTCTGAAGGCGGTACCATCCACTTCTTCTTTCGATTATCCTTAGACTTGGAGTTGTGGCTTCTGAGCACTTTAGACATTTCAAACTTGTCGGTCTCATTGTCACCAACCGGGGGTACGTCCATGTCCTCTTTTGCAGGAGATGGGTCCTCAAACACATTTGGTTCTATTTTGACCCATTCCAAACCCGCTGCGACTTCGATTTTGACGTCGACGAATGACACAATTTTCACCTTTGGTTCTATTGCCAACACAATTGCCGATGTAGATGCCCCTTCAGTGCTCTTAGGTTGCTCATATTCTTCCACCATATCATTCAACGGTTTTTTCTGAGGAGGTCTCGCTGGTTTTGGCGGAGCATCAGTGCCAGTCCCAAAGAGTATATCTTTTTTGTGCCATAAAACTACAAGGTCCACCGCATCCCCAAGTACGAATATACCATCAGGAGTTGGGATGTCCAGATCGTATGACTCAAACCCTTCGTTCACCACCTGTGGCTGCACTTTCACATAATCATCTGGAATAGCTCTTTCGTGATAAGTTCTGCCAAGGATATCAATTCCGACCATGACCTCATGGGTTCTTCCAGCTCTACCAAGTGGGACATGCAACCTGCACGGTGTATTCTCCTTCAGGTCATCGAAGGGATAGTCTGGCTCCGGTATTTGGGACAAACCTCCTGGCTTAGGCAACAGACCTTGGTCAATGCAAAATTCCATCATTTCTCTTTTCAATCTCTTGCTTGCTTCTTCTCTCAAGATTTCCTTTAGGCGTCACGTTTATTATACGAAGGGGTGTCCTTTTTGAACCCTTCTTTCCAACTTAGCTTAGAGGACACCCCTCGAACCTGACCCCCGTGTTCACAATTTCTCAGCGCCTTACTAAGCGCATCCTTCTCCCTCTGCAGGGTAAATTCTCCCTTCTTCTATGCGCCAGATAAATATTCTATTCTATCAGCAACTTCCTGCAACTTGGGGTCTTCAAATAAAACTTTCCCTTGCTCCGTGATCTTCGGGGTTCTAACTTTTACCCAGTGCTTTGATCGTTCGTTCCAGTCTTCCATTGGAACCGGAACCCCCGCCTTCCTCATTTCCTCCTCCTCTTTTGTCCACTGCTCAATCTTTGGTGCGTACCCACCGGAGCCCAGGCGATAGTGCCATTTGTTCCGCTTGGCCAAGTCAGACATTCTCTTGCTCCTCGACATTTCTTCCGATGAGGTCTTCAGCTTCACATATTCATCCCACTGGGCCGACATTATTTTGCCATATTTCGCAAAAGGTGTCTTCCCCTTCTACACAAAGTTTGTGTTAGGGTGTTTTTCCATCCGCGGCACGCCTTGTCCATTGTTTGCAATGCGCAATTCCTAGCCACTGCTTCGAATCCCTCAGGGAACTATATCCTTTTCTTCAACTCCTCCCAGAAGTTGGTTTTCTCTCCTAGTGTTACTTGATCTCAGTCCTTGATTGTGATTGGGATCTTATCCCTTACTATTGCGCCACACTGGGAGCTGTATTTTGCGCGTGCAGTGGCAGGGGCAAGTGGCTCCCCTTTTGGGCCTATTTGGGTCACAACATATAACCTGTCGATTATCCTGTTGCCGCTCCTCTCTCCTCTTCTTTTTTTGGGCTTTGTTGACTTAACCTTCTTCTTGAAGCCGGATGTCGTAGCTATGACATCTTCTAGTTGGGCGGCTTTTTTTGGCTGCCATCTAGATCTCCGTGGGCTTGTTTCCTACGATATTAATTAAAAAATGGTCGAATTAGTATGAACTACTAGTTAGCACTTACAGAGTTGCTATTAGAACGTCATTTTGAAACCCTACCGCTTTCTCGTGGGGGACGTAGTCTTTTTCGCCTTGTTCACCATCATCGTCTTTTTTCCTTCTTTTCGGGCTTGGACAAGGGTCACTTGGCGACGAGTACGCGTCGCCCTTCTTGGGTTCGTCATTGTCGAAACCATTGGACGCCTCCACGGTAGGCTGCGTGGCAACCACGATGGCCTGTGAGGCCTCCGCAGTGGGCTGTGAGGCCTCGACGATGGCCCCTGGAGTGTTTTCTTCGGCTTGGGGTACTAAGCTTCGTTTTGTACTTCAAAAATAATAATGGCAACAAAAATTAATATCGCTAATATATTTCAAATACATATCAAGTTGTAAAAAATATATGTAACATATATCTTCCAACTAATATATGTCACTAGAGCGGGATCAGCTATCTCTAACGGGCATTAACCCTCATCACTATCAGGTAGGGCCCCCGTCACTGACCAAAGGTCAGTGATGTGAGAAACTATCTCAATCGGGCACAAAGCCGTCACGGATGGACGTTATCTCAATCGGGCCTAACAATATAGGCCGTCATAGATAAGATTAACCAAGAAATACAAGTCAAACCAGGTTGGGTAGAGCCCGTCACGGATGACTAATCTCAATCGGGCAAACTACTCAGCCCGTCACCGATGACTACAATCGCTAACGGGCTTTACCAAAGAGCCCGTCACCGATAGGTTTGACCCCACCTGTTGAGTCAAAATATTCCTGGTTCGCATGACTTATCTCTATCGGGCTTATATTAGGAGCCCGTCAGGGATGACTATATCCCTATCGGGCTTTCTTAGGAGCCCGTCACGGATGATTATCTCTTTCGGGCATTACTAAAATGCCCGTCAGGGATGACTATGTCAGCAAAAAAAATAAAATTTGTTTTTTTGGCTAACCTCAGGCCTTTGCTAGCCATGCCCGCTGCAAAAAATGACAGTCCCAGCAACCCCATTCCCAGCATTCCTAATTCACAGCCAATTCACAAAGTTCTCAGCCAATTCACAAAATTCTCAGCCAATTCACAAAACCGCCGACATGCATCAAAACCTGTAAAACTGAGTTATAAATTGGAACAAGTATATATGTAATTAAGAAATACAAATATATACAGAAGAACGTGCATAATTGTATTACAAAGAATATTTACAAAAATCAAATGTTTGTCGCAAAATCATTTCTTTCCGCTAGGACTTGACTCTAAACATTCCTTTCGGCGACAAGAAATCATCTAGTATGAATTGTGCTATCTCCTCTCTAATGATATTGAAGTTGATTTTCGGTATCGCCGAAAGTTTTTCCTGCATGCGAGGCATCAAGTTAGTCTACATAATTGGAAAGTTAGTATGAATCATGCTATCTCCTCTCTAATGTATATAAACAACTGAATCACACACCTCAAGGTCGAGCAATGTCACCTTGTCTGCGAGGGTCCTCATGTTATGGCAGACGTGGAACCCACACTGGTCGCCAACTTGTTGGCGTATTGGAAAGTCCTTTTTGTGACCGAGTGTGGGATGCCCTTCCTTATGCCTCCCGCCTTTTGTCACGTATTGGTCCTAGGCATTGTTCAAGGCAGCTTCGATCGCCGACCAATCGTATATTTCTTTTTTGATATTGGAGTTAAGGTAGTATACCAAACTCCACTTCGGCACTATGACCAGGAGAATCCAATGACGACTGCGACATTAATAAATTGCAAGTTAAATACTAAAGCTATACGTGTCGCAGGTTTGACTGTAAGTAGGGAACACGCTTACTGTTCAGAGTAAGCACACATAATGAAGTCCTTGTCTTGGTGGGACCATAAGCAGTCCTTGATATATTCTACCATGCTGGCTCGATCGTAATTCATAGTTGTCTCGTTGACGACACTTGGATCGAGCAAAGCAACATGGGGAGCATTACGATGGACATGCTTCCAAGTTAACCTAGAAGCAAGACAAGAATTAGTGTAAGCGTAATACAAGGATAGTTATTACCATATCTCGTATGCAAGAATACTCACAAGGAGTAGCACTTAAGGAGGTTGGTGTCGACCGCTCGCACCCTATAGAGGTCCCATAGATCTTGAAAGTCTACGGCGATAAAAGCTTCAGGGCCGAGGAACGGCTGTCTATCGTGCTGGCCCGTCATGGAGGTCTCTCTATGCTTCGTCCTTGCGTTGGACCTCTCCATATAGTACCCATGCAACTCCTTGCATGCAGGGCCCATCTTTGATAAGGCGTCGTCTCCGACCAATGGCATGCCTAATATGAATTCTTTAGGAGCTGATGGCGCCTTGCCAAGATCTAGCTTCTTTGGAGCCAGAAGCGGCCCTTCCACATTTCCTCTTCCTCTACCCCTTCCAGCAGCTCTTTTGCGTGATCCAAGCTTGGGTGGAGAAGATGCTGCCCTCTTTCTTTTTGTGGAGACTTGGGGGAGGAACGCTCTGCTGCTGACCTCTTGTCCGTCATCCCCAAAATCTGTATCATACTGCAATTGGAGATCTTGATCTCCTTTTTCAACGGCAGGAGGGGCAGATACAAGAGCTGGAGGGGGACGTGGCGGCAGCGGCGCCGGACGAGCACTTGGTGCTGGCCTAGAAGTTAAATTTATCTGAATGTTCTGCTTGGGCCATAGGATAAAGGTCCCGCGTGCAGCTCCAAGGGTCAAAACCTCGTCATTTGGTGGGAGCGGGAGAGTGAAGCCAACCCAATCGGGCTTCACCATGTCCACTTGAACTTTTGCATGGTCAGCTTGCAGCTGCCCCCCATGCACTCGGGTCTCCAGCGTGGGCTTGAACGCAAGACCCTCTGCGGCAGGAATTGCAAAGTCCTTTGTCACCCTAACGACTAGGGTACACGATGTGGGTCCCTGCATTAGATTCATACGTATCTATATAATATGTTATAATGTACTGTGGTTAGGGGAGATACGTTTTGTGTTGGTTTTACCGTTATGTGGTCCACCGCATTGGGGGCTGGTGTTTCTTGTGTCGCCACCCCAGTAGATGCGTAGCTGCTACGCCTCTGCGTGGGGCTCGTTTCTACTATGGGAGCGGCAACAGGCTCGCTTTCCCTGAGGCGTACCTTCACTCGAGCCTCCACTTGTAACAACTTGGAATCGAACTCTTCTCAGAGCTCGTTTCTAATCTTGTCCCGAAGTTGTGCCTTCAGGCGTGCATCTTTCTGTGCCTTTGAAAGCCTGTGCTTCCTGTACTGCCACGCGTATTGGGGAAACCCAAGCTTCCATGGAACATTGGAGCCAATGCCCCTTGTCCATCCACGGTGTTCTTCACTTCCCAACGCTTTCGTGAGGACGTCATCCTCGCGTCTTTGTGAGCAGACCTCTTGGGAAAACTGTCTCTCAGCAGTCAGGTTGACCTGCGATGCAGTTAGGACGAATTTATTCAAGAGTACGATACAACCTACCGAAACATAATCTACGTGTTGTACTTACGATTTTCTGGAACACCGCTTGATCTTTGGGATTTGGGAACGTTAGTGTTCCATCACTATTCTTCTTCACCCTCGCCCTTGCCCAGTTCCTTGCTCGGGTGGTCGGGATATCACCAAGTACTGGCGGCGTGTTAGATTCAGTAGTAGCTTCGTCCTCCTTGACCCATTCGTGCTGCTTCCCGGCATAGCCTCTGGTGCCAAGCCGGTGCGGGTGAACGTTTTTTGCCTGCAACCTCCTATAGGCCTCGCTTTTTTCCCGAGACTCAGGGGTTGACTTTGCGGCATGGAACTCTTCCCACACGACCCGTGAGATGAACGGGAACTTCCCGAATGGTTCTGGCTGGGCGGCGTTGAGGACGTAGTCAGTGACCAACGTGGTCTTGAAATTTTTCCACAAGTTGCCCATCTTGCGGATAGCCTGCCGCTTGAGTCTTGCCTCGGCCTCTGGGGGGTATTCGAAGCTTTCCTTGAACTGCTTCCAGGCCTCATCTTTTTCTTCTTGTGGGATCAGATCGATGTGGTCCTTCAATATGGTGAAGTTTCGCCTCCCGAGGATTCCGCATATTGTGGCGAACTTTTTGACAGCTTTCGTAGGAGCCATCGGAAATCCCAGATCGTCTACCTCTGTTATGGTGTACACTTCCTTAGGGATCTTATTCTGGGTCCTACGTAGATGGGAAATTGTGCATCAATTACAATCATTTGCAAGTGTACTTCCCTAAAAAAAAGAACAAGTGTAGATGGTTTGTTCTTATGCAAAAAGAATAAGTGAAGTTCCCCAAAAAAAAGAACAAGTGTAGATAGTCTGTTTTTATGCAAAAAAGAGAAAGTGTAGTGCCCCCCAAATAAAAAGAACAAGTGTAGATGGTCTGTTCTTGAGCATTCATCACTGGCCATTTATCAAGAAATCATCACAGAGTAATAGTGGCAGGAAGAGGACAGATATAGAGAAAGTGGCCAAAATGAAAAAAAAGGCAGCCTTCCCTACTCTTATCTATGATTTTCCAATGATCCAAAGTCCAAACAGATTGATACGATTTCTTAAAGCAACTTTTACATAGAATTTTTTTAAAAAAACACATATTTATTTATCAATGTTTTATGTGAACAAACAGTTCTATCACAAATAGTTCTATCACAAAAGAGTAAATTATTAGCACATATTTTCACTTTACACTAGGGTTAGCACATATTTATTAACGGTAGTGTACTCCACAGAACCTTATAGAGATTCCATGAAATTTCAAAACATAAATAAACTTCAAAAAACATGGTCTAAGTTCAAGAAGTATATCACAAGTTTCACTCATATTAACAGGCAAAGATAATCTGATGGACTGAAAAATCATGGCATAACCAACAGCAAACTACTACATGCATGGTACAAACTACAAAACATCAGGAACTGAACAAGTTTACAGGTTAGGGGAAAAAAGGAGAAACCACTTTTACCTTCAAAAAGGAGAACAAGTTTACAAGTTTACTGGTAAGCGGTGGCGGCGTTGAGGAGGAGGAGGCGGCGTCCAGGAGGCGGCGGCGTCTAGGAGGAGGAGGCGGCAGTCGGGAGAGAGATCGAGAGTGAGAGGAAGGAGGCGGCGGCGGCGGTTGTGACAGAGAGTGCGAGTGAGGGTGAGAGGGAGAGTGAAAAACTTAGTTTTTCTACCGATTTAGAGTCAGATCTGGATCGGTACAAAATCTAGTCGTAGGTCATCACCATTGGGCACAAGCACTAACCCGATACGGATGACAATCATCCATGAGGGGCACAACTAATAAGCCTGATACAGATGACAATCATCCGTGACGGGCAGAGCTAATACGCCTAATAGAGATAAGCTCATCTCTGACAGGCATTATTTATATGCCCGATAGAGATAAGCTCATCCCACTATAGAATTAAAATATTCCTAATTAGTTGTATTTAATAATGATATTTAAGTTATAAAATCATTTATAATTAACTTGTACCCGATTTAAAATTGCTATTACATTTTTAGATGGTGTAAAATTTCTGTTAAATTAAAATATGCCTCATTAAATTAGTTTAAAATTGCCATTAAATTTTAAAAAATTATTATAATTAACCTATGCCTTATTTAAACAGTGTAAATTTGCTATTAAATTTTAAAACACACATGAATTTAAAATATGCAGATCATAAGGCACCGGTACAAAATACTTCATTACTTATATCTATTTGCAATTTACAGTAATACGAAGACTCTGTTTACAAGGATATGTCTTCTGAATGGTCAGAACGAGCGTATGTCACTTCGTCTTCGGGATCATCGTCAAGGTCGATCTGAGGTCTCACATGAAGATTCTGGTTATATTCTTCCTCATCGACGACGTTGTCAACCCCAACAATTCTTTGTTTGCCATCCCTAACGATGTGCAGCTTCTTGTTAGCGGGGTCTTGTATATAGAAAATCTGCTCGACCTGCTTCGCTAGGACGAACGGTTCGTCCGTGTATCCAACCTTAGCCAGGTCCACTAAAGTAAATCCTTCCTTGTCGACTTTTACTCCAGTGCAGATATTCACCCAGCTGCAATGAAACAAAGGAACTTTGAAGCTCCTGTAGTTCATCTCCCAGATCTGCTCTATGCGGCCATAGTATGTGTTCGATCCAGCATGATCCTGATATGCATCTATACGGACTCCACTGTTCTGCACTGTACTTTTGTCATCTTGTTTGACGGTGTAGAATTTGTATCCATTGATATCGTACCCTTGCCATGTGTCGACATCCCAGCTTGGGCCCCTTGCCAACCTTCGTATTATCTCACTTGGGCCATCGGTCGACCGTGCGATACGATTCTTGAACCATTCGTTGAAGCGAGTACTATGTTTTCTGTTGATCCACGTATCTGATCGACCCATGTTCTCCTGTCGGACCTTCGCTAGATGCTCCTCAAAGTATGGAGTTACTTCAGCCATACGTTGTAGCACAGCGAAATGAGCCTGCGCATAGGATGCCTGATCGGGTACAATTCTTTTTCTGCCTGTTGTGCCAAGGCCTACCAACCTTCCTTTGTGGCAAGACGCAGGAACTCCGATAGGATCAGTCTCGGCCATGTAATCGATGCAGAACTCAATAACCTCCTCCGTCGTGTACCCTTCAATGATGCTTCCCTCCAGTTTTGCTCTATTTCGAACGTACAACTTAAGAACTCCCATATACCTCTCAAACGGGCACATCTCCCTTAGAAAAGCTGGACCACATAGTTTTGTTTGTTTCACTAGATGAACAGGGAGATGAACCATGATATCGAAGAAAGACAGTGGAAAATACATCTCCAAGTGACACAGGGTATTGACAATATCAGCCTACATCTTATCTAGATCTTCGGGATCTATAATCTTCTGACCGATTGCATTGAAGAAAGCACAGAGCCGTTGGATCGTGTGACGGACTTTCGGTGGTAGAATGCCTCTGATAGCAACTGGCAAGATCTGTGTGATTAGCACGTGGCAATCGTGAGACTTTATTCCAACCAGTTTTAGATCCTCCAATTTAACGTACTTACTGATCCTTGCTGAATAGCCCGAAGGATCCTTAATATCAGCCAGGCATGATAGCATTGCGATCTTCTCATCCTTCGACAATGTGTGGCAAGCTGGTGGGAGGTACACTCTGCCTGTCTCTTCGTCTGTAACAGGCTGAAGCTCACTGCGAATGTTCAATTCCTGCAGATCTAGGCGAGCATTCAACCCGTCCTTTGTCTTTCCAGGCATATTAAGCAGTAGCCCGAGCAAACTATCGCAGCAGTTCTTCTCTACGTGCATTAGATCAATGCAATGCCGGACCTCAAGGTCTTTCCAGTATGGTAGCCGCCAAAATATGGATTTTTTCTTCCACATACCCTTATCATTTCCCTTGCCACGTTTCTTTTCTTCCCAAACTCGTTAGTTATGTCTTTGACCATGTCATGGACTTCGTCTCCAGACAAATCCTTGGGAGCAGTTCCAAGTTCTCTCTGACCATTGAAAATTTTCTTCTTTCTTCTAAAGGCGTGGTGTAGCGGGAGCCATCTCCTATGACCCATGTAAACCATCTTTCTTGATTTCTTCAGCCACCTACTGCGTGTATGTTCCATACAGTCAGAGCAAGCCTTCTTTCCTTTCACGGTTTGTTCGGAAAGATTACCTAGTGCAGGATAGTCGTTAATGGTGCAGAACAATAGAACTCGTAGCTTGAAGTTATCCTGACCGTATGCATCCCAGGTTTCCACATCTTCTTTCCAAAGAATCTCAAGATCATCGATAACAGGCTCCAAGAACACATCGATATCATTGCGCGGTTGTTTTGGACCTTGGATTAACAAGCACAACATAATATATTTTCTTTTGAAGCACAATCATGGTGGGAGGTTATAGTTCGCAATAAGAACTGGCCAAGTGCTGTGAGAACTGCTCATATCTCCGAAAGGATTCATGTCATCCGTACACAGACATATCCTCATGTTTCTGGGATCAGGAGCAAAGTCTTTGTGCATTCGATCGATATTCCTCCATTGAATCAAATCCGCAGGGTGCCTTAGCAAACCATCGTTCCTTCTATCTTCGGCATGCCAATGCACTAACTTTGCTTCCTTGGGGTTGGCAAATATTCTCTTGAAGCAATCAATGATAGGTAGATACCACACAACCTTCGCCGGACCACCCCGCTTTGACTTCTTTCCCTCCCCGCACTTTTCTTTCGCTTGTATCGAGAAGCCTTGCACATAGGACAAGCATCTAGGTCCGCATATTGCTTGTGGTACAATATGCAGTCATTTGGACAAGCGTGAATTCTACGGACCTCTAACCCCAGGGGACACAGAATCTGCTTTGCTTCATATGTCGTCTCGGGCAATGTGTTCTCTTCAGGAAGCATGACCTTCAATATTTCCAAAAGTTTCGTAAAACTCTTGTCTGTCCATCCACTACTTGCCTTCAGCTTCATTAGGTCCAAGATAGCTGACAATTTGGTGTGCTTTGCCTTGCATCCGGTGTATAGAGGTGTCTCGGAGTCACTGACCAACTTGTTGAACTTCATGGAATCTCTCTCGTTATGAGCTTGCTCCTCAACGTCACGTAACATCTCTTGCAGCATATCAGGATCTACATCAACCATTTCACCGCCCAATGAAGATGATATAAACATGTCATGCTCATCTTCATCTTCATGATTGTCTGCACCACTTCTGTCTGCAGCTGCACCACTACCGGATTCTTGCTCTCCATGCTTCACCCAACATGTGTAGCCCTTCATGAATCCCCGTTGTATCAAGTGAGAGTGTACCTCTTCTCCGCTAAACATAATATCATTCTTGCAATCTCTACATGAACAACACATGTATTTGCTATTTCTTCTTCTCCTATCCTCCTCCGCAACGTTCATAAAACTTAAAACGTCATCTCTATACTCCTTGCAATGACGTTTCAAAGTTGTCGCATTCATCCAACTTCGATCCATCGCTGCAAAATTTAATAAAATATTAGTTAACATACTACTAAATTAAAAAAAATTATTACTACGATTTTACTTACTTCTAAGATTTTTTCTGTTTTGCTTTGGAAAAAAATAACAAAAATTCGCCCCCTTCAACCTCCCACCAAAATAGTGAATAGTGGGATAACTTCAGACAATAGTCGGGTGGTCTATTTATAGTGTGCGAAATATATCTCAATCGGGCCAATGAACCGACATCTCTAACGGGCGCACAGTTATCTCTAACGGGCATCAACAAAAAGCCCGACACAGATATGAGTCATCGGTGACGGGCTTTAAAGCACATCTCAATTGGGCCATATTTGTAGCCCGTCACTGATGACTCATATCTCTGACGGGCTCTCTAGAAGGGCCCGATTGAGATACGAGTCATCGGTGATGGGCTTTAAAGCCATCTCAATTGGGCCATATTTGGAGCTCGTCACCGATGATCCTCATCTCTGACGAGCTCTGTAGACGAGCCCAATTGAGATATGCTAGGTCATCTCAATCGGGCCTAAAGCTGTGCCCGTCATAGATGAGTGTCATCGGTGACGGGCTATGTGTACTTGGGCCTAGAGTATGACTGCACGAGTACATCTACAATGGCACAAGTTTAGGCCCGATTGAGATGACTTGGTTCTGACGGCCCAATAGTCCAGGCATGTGAGGGCCCGTCAAATATAAGAGGATCTGTACTAGTGTGTACATATGAATATCAGAGAAGTGCCCTATTATATATGCCCAATTAATATATGTAACATTTCCCAAATTAGTCACTCCCTATTATAAAAAATATTGATATATCAAAATAATATTACTAAATTTATCGGAGATGTGCCCTGCTCAACTCACATTTCATCAAAAAGTACCATCCAAAAAACAAGTATATATCGAATTCTAAAAAATATTTCAACATATATCACCCACATATCACATATCAAATTTGTCCCCACATATATCACCCACATATCAAATATGTCCCCACAAATATTACCCACATATCACATTTGTCCCCACATGTCACCCACATAGCACCCAAAGGACCGACATGTCATCCAAACCACACATATACCAAATGACCCACATGTCATCCAAACCACACACATATAAATACACATGTACCCACATATCACAAACATGCAAACTTCACGTTTGGTTTATGGCGATGAGGACGAGGTGTGGCCGAGGATGACGAGGACGAGGTGAGGCCGATGAAGACGTTCGGTCAAGGCCGACGAGGATGATGTTCGGCCGAGATGACGAGGACGACAATCGGCCGAGAAAACGAGGACGATGATCGGCGGCGGTGGCGGCGGCCGGGGATGAGGTAGGCGGCCAGCGGCGGCTGCGGTGGCCGGCGGCGACGTAGGAGGATGTCGCGGTGGCCTCGTGGGAGGAGATGGCAGCGCGGGAGGAGAAGCTATGGCGGCGCAGCGCGGGAGGAGGGCGGCGTGGCAGGAGGAGCTATGCGGCGGTGCGGGAGGATGTGGTGGCATGGGAGGGAGGGAGGTGAAGCGACGGCCGGCCGGGGAAGACGACGCCAAGGGAAGACAACACGGCAGCGGCCGGGGATGAGGTGGCAGCAGATCTCGTCGGGGCAGCGACGTCAGAGACGGCCGGGGAGGATACGGCGGGAATGATGTTGCATGCGGGTGGCGGCAGCGGCGGCGGCGGCGGCGGCGATAGCGTTGTGGAAAAATCCGGCAGCCTGACGGCGCCAAAATTTCTAGGGTTCCCGATTGGACTTAGAGATTTTGGCGCCAGGGTAGTCGCCCTTATATCCGGCGTCAATCTTTGCAGGCGGCCCACCTACGAAGATTGATGCCCTCAAGTCATAGTTCAAATTTTGTAGGCGGGCCCGCCGCCTGCGAAAATTAGGATAGAAAATCACATCATCTATAATATTCTTGGAAAATCACTAAAAAATAAATGGTATTAAAAATGTTAAGATTACTTTATCTATAATATTCCTGGAAAATACAGGACAATTGTTAAAAAATTCTAGAAACTCACTAAAATTGTGAAAAAAAATAAATGGTATTAAAAATTGCCATAAAAAATGGTTAGTCCATATGTTGTGTTAATTTAAAACATTAAGATTACATTATCTATAATATTCCTGGAAAATACATGAGAGTTGTTAAAATATAGAAATCGTATCAAAAATTGAAATAAAAAATGGTAAGACATATATTGTGTTAATTAAAACATAATAAATTGTAAAATGAGTGCAGATTGCCCCTTATATACCATCATTACATAACAGACCATTCAATAAAGACATTATATATATGTTATCCTTGGAACCATATATATACGTTATCCTTTCATGTTTTTCCCCGCTCCGTCCTTGCGCATATACGGCTTCACGATATTCTCGATCAATAGATGCCTCTACAAGCTTAATCTTTTGTAGAAATTGAGTATAAAAGGGCATACTATCATACTGATTGTAAGCTTCGACATCTTTGACCCTGTCCACTCCCAATATCTTTTGTTTTCCTAGTAGAACTATTTTTTTCACACTCGCAGGGTCTCTCACATAGAACACATGTGCCACGCGATCGACAAGTACCCAAGGGTCATCCTTGTGACCCACATTACCAAGGTCAACAACGGTAAGTCCATACTTGACAACATTGACACCATTTGAGTGTTTTACCCACTGGCACTTAAATAGGAGGAATTGCATTGTGAGTCCATAGTCAACTTCCAAGATTTCTTCAATAAACCCAAAGTATGATTGTTTTTCCCCCCGAGGAATCCATTGCCTCTACTCGGACGCCGCTGTTTTGAGTGATAGTCTTACTATCATTGGCTTTTGTATTAAACGTGTATCCATTAATATCATATCCCTGCCAAGAATTGACTGTACTTGATGGACCACATGACAACCGCTTCATAATTATTTCATCGGTGGTTTCTCCATCCGGTAAGTTTAGTTCTCGCAACCAATCTATGAAGAGAAGCTTGTGTTCTACCATGATCCACTCATTTGTACATCCCTTATTGTTAGCTCTTAGTAGTTTGAGGTGTTGCTCGATGTAAGGCTCAACAATAGCAAGCTGATGAAGAACGCTGAAGTGAGCTTCTCGAATTGATTTGTAATCATGGTCGACGAATCTTTTCTTTCCCTTTGTCCCCCTACTAGTTAATCTCCCCTCGTGTTGAGGTACAGGTACTCCAATTGTATTTCCATCTTTGAGGTAATTGATACAGTACTCGATGACCTCTTCTGTACTGTATCCCTCAATCATTGATCCTCCGAATGGGCACGATTTTGTATGTAGCCCTTCAAAACAGTCATGTAACGCTCGTAGGACCACATTTGATGTAGGTACAATGGGCCAAGCGCAATTATCTGGGGCACTATGTGAACCATGAGGTGCTCCATGATATTAAAATAAGATGGAGAAAAACACATCTCAAGTTGGCATTGTGTCTCATGTGAGAATGTACGAAGACGTGCTAACTCTTCAGGATTTATGACTTTCTGTGAGATTGTATTGAAAAAGTAGCACATCTTTGTGGTAGAAACCTTTAAATGCTTCGGTTTAATGGCCTTTATAGCAATGGCGAGAAACACGGTGAGCAAGACATGACAGTCGTGTGAATTATAACCGGATACCGAAAAATTTTTCATGGAGACTAGTCGCCTGATGTTTGATGAGAAACCTATGGGCACTTTCATATCGCGAAGGGATTTGCAAAATGCCTTTTTCTCCTCAGGTGTTAGTGTGAAACATGCTGGTGGGACATAAACTTTGCCATTCTTCTCTCCTTCTTGAGGGTCTAGCTCATCCCTAATTCTCATTTCTGCTAGGTCTCTACGTGATTGCAGACCATCCTTTGTCTTGTTTGGTATGTCCAGCAATGTTCCAATGGTGTTGTTGAACACATTCTTTTCTAGATGCATGACATCTATGGCATGCCAAATCTCCAGATCTTTCCAGTACGGTAGGTACTTAAAGAAAATGAAATGCTTCTTGAATGGGGGAGAGAGCTCATCATCTGGTTTCTTACGCTTTGTCCCCTTTGAAGATTTCTTAGTCCATTTTCCGAACACGCATTCTATATTCTCTGTCATCCCACATAATTTTTTCCCAGGTGTAGGTTTTGGTGGAGGATCATTCTCTTCAATACCATCGAATTCTGACATCATCTTGTGATACTTATGATCTTTGCGTAAGAACCGTCAGTGCGGCAAGTAAACAAGCTTGTTGGAACCTGAGAGGTACCTATAGTACGTTCCATTCAAGCAGATCACACACTCTGTTTTCCCTGTAATCTACCCCAAAACTGAAAACATGGCAGGGTAATCGTTAATGGTAACAAAAATGATGGCCTTCACTGTGAAGTATTGTCTTAAGTACTCGTTCCACAATTTCAACTCTTCATTCCATAAATCTACCATATCTTCCAACAATGGTTCAAGAAATACATCAATATCAATGCTAGGTTGTCAAGGTCCTTGTGTCAGGAGACAAAGTAAAACGTATTTTCGCTTCTGACAAAGCCAGGTAGGAAGATTGTACATGGTGAGAAGCACCGACCAAGTGCTATGTGAGCTGCTCATGTCCTCAAAAGGATTAACTCCATTAGTACTCAAGGCAAACCTAATATTTCGTGGGTCTTTAGCAAATTTTGTGTACTTTGCATCAAAGTTTATCCGCTGACGAGCATCCACTGGGTGTCGGAGCATCCCATCTTTCATGCATCCTTCTTGATGTCACCGCATTAGTTCCACATATTAGGGGTTTGAGTACAAACGCTTAATGCGGTCTTTCAGAGGAAGTTACCACATCACAAGTTGCGGGATTTTTCTCCTAGTTTCCTCCAATGTGTCAGTCTCTTGTAGGCAAGTGTTGTTATTTGACTTGTACCGGCTAGCACCATTTATCTAACGAAGCGTACTCTTTCCTGTACAGTATGAGTGGTTCACGTACGCATGAATCTTTTTCACACCAAGAGAAAGGGGACATATGAGTTTCTTCGCTTGATAGGTGTTGGATGGTAATGAGTTAGGCTTTAGCAGCATGATTTTCAAAAGTTCAAGAAGATTGTCGAAACTACTATCAGACCATCCATATCTTGCCTTCAACCTCATAAGTTCAAGAACTGACTGTAATGTTGAGAACTCACTATCACAACCCTTTGACTCATCGTACAAAACATCGTTCGCTGCCTTCTGTAAAGCTTCGAAATTATCTAAACCCCTAGCCGATCCAATTAGCACCTCAGGTTTTGCATGGCGTAACATTTCCTCTAGATCAATATTATTATCACCACAACTATCACCATCAGCATACTCCACGTCATCAACATTCGGCCGATCTTCTTTGTCACCAGGTTCCACTTGATGCTCACCATGATGTGCCCATATTACGTAGTCATCCGTAAATCCACAAATCACTAAGTGCTCCATTACGCTTGTAACATCTGTCCATACATTTTCATTCTTACAGTCAGCACATGGACAATGTATCTCCCTCGTATTGTTGTTTTCAACGTGCGCCTTGGCAGTATCAATAAATTTAAATACTTCATTTGTATGTGGCGGCAAAAATCTCGGCGTATGATACATCCATTGGCCCCTGTCCATATCTTTGGAAATTTTCATTTACAACTATATTAAAAAAATCTTAACAACAAATATTTGTAAACAAACTTAAATTCGCTCTAAAGGATAAACAAATATTAATAACTAAGGGATGATGGTGATCTATGAATTTGTGTACACTTAATTTTTATTTTTTGTACATAGACCTAGGGGATGAAAATTTTTATCTCTCCTATCTAGATCTACGAAATAGATGAAAGAAAAAAAAACCTTATTTTGGGTAATTAAATTATCTCATTCAACCACTAGAAGATGAGAGGACCACATGGCATCAAGGAGTATACATAAATCCAATACAATCATATCATAGGAAAGTAAAAAAAAAAGAAAAAATATGGTGCTTTTTCTGCACTATTTTGTATGCATAGATCCATCACAAAGAGAGATTTGAAATTATTAAAAAAATGCGTAACAAGAGTGGAAAGGCATGGATCTAACCACCATACAAAAATCCTTCGAAGATTTGGAGTTCAAAACCTTCCCCCCTATATTTTGGTTGTTTTCAGAGTGAGAAACTTTGGATGGATGAACAGGTGCTCGGGGAGGAAAAAGCTATATAGCCTCATTTTTGCCGGCGAACCACATAAGGCGTCCACCTGCGATAATCGTAGGTGGTGCCTTATGTCGTCCGCTTGCGAAGATTATTTTCACAAGCGTTGCCTTATGTGGTCCAGCTACATAAATGTATCTTCGCAGGCGGACGACGGTCTCGCCCCCGGTTCCCCTTTTCGTAGGCGGCCATTTGGCTTCGAGTGTCATCCCTGCCTGAAAAAAAAATTCATCGTCTGGGAAAATGGTTTTTCTAGTAACGTATTTATCACAGAAATTATGATGTATTATAAAGACATTGTTTAGTTATTTAGTTATTTAGTTATTTGGCCTTTTATACAACGACAGGACAACTAACATATACATTTACACCCCTAATTAAAAACATATACATTTACAGTTAGAACTACACACTTGAAGTTAATCACTAGGAAACTATTTTCGTTCTTAGGTTTGGCGCATTGGTAGAGGGTTATATTGGTTTTAAAATGTTAGTTGGTTTTTTTATTTAGCTTTATATAAGAATGTGGTTTGTCCCGTCCTTGAGATATTTTCAATTAATATGTTCTCTTCAGATTTATTCTGTTGTGTGCTCTTAGTGCATCGGAACTAAGTCTTTCTACGAATAAGTTATGCTCACGGTATAAGAGGATGATACGTGGGTGCAAATAACTTTAAAAAATAAGCATGTCATTCCAACAATTTGGCTAGTGTATGTATTGTTGCGATTCGACCAGTGCTATGTATGATTGATATTCATTAGTTATATGCTAATCTAACACAAGACTGCTAGATTCTTGGTTTGTAGTTCGATCTATTCGCAAGTCTTCTATCTAACAGTCTTTCTATGTGCTTTTGTTTTGCTGTGTTAAGCACTGTAGACATCGTGAAATATGTTTGAATACAAATTTTTACACTATAGATTATATTAATTTGCAATATGTTTTTTATTTTGCTTTTTATGACTATAAGCCACTACGCCAGATCGATCCATCTATGACAGCTTATCTGTGATGGGCTGAAGTGCCTTGTTGTCACAGATGACCTCATATGTGACAGGTTTAACTGGAGCCAATTCAAGATGAGGCTATAAGACGCGGCCTGTCACAGTAAGTGGTTTCTATGATGGGTCTACATGTGCACCAATAGATAACACCTCTGATGGGCCCATATATAGGCATGTCACATGTGACCTCTTACTTATGACGGGTTAAGTATTATGGCCCGTTAGTGGCAAGTTTTTCAACTCTTACATGTTGTCCATCTAATCCGTTAAAGATGAAAAGTCATCTCTAACGAGTATTTTTTTACCCCATCACTGACAGAGGCCACTAACAATAAAATCATTTTTAATCTGGCTCCACCCTTTCTCTCTCAGTCTCTTGACCTCTTCCCTCTCTCGAACTCTCTTCCTCTCAGCCCTCTCTCTTCCTCTCATCTTGTGGTGCCGATGGACGATGGCGTCAGCGGAGACGGTGCCAGCGGGTGCATAGGGCCGGAGGCGGTGGTGGCACCAGCGTCGGCACTGATGGGAGGTTGGGGGTTAAGTTGGAGGCGACAGGAGATCAGGGGCAGAGCCGGAGCCTGCAGGTGCGTAGGGTCAAAGGCCGCGCCGGTGCCTGTGGGAGATCGAGGGTGGAGGCTGCACTGCTTGGAGGCAGAGGGACATACAAAGATTGTGGCAAATTGCGAGAAGGCCAAATCTGCCTAGCTTGTCGTCCCCAAAAGGGGAGATGAGAAGGAAGGTGCACTGGGAGAAGGATGAGGCTGGGTGGCGGACCAAGAGCTTTCCGACCTCGTCTTCTCCACCTCCGCCGTCATCTCCATCTCCATGGTGGCTCCTGAGCTTGGGGCAGCCAAATTTGGCAGCCCCCAAGCTCGGGGTGGCCGTCGGCTACTTGGAGCCCTTTAACACATAGTTACCAGTGACGGGCTAGAACTTAGGAGCCTTTTGATGGATAGTTACCAGTGACGGGCCTTCACCCGTCAGAGTGAGGTGGAATCATCACTGATCACTTGTCGCTGACGAGGACACTACCTGTCATTTTTGAGCCCATCAGGGATGACCTAGACCGGCATAGTGAATGCATTTATTTTTAGAGGTAAGTTGAGCATTCCTGTATAGCTCTGCCAAAGGAAACCATTGCACGTGCTTCCTTGCCGAGGTTGAGTGCTTACGTATGAAAATAATTTTGTATCACACACTACTACAAAAATGCTTATTGGTGCCGGTTCCAAAGACCCTATAGGTGCCGGTTTTGGTCCCGGCACCAATTGGTCGGCACCTATGCCTCCCGGGCATAGGTGCCGGATCTAGAACCGGCACCTATTGTTTTGAACAAATCAAAAAAAAAAGAAAAAAATCCCGAATTCTCACCGTTGGCCGGCCGCCACCTCGCCCGGTTCGTCGCCACCAGGTCCACCGCCTCCACCGCCTGCCATCTCCACCGCCGCCGCCGCCACTAGGTCCGCCGCCTCCACCGCCTCCTCCGGCGCCTCCTCTGCCGCTGGACTCTCCAGATCTGGAGAGAGACGGCCGAGAGAGAGAGGGGGCTGGCCGGCGAGCCTCCTCCTCCGCCTCCGCCGCCGCCGCCTCCTCCTCTGCCTCCGTGCGCCGCCGCCTCCTCCTCCGCCGCCTCCTCCTCCGCCACGCCGCGCTGTGCTCCTCCTCACCATCCAGGGCCGCTGGGAGAGAGAGGGGGCTGGCTCCGCCGCCTCCACGCCACCATCGTTGCCACCGCTACCTCGCCCGGCTCCACGCCCAGACGGGCCGGCCGCCGCGTCCTCCGTCGGCCGCCGCCACTCCTCCGTCATCCGCCGGCCATCTCCACCAGATCTGGGGCGAGAGAGGCAAAGGGAGCGGAGGGGCGAGAGAGGCAAAGGGAGAGGACGGAGGGGCGAGAGAGAGAGTGTGTGTGTGTGGTGAGACCGTGAGAGCGATGCGGCGTCCGATCGGATAAGGATCGGCGTGTGGATGCGGTTGCGCGCGCCTCTCTGTGCGACCGACCGGTTTTTTTTAATAGGTGTCGGTTTTTTAATAGAACCGGCACCTATATTTATATTATAGGTGTCGGTTCTAAAGAAAAACCGGCACCTATACTATAGGTGCCGGTTTTTTAATAGAACCGACACCTATAATATAAATATAGGTGCCGGTTCTATTAAAAAAACCGGCACCTATAGTATTGATACCGGTTTTTTCTTAGAACCGATACCTATATTGCTTAAAGGTACCGGTTTTAAATGAACCGGCACCTATAAGGTCGATACCTATGAGGGTTTTTGTAGTAGTGACATTTTGTCATCGCGCTAGTCAAGTTATTACATCAATATGCTTATTTTTTAAAGGTTTTCATGGATAGCACGTACGTAGTAAATCTTATATCGTGAGCATAATTTACGCCCTTTTATTACTAAAAATATTAGGTTTCATTCGTCATAAAAGAAATACTTCGTTGTGTAGTTGAATTAAAGTAATCTACCTGTACTGATCTTCTCATGTACGTACGTATCCGTCATTCTTGCGCTATCAATTATCACCAATGATACAGTTGGCAATTTCGGGGGGACCAAAGCCCAAATTTTTTTTAAGTTCGAAGCAAGTAACTACTATTTAGAAAAGAAATTAAGATTTGATCATATTTTTGCTAAATTTACTCATAATAACTTTTGGCTAAATTCAAATAAATTCAAAGATTATGAAATGAGCGTAGCTCAACTGGTTAGATTCCTTGTAATGTAACCAGCCCACTGAATTTAATTTCTAGATTTGATACGGGTGCTTGTATTTATGGCTAATTATTCTTTTAATAGTACGTGACGTACTCATCAGCAGCGAGATATCCACGATAACTTCATCAATGTTAAGATATGTCGGCCTAGTATTTCAAATGTGAGTATGTGTGTGTGCATGTTGTGTGCGTTTGTAGGGTTTTTCTTGAAAAGGAAAATCAAAAATCGGCTTAATTAGCCACAATTCTACCGGGACCCACCAAATTGTGATTTGTGAACCCTGACCAGTACTGATCGACTGTACATCCCCCTATGGTCAAGCTAGCATCATGGCAGAGAAGAACCACATTCCATAATCCATATGCTTTCGTTCTAGTAGAAGAAGAAACTGGAGAATTCGCTTCATATATAATTTTAATTTACTCACTATAATTCACTACGATCCACGGATCCAGCATTGATGACAACCAGTAAATTCGGCGCGAAAGTTGGCAGCTCCATCGATCTACAGATCTACGTACTCTGTACCTTTCACCGCCCGCAGATCAAGTGAGCTGTATCATCAATTCAATTTCAATTCCATGCATGCACCCAGTTGCAGCAGGCGATCGATCGATCGATCGATGACGCCTACATAAACCCATGCATTGCCTCACCTTCTTCTTCATCCATCACCTCACTCACCTAGCTCGATCAAATAGCTACTTTTTCGTCACATCCACACAGTCCAGCAATGGCTGCAGCAGGTAGAGTGCTAGCTCTCGTCGCCGTCCTCACGGCGGTCGCCGCCCATGGCGAGGCGACGTCGGTCGTCTTCGGCCTCGCCAAGTGCGCCGACTGCACCAGGAAGAACATCAAGGCCGAGGCCGCCTTCAAGGGTGCGTGGTGATTACATTGTGTCCCCGTTCTTTTCGGTTTATTTTTTATGGATTACGTACGACTTATTCGTGCCACGTTTTTTTTAAATTACAATTTCTTTTTAAAAAATTATACATCAGCATTATTTAGGTAACTTATTCTATATTATTTATTACTCACTCCATCTTTAGATAACTATAATTTTAATTAGTCAAACACATATACTAAGGAAAGGGTTAAAAGACGGTTGGAAGAGGAAGAAAACAATGAGGAGGGAGTGTTTTATTGGTTCAATGGTTAAAAAAGACAAAAGAAAATATAATAGTATTAAAAAGGTAGTGGTATAGTCTTTTAGGGATAAATTCTTAGATCAAAACTAAAACGAAGAAAGTACATTTATAATAATATATAATATCAAACTATCCCTATAATTAATGCATCATCTACTGCTGTTTTATTGTTAGCTTATTAAAAAAAGGGCCAAAAGCAACAAGAATAATAAGAAAATGGATTAAAACCCACAGGGCCGTCTCTGAGTAAGTACGAGATTAGCGACCGCATAGGGCTCTTAAAAATTAGGGGCCCCAATTCAATTTAACTTAGTACGTTCCGATATATTGAGGATCTCTTCATTCTTTTTTTTTCAAATTTTTTCATGTCTGTCGTATTGAATCGGCTAGAACGAGTTGTTTTTTCTTTGCTCTGATGAGTGTTCGATGGTAATCATGAGTATATTAAAGAACTGTATTTCGTGACGATGATGTGAATATGCATTCTAGGCAATAACAATTCCATTTTTTATTTAATAAGAACAAGACTAAATTGTTGCAATGATTCTTCTTTTACTTAGCTAGATCGCCACTACATATCTTTTAGTTGTCATTTTTTGCAAACAATTTCTGTTTGTTTGATTGTAGAACATAGCTTAAGAAAGGAGCATTAGATTGATCTAACTTTCCTGATGTGGTTGAAGGGCCACTGGCGGCAATACAGTTCAAGTAAAAGGACAATGTTAGTAGAGACCTATCCTAACTTATTGTGGAAAATATATAGCCTTGATCCATCATATAATTAGTATTTTTAAACATATGGCCTCATTTTAAATTTGGCACAGGACTCCCAAATTGCTATGGACGGCCCTGAAAACCTGGCCCTTGCATCCAAACCGGACTAACATGTACAGCCTATGAGGACGACAACGGCCCGATCTTGTTTGATTTGCCATTGTTAAGTGAGATGTAGTACATATTTGTGTGCAGGTCTCCAAGTGGCGATCAAGTGCAAGAACGGCGCCGACGGCGAGTACGAGACAAAGGCGGCCGGGAAGCTCGACGGCGGCGGCGCGTTCAGCGTGCCGCTCGCCGCCGACCTCCACGGCGCCGACTGCGTGGCGCAGCTCCACAGCGCGGCGAGCAACAACGCGCCGTGCCCTGGGCAGGAGCCGTCGAGGATCGTGCAGCTGTCGGAGAGCACCTTCGTCGCCGTCGCCGGCAAGACCCACTACGCGTCGGCGGAGTGCGCGTCGGCGACCATCTGCGAGCCCATCAAGAAGCACTTCTTCGACCACTTCCACCACAACAAGCCGGCGCCGGCCGCGCCGGCGAAGCCGGCGCCCAAGCCGCACCCTGACCAGCCGCCGCACCCCACGCCGGAGTACCACAAACCGACGCCCACGCCCACGCCGTCGTACGGAACGCCGAGCCCGTACCACCCGCCGGCCAGGAACTAAGCCGTAGTGTCATCAGCTTCATGTCATTTTTTTTTTCTGCTGTCCATCAGCTTAATGCCATTATGCACGATTTGTTATTTTCTCAATGTTGAAGTAGCTAGCGCAGACAAAATAAAGTTTCAATTTAATTTGTGAGGTTTGAGTGGATACAATTGTATTAGTATGAGGTAGATTTGTCTCAGGATTCATTTGCTTGATTATTGGAGTTCATTAATATATGCTATTTATTTGTGTCTTTTCTACTTTGTAATAAGATTCCATAAATTATATGATATATTATTATATTATAAGTCATTTTGGTCTCTCTATCCTTTGTTTAAATTCACTAACATATATATTAATTTGGACATATATAAGAAGCATGTATATATACATGCATCCATGCATGATTATATTTAAAGCCCAAAATGTCTTATAATATGAAAAAGAGATAGTAGTATGGTTCAATTCAAGCCTCGACTGTGACATCTTGGTCCAATGATTAAGTTCCAGAGGTGCATTGGAAAATACAACTTTGGGAAACAAAAAAATAATCAAAATTTTCATCAGTGTTTTTAATTCAACATATTTAAGCTTCGTTTGAATAATTTCCACTAAATTCATACAAATTCAAAATATTTTTGGTACATGCACTTCCTGCTTGGAGTTACCGGTATACATGGGTTTCTTGAAATATTTTACCCCAAACTCGGGTTCATTGAAACAAATCATAAAACCCAAGATTTTGCATTACAAGTCTCACAAAATCTAGAGGTTTATAAAATTTACTCTATTTTCTAAGATTTTAGAAAGTATTTTTATATAAAATATATAATATGTTGTATAAATTAAAGCATATAATATTGATTTTTGATAAATTTAATTGGTTTTATGAAAACTTGAGCATATTTATTCATATTATTTTCAATTTACGTTATTTTAGATAACATTTTGTAGAATCGTAAGGATACTATCTAAGATTTTGTAGAATTGTGTGAAAATGAATATTAAGATCAAGATACTATGAAAATTAGGATATTAGATGAGATTAGTATCATTTCAGCTTGACAGGATCATAGTATCGTAGATATTAGGATACAGATCAGATCAGGATATTGCCAACATTACTTGTAGGTAGAGAGTGCAATCACGTAGCTAAGCCTGGTAATGGGCTATGGCCCAGCCTAAACCCCCTATGACTGAAGGGCGGCCCAGCCCTCTTCATGCCCACCACACAGATGAAAAACCGATGGTGCACCCTTCAATGTGTCGATCGACGTAATTGATCGATGGATCGATCAGATGGATGAGACATGCACGAGCATCAATCGGCAGTAATGGGTAACGCTCTCTGTCTTGTGACTTCAGGCACGAGTGCGTCAGCCGACGGGCGACAGTGGCAAGACGATCGACGAAACATGCATGCATGCATGAGCGATTGCAGGGTCACTTCTCATGTTTTTTTATCTATCTATTGAGATTGGTAGAAATTTGATTAAATTGGAGAAAGAAGCGTGTCTGCATATAGGACCACGTAGGATTTGGTTTCTTGTGCAGTGAAGAATGCAGGTCTCGCTACCGAAAAAAGAAGCACGGAAACACGATCGGAACATTGATTTGAACCAAATTGTGATCATGAACTGGATACGTGTGGATGATCTGACCCAAACTAATTTGGTGATGCACAGAGGATGCGCGTGAAGGCAAACCATGTGGAAGGCAAACCATGTGTGCACGAAAAACGATTAGGTGCATGCAGCACAGGACTTTGTACATCAATCGGACTCACATACACACGTGGACATCGCACAAGGATCGAAACGACGTAAAAGAACACAAACAGGACACCGAACAGGACATGGACATTGGATGGGCGTATCAAAAAAATCGTTGGAATCAGCTTTTATTTTTTTAAGTAGGTAAAGATAAACATAAAGATTTTATTTCTCCCAATTATTTTAGAAGAGCACTTATTTTACGCTCTGAATTATTGATAGACTTTCATTTTGAGGATGTGTCACGCCCTAAAATCACCCTAAAATTTTACCGTCTAAATTATTTCTAAAAATTATAAAATTATAAAAGCCAAAAATAGTCTTCACAATTAAAAATCACCAAGATTCAACTCAAATTGGCATGTGAAAATTTTTGCTAACTTTCTCATACTTCAAAACACTTGACCAATTTTTATTGGAAATTTCATAGTACAAGAAATAATTTTAAAGTAACAAAAACTAATTTCAGAGTTTATTAAAATAAAAAACCTAAAAAAATCCTCTCTTTGGATCGAATGTGGCCCAAAGTCCTCCCTTCTGCTTAGCCCATCGCCCAAGTCCTCTTCTCGTCCCCCTCTCCTCTCTCTTCCTTCTCTTCGGCCCACGTCCCTCCCCCGTCGGCCCAAGCTGCCCCGCACCCACGGTGGCCCGCCTCATCCAGCAGGCCGTGGGCTCCCTCCCCTCCCTCACTCAACGAACCCTAGTGTCGCCGTCCTTCTTGGTGCGCATCCCCAAGCGTTTCCTCTTCCGATTGAACGTGAAAATCGGTTTCTTGTGTTGAGGGCACTGTTTCCCTTAAATCTCCCCACTCAATCGAGTCTTTAATTACCCATAACTGATGATTTTACTCCCTCCTCCCCTTCCTAGTGCCGCTCGGCAATTGGATACTGAACAGGACACGGACAATGGGCGGACGAACAAAAAATCATTGAAAGCAGCTTTTATTTTTTAAAATAGATAAAGAT
This sequence comes from Oryza officinalis, assembly GCA_008326285.1. NCBI lineage: Eukaryota > Viridiplantae > Streptophyta > Magnoliopsida > Poales > Poaceae > Oryza > Oryza officinalis. The sequence goes on along the minus strand of BDMV01000010.1, from coordinate 4,348,668 downwards.
AAAAATAAAGATTTTACAACCCGACAACCTAAGAGGTACAAACAAGAAAGTAAATAGCAAAACACAAAGAACAAAAGTTTAACCTAACAACAAAAAAGACCTATTGTTGGTAGGGTTTATTGTTCACTCAACTACACAAGTGAAAACAATGTGCTAAAAAGAACATAGGATAGGAACACAAAGCATGGGCACAGTTCAGATCTACTTCTACTACATTACAACTACTCGATATCTGACAAATTCGCAAGTCCAGCGCGACCAATAGTTTTCCAACTAGTTGATATCTGAAAGATTCTTAAGTCGCTATAGCAAATATTTTTCCAAGAAGGACACTTCAGGTAGAAATTAGAAATTAACTTCGTTGCATTGTCCCGGGTAAGTATATATAATGATAACAGATAGTTTTCAAAGTGGTCCACTTCAAGACAAATGAACCTCATGGCGCTTTCTTAGGTTCTGCTTGGGGCTTCCACAGACCAAGACGGTACTTGTGAGCGAAACTCAAAATTAACTTCCTCTGCATCACAAGTATACAAGAGAAATAAGAGAACTTAATAGATCCCCTAAAATTATTTTCCCATATCTCAACAAAGCAACTTAAAACAGATAACATAATTGATAAACCCGAATTGAAACGTTAAATCCACGATGCAATGTCCATTTTTTTCATTTCATAATTTCCTCGAAAAAAAGAATTAACTAATGAATCAAACTTATCTTTATGGAAGATTCGGGAATATCTACGAGTACTCATTTTGCAAACATAGCAGAAAATCTTCTAAAGAAATGGACATATTGATAAAGATATGCTTAGGAAGATGATTCCAACATCCTGATCCCATGCTCCATTTTGCAAGTATCGACTAGCTCAGGTGACTACCCTTCCTTTTAAGTGCCTGGTTCAGTGAGCAAACAAAATATACAATTTAGTGGCTTGGCCACCTTGAATACTTTTATTGGGTCTGTGAGTGTATGTGAAATGTTCAGAGTTTTACCTGAGATTTATGGAATCTAAAAAATGCTTATGTTATAGGTTAGGAGGAGGAAAATGTTACCCACAAACCTATAAAGGTGTCTATTTTTCCTAGAAAACATAATGATCTGCTAATGAAGACTCTAAAGTATCAGTATGCTGGTTGCTCGCAGTAAATCATTCAATGGGATTGGTTTAAGGTACACCCTCCGTCCCAAAAAGAATCAAATCCTGGCTACGAATCTCGACAAAGGCTTGTGTAGGTTCGTAGTCAGGATTTGATTATTTTGGGATAGAGGAAGTATAAACTAAGGGTAGTACTATATTTGATTCAACTGCTTCCCAATGAAAACATAGTAAACATCGTAAACGTCCTAACTATGCGATTAACAATAGATAGCCAAGATTATCCTCAATTGGACAAACTCAAATTAGGGAGGGAAGAAACTCAAGGAAAAAAAGAACAAGAAACAGTAAGAACAGAGATCAGGAGGGAGATGAACATGGCAAGAACATGTACGACAAAACTCCATAACTTTTATAGTCCATAGTTAGCCTATGTTTTCATGTTGTTAGAAAAATGGGATCAGGTTACCATTACCTAACGAAAAAAAATGAATATTTCCTTTAGCATGAAGATCATAAGCCACATGTGTGTTCACCTCAGAATATCATGTAAACCTCAAATTGGATATCTCACAACAAGCAAAGATCCACCCTAAGTACAAATGCAAAAACCATAGAACTTTCTTGGCATCGAAATATAAAGGCAAAATTGTTGTATTTCTGCAGTTCAAATTTCTAAAGACATCTTAGCATTGTGAAATTCACTAAGGCATCTAAAGAAAGTATATAGAAAAACTGCCAATTTCATAGCTTAACTAACTAAAAAAATATCACCCTATGAAAAACATGCTACAGAATACCGCAACTCTCTGTTGAGTAATTCATTTGAAGCCATTGCCATTTGTCAACAATAAAAGACACACATCAACATCTCAGATCAAAGCCTTCCAAAGCATGAGACTATGGCAGAATTACTTAGCTTTTGCTACTTGGCTGCTGAAAATAGACCAAACAAAAGAAAACTGTCCTAAAAAACAATGATATAATTGTTGAAAAAACATTAACATTGACATAGCTTATTATTCAAAAGACAAAATGTTTTATTTTTTTTATAAAAAAACTTTAGGGTTTTCATGGTCAAATGTTTGTCCGGAGATCAGCAGCCTAGAGAAAAATAAGCAAGCAAAGTAAAATACTGATTCATTCAAAGCCAAGAGTTACAAAACACACAGACAAAATTACCCTATGAAAATGTTAAACCTCAAAGGATGCCAAATTACATAGCATTTTAGCTAATCTGTTAACTTAAAAAAAAATTGAAATCTACTCAGATAAAATAACAAAAACTCTCCTGAAAAAGCAACAGTTGTTGTTAAGTGCAAGGTGCCAAAACCCATATGATTTTTGTGCAACTTGGACCACAAAGCATGTGGTTTTGTGAAATTTAAATTAACAATACATTCAACAGTTTCTCAAACAGAAATCTACGCAAAACACAATGAGCCATTGTCTTAAGCACACAGGCCACAGGCCACAGGGCACCAAACAAATATAATGACAACATCAACAATGGCAACATCATACAACGAAATCACCAAAACATATAATCACATTCCGAAATGCTAAATAGCAGATGACACTAACATAATCACAATCCGTTGCTCAATCTGCAGATACATACATTAAACCAAGAGATTCGACTGAAATGAGCCTACCTGCTTGCAGGGGATGCCGAGCTTCTTGAGCCGCAGCGTGCGGGCCTGGAGGAGCCTCTGGAGGTCGCCGCCGACCGCCTCCTCCACCTTGGCGGCGTGCGTCTCCGCCCCCTTCCCGACCCCGTTCAGGAACTCCACCACGCCGACCTTGGCTGCCGCACAGGAATCGGGCTCCAAAATCCAATCAATCACCAAGAAAAGAAGCACGCAAGAAAAAGAAAAGCGGGGAATGGGTATACCCACCTTGGTACGGATGAGCGTGGAAGGATCTCGTCGGAGCTCCGGCTCCGAGGCGGCGCAGAGCCATCGGGGTAGAGAAGCTGGAGAGAGACGGCGGTGTGCGGCGGCGGCGTTGCGTTGGAGAGCCGCGAGGTGGACGAAGTGCTCTGAGAAATGGGCCCCATCAGGCAGGCTGGCTGGCAGGCTGGCTGGCGTTCTCGAGTGGGCTGGGCTGGCTCGGTGGAATTCAGCCCAAAGCTGAGGAAAAAAAAAGGGAATTTGTTTGAATTATTAAGAGCATGGCCAATTGTTGTCCTATACTACTCCCAATCCTATAATTTTGTATTTTTAAATAAAAATAGTCTCCAACAGTAGCCCTAAACTCTTTTCAAAAATCCTCATTCTCTTCTCCTTAAATCTTGCTCTCTACAAGTTGGGAGTAGCCCTCGCTCTCAATCACCGAGTTTGCATACCAGGAGGAGGAGGAATCGCACGCAGGAGTACGAAAATAGATTGATTTTGTTTGGAAGTTTCTCACATGACCTACTTTTTTGGAGGGTGAGTTAAACTAGGATGTCTATTGGAAAGCGATATTTTTATCCCTTAAATCCTATTATAGATTCCCACAAAAAAGATTTAGGAGTTTAATTTTTGGTATGTGTTTGGTTTAAAAATAAGATAGGATGGGTTGAACTCATGCATCCCTGTTTTTTCGATGGGATGGTTCTATCTATCCGTTTGTTCACGAGGGATGGGGATAATCCTACTTTTTAAGAAATGGTCGACGTGTCAGCGGTAGAGAAAAATGGATTAAATTGGTCCATCAGTTTTGTATGTACAAAGCCAACCTGAATCTTAAACAAATATTCCCTACAAAGAATCATCCTATCTCACATATTTTCAGACCAAACATCATGAAAAAAATGAAAAAAATGTTTGCCAAACCATCCTATTCCTCGTGGATGATTTTTTTTAGGGAATTGTCAGGGGTGAATTTTTTTTAGGGAATTGCAGGTATGAATTTAGTAATTCAGTTTAGACCGTATCTGAATTTTAATTTTACAGGGTACAATTCTGATCCAAGAAAATTCTGAGACTTCTATAGAGATCGTTGTCCTAGAAAACTGCTGAATACGCCAGAATTAGTGTTCCTAGAGTTTTTGACAGCAATTTTTTAAGACTTGACAGTAGTTTCCCTCGAGACATTTACATAGGCCACTCCTTAATTTACATATATCAGCGGTATGTCCGTACGTAGTAACGGCATAAGAAGAATACGGTGAATGATTCTATGGGTTCAATTTTTTCCACCCCTCCTTAAAATTGTCTGCTAGCTTTGAAGATTTAAAATTTGTTTTGTGCTTTGGATCAACTCAAATTTCCCAGTTACATAAACCAAAAACCAGTCGTCTTTTTAGCATCAAAATCTGGACGTCTAGACCATAGCAGATTCATGTCATTAGTCTCCCAATCATGTGAAGCAAGCAAACACGTACATTAACACATGGCGTACAATTCACTTACACTTCTATAGCATAAGTATAATCGTTGTTTTTACTAGCCTAGAGCCCGTGCGTTGCAACAAAAAACAAATTAAGTTTCTAGCTTATTAAATCAATTAATAAGTATTTATTTAGTCTAAATAATAATATAATTTTTCTTATTAAACAAATAGGTGATTTTAAAATTTAGGGAGATACAATAGTGAAATGAAAGAGGACTTATTGAAAGGTGCGTAATAGTATAGACTGTGGACCCAGATGTTAGTGGTAGGGATGATATGGGAATGGACACCACCACTACTAACATGTTAAGTAGTATAGATATAACAATTTACTTAGATACTTCTACATGGGATTTTTTTTGTTTTCATAGTATTTCTTTCGGTAAGAAAAAAAAACATGCACTACTATAAAAAATAGCTTAAGTGCCGGTTCGTAACCCCTCATCCGTGGGTGGGGGTGTGTGGGAGGAGGGAATCTCCCAAGATCCCCCAATCAACAGGGCACATCCAGATAAAGATCAACATCTCCGATATATTACATCACCAACATATCATCAACATACATGTTCATAAAAAAATCATCAAGCCCAACGTGACTCATCAACCAATATCACACATGAAGAAACCTTGATATCCAACAAGTCACAAGAATCAAGTTTACATAGTTTTCTAAAAACAAGAACATGCAATATTACACAGACTCACAATTTCACATCAAGAACAAGAACATCACAAAGAGCTGGCCACACTGGAGCCATTCTCCATCACCACTCCAACCCCCACCTCCATCACGGCACTACCGGTCCACCGCTGACCGTACAAGATTGAAGATAACAAGAAAAGAACTATTTGGTGAATAGATCCATGGAAACATGATGGATATGCTAGATTAGACCAAGAGGTCGAAGTGATGCAGCCTTAGCCAAAACCAGTATATCAATATAAATCGACGACCATAAAGACTAATGAGAATATCAAGCGATACTCGAGAAAGTTCTAACTGAGTCAATATGATTGTCGGGGTGACAAGACTTACCCCTTCGCCAGAGATCGAACTTAACCGATGCAGACCAACTCGTGGGCAAGAACCCATCGAAACTATGGCTTGGGTGGTGATGCGCCGAAATATGATTGTATTGATTTGAGTAGATAGATTACAAAGACCCCGGGTGTATAAATTTATACCATCGGGTTTGTACAAGTCTGATCGGACACAAGATAAGATTTGCTAATAAGCAAAGGAAAATAATTAATCTTGCTTGTTTAAGGGATATACTAAAAATATGAAACTTTCTTGCCATGGTCTTCATGATTCCTCCTTAAATCTGGCCTTATCTATATAAATTTTCATCCACCAATCGATTTTTTTCCTTAACCAAATCCACTGAAGAACCATACTAAATTTTGGTGTTAACACTGACGTACCTCACCTCCATTCTCTTCGAGTCGCTGCAGTCGAATGAGTCACCGATGACCTTACCACCGCTAGATCTGTCTGACGATGTCGAGCTCAGGGCTTTTGCCGTCACCGGCATCCTTCTGCTCGAGGTCGGTGGTGGGCACCTTGCCACCATCAACCTCCTCCTCAACAGGGTACACACCAGCTCGGATGGCGTCATTTTTTCCTCCTCCCTGGCAGCAGCGAGCCAGTGACGGCTACAGATAGGCAGCGGTCACAGCTGAAGAGAGGGCCACTGCTCGCCAGAATAGGGAAGAGAGAGGGAGGGGCCCGTGATCTGGTCACCGGTCCTAGGGAGGGAGAGGGAAAGAGAAGGTGATAAGGATAGAGTGATGGAGAGAAGGGAATCACGAGATATTGAGAAAAAACAGAGCGAGCTAGTGCGCTACTACAGCTTTTGGCTTGGCTTGTAGCTCGACCACTAGAGGCTTGATTTGTTAATGTTGGTCCTGAAAAAAACTGGGACTGATGGGTGCTTCTCATATCAATGCTGGGTTTTATTATTGCCCGGCATTGATGAGCATCCATCAGTGTGGGTTTTGTTCATACTGAGCGCGTGGGTGGGTGGATTGGTGGGTGGGAAACCCTTATTGGTGAGGAAGTATCGGCAATGATAGGTTGTTTTGTAGTAGTGGTATAGTGTTAATTTTTTACTTAAAAAATATTTCGTAAATGTAAACTCTGCTGTAAAAGAGGCAATTTTCCCTTCCATAAATACATAAATTACATTATGTAGAAGAATGCACGATGAAACAGAAATAGCTTACATGCATACAATGCATAACGCATTAGATACCAATAAATAGAGATACAACACATGCATGCACTTCTGCACGAACTTTTATTCTCACTTACATCAATCGTTCTCACACTCCTCTCACATCTCACAACCTTTATTAATTCTGCACGAACATGCAAGCTGACCTGGGAAATCAATCATGCAAGAACCGAAAGAATTAACCATGCATGCAATCAAACAAAGTTGATGGGTTTGATGGAATGGACGAATTAATGGTTCAGTGATAGGCCGGAGGGCTGGGAGACGGCGCAGCGCTGCCACCGTTCCCCGCGCCGCCACCACCGTTCCCCGCGCCACCGCCGTTCGCCGGCGTCGGCTTCGGCTTGGGTCCGGGGCCTTGGGGTTTCTTGTGGAAATAGTCGAAGAAGGGGTGCTTGTGGAAGTAGTCACACAGGAACGCCGAGGTGCACTCTGCCGACGACGAGTAGTGCATCCTCTTGCCGCCGACGGCGATGAAGGTGTTAGCCTTGTTGTGGCCATTGTCCGTTGTTGATGACAGCGGCACGATCTTGGACGGCTCCTGCCCGGGGCACGGCGTGCTGCTCGCGGCGCTGTGCAGCTGCGCGAAGCAGTCGGCGGCGTCGTTGAGGTCGTCGGCGGCGAGGGGAACGCTGAAGGCGCCGTCGCCGTCGAGGTCACCGACGGCCTTGCTCTCGTACTCGCCGTCGCCGTTCTTGCACTTAATCGCCACCTGGAGACCTGAACATCGCCAAATTAACAATCAACACACGCGGTGATATATCGAGCACGCAATTAATTAACGATGAACATATCATCATCATCATCATATATATACCCTTGAAAGCATCCTGCGCCTTCATGTTCTTCCTGCTGCAGTCGCTGCATTTGGCCTGACCGACGACGACCGCCGCCGCTGCCTCGCCGTCCGCAGCGGCAGCAACCGCAATCACGGCGGCGCAGACGACGGCTTCGAAGAGTAGTGCCCGTGCTACAGCTGCCATTGCTGAATCAATCCTAGCAAACTCTATTGCTATTTGGAGTATGTAGCTAGCTAGAGCTGTGTGGATGAGTGAAGAAGAAGCAGAGGCCATGCATGGTTTATATAGGCATCATGTAGATCGATAAAAGCTAGTAGCTGGGAGTGATCTGACATCGTCTGAGGTCAGCTAATTATATTACAACATGATTAGCAATTTGCGCCGAATTTGCAGGTTTAAAATCATTAACGCCGTACATTTGATTTTATTTGATCAGGCACCGATCGATTTAAGAATAGTGCACTGTGAACGTGCACACTAGCTGCATGCAGTGTTGACAGTTGATGCTCTTGCTTCCCATTGGTGGTGTTTAACAAGCAAAGTTAAGCTTTAATCGAGTAGTACTCCTACACTACACAGTACTACTAGTCTGTTTCATAAAAAAAAGGAGGATAGTTATATAGCACGTACATCTCCAACCAAATAATTGCATGATTGATACTATTGTTCTTTCTTAAATTGTCTTGGTTAATTTGGCTTTTGGATCATTGCCTGTTTAAATTGGGAGTACCTATTTAACTTTCGAAAGTTTTTTGGGTAGACAACTTTCAAATGTAACTATATAGTATAACTAGAGTTAATAACAATATAGTTGTATTGTAACTATACTGTAATAACTATATATGTAACTAGTATACAAATTATATACATATGATTAAAACTGTGAGCTGGCCCAGCGGTAGGGTTGCAGGGACGTGAGCAGCACACAAGGACTTAAATCTCCGGCTATAGCTGCCGTGATTGACGGCGTGACCAAAATAGTTGTCAACAATTACTTCTATGGCTTATTGTTGCAGCAGCATGGATGGAATTTTGGTAGTATATACGCCTCACATCTTCTGGAAGGGTATATTTTGTAGCGTGGCAGATGGCCATTGGCTCCGGCTAACGGTCGCCTGCCGGAGGTTTGCCATTTTTGCAGGCCCCTTACCGCCCTTCAAGAGGACTTTTTTCCCAACAGGGGCCGTCTGCAAAACGGCCAGCGAGGGGGGCTTGGCTTTTTGCAGGCGGCACCCTTGCCGTCCTCCAGGAGCACATTTTTTTGTCTAGGGGATCTCCTGCAAAAAAGAAAAAAACCAGCCGAGGGGCCTTGTCATTTTGTCATTTTACAGGCAGCCTCCTTTGGCCCTTGGTCAGGGTGTTTTTTTCCTCATGACTAAAAATTGGTTTATTTAATGTGTGTGACTAAGAATTGGTTTTACTTATTTCATATGTAATGGGAAAATAAATTTCCTCGACACTGAAACAGTTTGGTTCAAAAGCCAACAAATTTTATTTAACAATAGGAGAATATTGCATAATTACGCATAGGTTGAACCCGATACATAGTTGAAGTAATAATAGGAACATATTGAACAATTACATTTAGTATGTCACACTAAGGTAGACACTTAGGCTTTGTTCGTTTCAGTGTGTCCCCAACACACTGAGTGCGCACGGAAAATAAAACGGTCCGTTAGCGCGTGATTAATTAAGTATTAGCTAATTTTTTTAAAAAAAATGGATTAATTTGATTTTTTTAAGCAACTTTTGTATAGAAACTTTTTACAAAAAAAAACACACCGTTTAGTAGTTTGAAAAGCGTGCGCGCGGAAAAAAAGAGTGATGTGCTGGGAAGATGAGTTGAAGAACTCAACCTTAGCGGAATTGCAAATAATAACTTGGGGCACTCCTTATTTCATACCGACGTCTACTTTAGAGCTTTTGGATCTCATCATCCTTCGTCGAGTAGTAGTCACTTGTTGCTAGCAGAGTCTAAAGTTCATTCGTACTCCACCTTCACCTGCATGTATTGTTTAATTGTTTTGGCAGGTATGATCGCCACTTGCTCGATCGGTGATCTTTTTGTGTCTATCCATTGTTGGAAGTCACACTTCTTGGCTCTTCCTATGGAAAGTAAGTAACATAGCTAGCTATTGTAGGAGAAATTTATAATTATATTATGACAATTATGATAGTATAGTGAAGGGCACTTACAACGAAATCGTCATCAAGAATATTTGGACAAGCAAAGTAACATCTACCAAAAGTATGATATCGTATGGACCTCATGACCTGGCAAGTAGCAACGCATATGCACTTAGGACGCTCCAGCCATATAGGCCTTCCCCACTGTGGAAGACCTGACTCCTCTATCCATTGAGCTTGCAAACATCAATCGTTTTCCTCCTTCCTCCTCTTGTACTGCGAATGTCTCCGAAGGGCGTACCTACGTGTCGCATCAAAAGGAGGATCCTCTGTATCAACCCATTGAATGTAGCTACAAAGCAATCCGTGTCCTGTGAAAAAAATGTATTATTTGTAAGACGATGTTGAGTTAATTATTTGCAAACATTTAGAGAACATGGACATAGAGTCCTAATCTCATGACAATTTGGGCATTGGAAGAATCTTCTACCATGAGTCACCGGCTCCTGAGAAGTAATGAATCGGCATCGATCAATGCATGTGCACCTTGGACGCTCAAACCATGGTGGAAGTAGCCAAGCGAAAGGATCTCTTCTCCAATCTAAATCCTCAGTGAGAGGGATTTTAGCAGCCATTGTTTCTTTGTTGCTATAGGGGAGATGAGAGGCGAAATGAGGGACGAGGGTGCCAGAGAAGTTGGAACGGGTATTCCCATTCCCTTGGATGCTCGGGACACTGTGGGCCCTATCAAGACCTACAAGATTTACATCTTCAAGGTGTCAAGAAGAATATCAAGACCTACAAGATATACATCTTCGAGGTGTCATGAAGAGTATAGAGACCTACAAGATATATATCTTCAAGGTACTAAAGCGGATACACACAGACATCGACATCTCATCCCAAGCCATGTCCATCATGAACTCCTTCATCATCAGCATCTTTGAGAAGATCATCCGATACAACAATGAACTCTACATTCGGTAACAGGAGTAGCCCCGAGCACACAGAGGTGCCCCGAGCACAAGGCGTGACCCGAGCACATGGGTGACCTGAACATAGGGATGACCTGAGCATGGCAGTCGCCCTTGGACAAGTCTTCAGTACCTCAGGGTCCCGAGCTTTAATGAGGGCCCCGAGGACGCCCCGTGCCCCGGGCTCCTCTTGGAGGGTTCTGCCCCATTAAGGAGGGTTGACAGGGTCCTGTGGTTTCCTTTAAACCATTACACCACATTAATTTCAGGGCGGTACAAACTCGTTGTACAACTCATCAGCAATATGGGAGACATGGCGATGCATGTTGCTCCTTACATGGCATGTTGCCTTGGAAAAAAGAAGGTGTGCAACGTGGCGCGCCCTCAGCATCCTCCCCATGGGTCCACTTCTGTTAGCTGCGGTGGCTGACAGGTGGGATTGAGGATAGCTAGGACGAAGACTTTTTCTTTCCTACTCTACTTGTTAGTTGGTAGATGTGGCTATCCCATCTGGTTGGCTTGCTTGGAGGGACAATGACAAGACTAAACATACCAAATTCAGTGAAGTGGGTCCTAATCCTTCATGCATGCATTGGCACTGTGGACTCCCTTTTACATATAAAAGAAGAATCCATGTAACCGAAAAAAGGGTTCGCACTTCCAAATAGCTAGCTTAGCCTGATACCGAGTGAGCAAGGATTCTCTCCTCCTCACTTAGAACTTTTCACATCTCATTTTGTAATCCACTTCATCACCCATAGTTCATCACATAGAAGTAGGGTATTACGCATCTGTGTAGCCGAAACTATATACTCCATTGTCTTCATCTACGCGTGCGATCAGGACCTGAGCTCAAAACTTGCACCCTGGCCAAACCCACAAAGGGAGAGTGCCTTGCTTCCTCGCTAGAGGAGCTCTATACTCCGATAGAGAGTCTATGTATGTTTGTGAAGAGTGTTCTACCCTTGGGTGCCAATATACAGCGTTGCGTGCTATGTTAGAGTTGACGGTCCTTAAATGTTGAATCTGACCATCAACTCCTTTGTAAAACTAAACAAAATGAAATACCAAACTTGTGGTAGGGTTTATTACTAACCATTTCCACAAGTGTTGACAAATATTTGTATGTAGAAGATTTTGGATGAAAAATACAGCCGCCATGTGATGAAGTGTACCTCCGACCAAACATACGGAAGTACATGGATTGGAGGGCCCACAAATCAATGCAAAACCGACATATTTGAGGCTTATCCATCGTACACCGTCATAAGAGCCCACATGTCAGCCTTAGGGAAAAAAGTGGTCGAGAGAGGCGGTTGCCCTGGTTCAGCCAAACCAAGCCCGGCCCCTCTCACCTCCACCTTCCACATGGCGCTTCAACATTGGCTCCTAATGGTGGTTAGGGGTGCTAACTGACTTTACCGACCAAGTAACTGTCATTGAACACTATAAAAGGAGCTTCTCACTTCACTCTCAACACACAACTCAAGTGGAGTACAACTCACTTTCATTCAAGGCTACTCTCTAGTAGAATATTAGAAAATAGGGAGAGAGTGAGGGAAAGTTCTGAAGGAGTGTCAGAGTTGTCAGCACTCTCCCCTCTCTTGTACCTTGGTGAATGCTTCTTTTATAAAGTGAGTATTCGAGATTTTCTTTTGGTATTTAATTTTCTTGCTTAAGTAAGATATATTCTTATCGTTGCGGGTTTGTCGCTTAGTATTTATATCAAGTGCTCTAGTACTAGGACTCTGGATAAAGAAGTTTTTGCGTGAGGCTAGAGTAGTAATCAATAACATAGACGTGATGTTTAGGTTCGAAGTTACCTTTGTTTATTGTGTGCTCCATGGGTTGTAGAGGTAAGCGGCAGGTGGTGACAACCATGTCCATCCTTTGTAATCCTCCATGTTCAGGTACATCATAGAGCCATAGGCCGGACTCAACTAGCAAACTAGGGGTGAACAAGTGCCCAAAGCAATTGATAGAGTTTTACCTTAACTTAAGTCAAGTTTATTAATCCATAGGAATCCTCTCTATCCTAATTCATTCACTAGTTGTTGTCCATGGTTGAATTCTGTTCTTAGATTATACACATACGTTTTCTATGATTCGATACCCTTGGAATACTCTGAGGTGAAGCGCTACAACTGTTTTCATGCGCTTGCGGATTTATCTGTGACCGTAACAAATACCAGTAGTTAGGAAACATTAAAGCGTGAGCTACTGAAGCAACATGCACTGTGATGCATTGTGCGACATAATCGACTGGATCTGCATGTGCCAAAAGTATGTTGGCGTATGTATGAGTACTTTTAAGATTCCTGCAGTCGACCATGGGATGAAAATGACATGACATACATGCGCGTAAGGCTGATGGAGTAAAGACATGTTGTTTGCTACCCACTCGAGTAAAGACACATGTAAAGAAGGGATGGCAACGTTTCATACACGCGCGGTAGTGCAAAACTTGTATCACTACCACACCCAACCGATATCACACTTCACAAAGAGGCACTGGTACACACAAATATGATACACAAGAACAGTGCACACAGTAGTACATGAGGTGGATCGCTACTGGCCAAGCCCTAGATCCCTAGGCCTCTTACCCCTATGCCTCCTACCTTGTGCCCTAACGTGTCACTGGGAGTACATAAGATGGTTCGGTGGGATGGCACATCCTGCGCGCCCTCCTGTATTGGTGTGGGTGCTAGCTGCTCTTGGGTCTGGGGTGTCGGAACTCTTGTGAGCTATGAGGACCCGAGTATCTCCTGGTTCACGTCATCCTCCAAGTCGTCGTTGTAGAAATGGCCCTTCAGACCATCATTGGCGTGTGTGCATGGGAGGAAGAACCGACGGCACCAAAGATCCCCGCTTGGAACCCTATTGGAAAAAGAACATCAGATTGCGTGAGTAGTAGTAGTTGTAGAAGTGAGGATACTACAATGCTAAAACAATTGACAAGACAAGGGCTTGAATGTATTTACCTTTAGTGGGATGAGCAAACTGGCAGGGCTTCACCGTTGCACTTCTCCTCCCCCTCGCCCCTCCTCTCACTAGCCATTTTGTAGGCGGCCCCTCCTGAAAAAAAACCCTCCTAGAGGGCAACAAGGGGGCCGCCTACAAAAAAGCAAGTCCCTAATCAGTCGTTTTGCAGGTGCCCCCCCCGACCAAATAAACACCCTCCTAGAGGGCGGCAAGGGGAACGCCTGCAAAAATGACTGGCCCGGGACCGGTGGCCCCCTCCTGGCCAAATAAACACCTTCCTAGAGGGCGGCAGGAGAACACCTGCGTGCAAAAATGGCAGGTCCTCGGCCGATGGCCGTTAGCTGGAGCCAAAGGCCGGCGGCTCTAGTGATCAAATCATATGTCAACATTGAACAACTTGCAAGTTGCATAAAATGAAAGTCATTTGTTATGTAGTTAATATTAGTGAACGACCATATTAAAGAAAAATAATCTAGGAAATATTGTAAGGATTAAGGAGATATTTTGTTGCCCTCTGTCAGAGTTAAACTAAAATCACAGCTTGCCACCAGGGAAAGTCTGTCCCTAATTAATGGGAACTTTTACAAAAATGAGAGTCCAAATTAAATTTCAGAATAACGAGTTCAAGGTGAAATTTGGTAAGAAATTAAAGTAGGTTCACGGTAAACTTCACTAATAAAAAAATACATGATACTTTTAATAGAAATAATATTATTATATAAGATTGTGAGATATATGATTGTAAAGGGCATTATCACCCCAAAATCTAGCTAATGATGTGAGGGGATCCCCCACTTATGTACTAGGTGCACAACGAATGTGAACCTATTGTCACGCCCCAAACTAGCCCCAAACGGAGGCCAGAATAAGACGATCCAAATTAACCTGTATGCCTGTACCAGTCCCAAGAAATAGCGCTGGTACAACATGAAGATAGAATATCACAACAACAACGGTCTCTTTATTAAGAGTAGGATTACAATCGAGGTTGGAACTACGGACAGACCCCAAGTTCGCAACAGCAGAACAAAAAGGCGGAAGCGAAAAAGGCGGAGACTGACCCTAAGCCACAAGCAAAGCCTTGGGGAAAGGCCAAAACCCTACTACTGCTCGTAGTTTGCTTGCTCCTGGAAGAACTCTTCTTCAGCCGGGTCCATCTCTTCGTCTTCGAGGACTGGGGGGGTTATTTATATAGAGCAAGGGTGAGTACGAGAGTACTCAGCAAGTCAAGGGAATTAAGTGTTTGATGCAAGCTTCAAAGAGGAGCCGGTTATTTTTCACATTCGACTTTAGTTTAAAACTTTTGAAAACATCTAAGTGAGTGCTTCTCAACGACACGGATGAGAAAGTGCGTCTCATCCGGCCGGAGCAATGAAATTGTATCAATTGATTCTTGTCGGCACGAGAGGCTCCCTGCCAATCGTTCACCGACACCGGCTGTACCAACAGCCACAACTTAAGCACAGAGAGAGTTTCTCACACCAACAGCAGTTCACAAAGCAGTCATTAAAACTACGCTAAGGAATCACCTCACATCCGCCCATGACCGTGGGCACGGCTGTTCGAACAGTTGTTAACCTCTGCAGAGGGGGTACACTTTACCCACACGACGTTACTAACCTCGAGTCACCCAGCCCGTGCCTCACAGCCACGTCTGGCGACCTTGAGGCTTTCACGACAAGGCATTTCGAAAGCCGACTCAGGGTCATCTTATGCCAACGGGAGGGGTCCCACGGACCAACACCAGGTTAGGTCCCAGACCATACTGTACCAGGAAGCCCAGGGGTCCTCCCTAACACCACCCCGGCAAATCCACTTGTCCCTTGGCATCAAGATTTCCCTGGCCTAGCTAGTTACTTAGCCAGTGGTGTCCCATATCACTCATGTGGTCGTACTTGACATATGCTCGGATGTAATTCCCAAGGAATCGGTCCTTAAGGCGAGAACGAGCAGACCGTACCTCTAGTACGTCTCTCGCACCGCGAGTTTTAGAAACTCACTTTATTTTAAAGGCACCGACCCAAGTGTCGGGTTTTTCAAGCATTTGGTAAACTCAAGTTTTACCCAGTTGATCATTTTAATTTTTTTTTGAGGGGAGTCTCGATATTCATACGTGGGGTGCGAATACCGAGACCTCACCTGAAGGGTGACAAGGGGTGCTAGGGTATTCAACATTCAAGGAGGGTAAATGCAGCAAGTGGGTAGGGCCTGTCGGTTGTGTTGCAAACCGAGGCCAAGTGTCAAGTGTAACCTAAGAATGCATAGTTTGCGAAAATCAAAACACTTAATTTTAAATTATAGGTTCAATTAATCAAAGCTGACTTGCCTTGCTCGACATCTTGAGCTTCTTCCTCGAAATCCGCGCACTGCGGGTCTTCTGGCTCCGAAACTACACGCGAAACGAGGCAACTCAACACAACGATAAAAAGAAGCCCTATTAATGACCACTAAGCATGCCATTGGATAGATCTCGATTTTTGAGGAATTTTGGAAGTTGAAAGGAGTCAATCGGACGAACGGTTAAGAAGATATGAATTTCCGAAGATTAAATGATTTTCTGTCTAAAGGAAAAGGAATTATTAATTCCCTTGAAAAAGAAAAAGGAATGAGGGACTTGATTTGGACTTTATTTTGGGCGGCTAGGTGCGGCCAAGGGATTTGGCGCGGGCCCGGCCGAACTAATGGGCCGGCGCGCGAAAGAACGGCCCAAGGCCGAGCGAGGGAGGCCGATGGGCCGGAGGCCAAAGGGCGCAGCCCAACGGACGAGCGTGGGCGCGGCTGATCGAGGGAGGCCGATGGGCCAGAGGCCGAAGGGCGCGGCCCAACGGACGAGCACGGGCGCGGCTGATCGAGGGAGGCAGATGGGCCGGAGGAAGACGGCCCAAGGCCGAGGGTACGCGAGGCGGAAGGAAAGGCGGACTGGGCCGAAGGCCGAGTGGGCCGAGGCGGGCGTAGCCCACGCGGGCGGCCGGACCGGTGGATCGAGGTCCACCGCGCGGCGCTAGGACGGGACCCGCCCGTTAGCAACTCAGTCCACGTGGAATGAGCGCACGGAGGGGCGAGGCCGTCGGCGCTCGCGTGAAGCCTACGTGGTAGCCACGGAGGCTGGCGGGAGGAGGGCAACGGGGGGCGGCCGAGATCAACGGCGGCGAGGCTCGGGCGGCGCAGCGCGAGCCCGGAGAAGGGGGAAAAAGGCGCCGGAGCGGAGAGGGGAGAAAGGGGAAGCAAGCCGACGGCTCGAATTTGCGCGGGGAGGCGCGACGGCGGCCGGCGACGGCGCGAGGTGGCGATGGCAACAGCGGTGCGGGGAGGGAGCGAAGGAGAGGGGCGGCGGCCACGGCGGCGCCCGGAGAAGTTCTACGGGGCTAGCTAGCGGCCTAACCCGAGGAGAAAGGAGGAAGGCGGAGAGGAAAAAGCAGGTTACTGCGGAGGGGAGGGGTTCGCCGGGGAAGAGGACGATGACGCGGGGCAGAGGTGCGGCACGGCTCCGGGCCGAGGGAGAGGGGAAGGAGGGCGCCGAGGTCCTCCTCGGCGTCCTCGGCGGCGGCGGCGGACGACAAGGGCGGCGGCGGCAGAGGGAGGAGAGGAGAGGAGCTCGGCGGGGAGGCGGCAATGGCGGCCGGGCGGAGGGATTTAAAGGGGGAGGAGCAAGGTCGGTTCGGGGGGCGAAGGTCGATGCGGCGAAGGTGGCTCGCGGAGATGGGGATAGGCGGTGGAGCCACCGGGAGGGGACCGGCGCGCTAGCGGCCGAGCAGCGGCTGTCGGTGACGTCGGCCGGTCGGGGGGACAAAGAAAAAGGGTAAAGGGGAAAGGGGCGCGGCCTCCTTGCCGCTTCGGGCAGGGGCGCGCGGGGAGAGAGAGGGGAGGGCGTGCGCTCCCTTGGCGGCACGCGCGTAGGGCGGCGGGGCCGGGAGCGGCGGTCACCGGCGACGAAATGGAGAGAGAGAGAGAACGGCGAGGGAGAACGGGCGAGGGAGAGAGAGAAGGAGAGTGCCTGCTCTCTCGCGCGGGCGTGCGGCGCACGTGCGCGGCGCGCCCTGCGCTTGGGCCGCGCAAACCGGGCCGTGCTGCGCGGCCCGGCGAGGAGAAGGGAGGGGGAGTAGGCCGAGCGGGCGGAGAGAGGGGGCTGGGCCAGGAGACGGCCCGAGGAGGATGGGGAGAAAAAGGAGCAGGCCGAGAGGGAATCGGCCCGAGGGAGGAGGTAAAGTAGACTTTTTCTGAGAATTTGAATTGGAAGGATTAGGGCTCATATTTGAATTCCGATTTCTCGGTTTTCTCCGGGATTGAGATGAGAGGGGAGACACGAGATCCAGGCACCCAACCAGACTCAACCGAAGAGCAAAATTTTTGCAAATAGAGTTTTTAGAGATTAGGTTTTCCCGCTAACGCCGCGACAAAACGGGCGTTACACCTATTCATGATAACCAATGTGAACCTATTGCAAGTATTTTGAATAAAAAACTTCCAAATAAAACTATAATATAATTTTGTAGTGTAACTTAAATGTAATTACGTTTTAACTAATATAGTTATAATGTAAGAAATATGTAGCTGGTCTATATAAAACAAGCATGTGGTATAGCGGTAAAGTTGTAACACTCGTGGTAAGTGGTCGTGAATTCAAATCTTTGTTCCTGCTTGCGGGGGCGGAGCTACATAGGAGAGGGGGGTGCCCAGAAACCCGGTCAAGAAAACTTTTTAGTTATAGTTCATCTATTTTTTACCGTATGTGCACCCTACCTCAATCTAAACTCAAGCACTCGTATTAGCCTAAACTTGGTTTAAAATAGAGTAAAGCAAGAGAGTGGCATCCCTTTTCATTTTGTTCTAACTCCGCCCCTGTGTGCTTATAGTATACTTGTAGTGTAATTACATTGTAACTATTGTATAATTATAATATAATTACACTATAACTCTATTGTAATCTCCATATCACTTATATGTATATTTACATATAGTTTTTTTAATACTTATATACAAGTTATACAAAAGTTGTAATATAGTTATAGCATTATTATGGTGTAATTATATTACAATTATATTATATAATATTTGAAAGTTTTCCTACAATGGCAGTTCTTTAATGGTTCCTTCTTTTAACAACCTTTCAAATAAGGTTTTGACCATAATTTTTTAATTATTAATACTAATAAAAAATCATGATCAAAGCTTTATCTGAAAGATTGTTAAAGAGACAAATCAAATGTCCATAACATCAATTTGTATGTTTGTAGAACACAAGCTAACCTGACATCTCTCCATGAGAGAATATATATATATATATATATATGATACCTCTAATCTATACCCCCTATAGAATAACTATTGTACACCCTCTTTTCATGGGCCGAACCCGCCTCCCCCTTCCTTCCTAGGGCCCAGAACCCTCCTCCCACCTCGATCAAAGGCCAGTCAAAGGCTCCTCCAGCCCGTCAAACCTCAGTCAAAGCCGCCTGCCACTTCCCCTCACACCCACCTCTTTTCAGTTCTCGCCTTGCAGGAACAGCGTAGTAACGTGACGATCAATGTGTAGTAACACAGCTGCTTTTTGTTGTAACGACATCAAAAAATAGTCATGACAGATCTAGTTTTGTTAAGCACTTTTTTACGAACATCATGATGCAAACGGATTAGAAAAACAAGATATGGCGTGAGAGATATTGCTCTCAAAAGATTGAGACTTTAAAGTTTTTAGCTCTATACAAAACAGTAGTACTATAGAAACACTGTTGCCACATGTTCAGTGTTACTGTCATTCTATTCCGATGTTACTATAATTTCATAACGATGTTACTACTAGAAAATAGTAATGATCAGTAACTTTTGCAGTGACATAGTTGATTTCTTACTACAATCCCTATTGTAGTAATGAAAATGATTAGAGGTTGGGTTCCTAATTCATGATTTGAAAGAAGGTACAAAATAAATAGAAAGTATTACTCAATCATAAAGTCTTACTAGTTCTATTGGCTAGAGCAACAATTTAGGAATTATGAGGTCATAGTTCAATCTTGTTCTCAACAACTTACTACTAGAAAATAGTAACGATCAATCTTATAGTAGGAGTGTTATTGTACTAGTGCTTTAGGTGGGAGAGGTGCATGGTGCATGGCTATAAGGTAGCACAAGTACTAACAATACTTCTTTTTACACATACAAAATACATAGTATAGTAGTAGGAAGCTAAGTATAAGTGATACATTTTAAATTCTAGTCTTTAAACAATGATATCTCTTACACTACATATTATATATTTGAACCGTTTTCAACATAATGCTTTTAAAAAAAGAGCTTTACAAAACTAGATTCGTCATCAGTATATTTTGACGATGTTATAATGTCGTTACTGCGAAAAAGCAATCCTATTACTACACGATGGTCGTCTTGTTACTGCGCAATTTCTGCAAGACGAAGCCAGCAAAGAGGTGGGCGTGGGGGAACTGAGCAGGCGGGTTTGACCGAAGTCTAATCGGTGGGAGGATGTTTTGTCCGCCCTTTGACCAAGGTGGGAGATGGGTTTTGGGCCATAGGAAGGATGGTGAAGGTGGGGTTGGCCCATGGGAGGAGGGGTGTAGAATAGTTATTCTATGGGGAGGGTGTAGAATAGATTCCATATATTTTTTTTAGCACGAATCTTAGAACACATCAACGGTGTAGATTGTGGGTACATGGTGAACCCAAATGCAAATTTGCATTTTTCCTATATATAGGAGTTGGAATTTTTGTACTCGGGTTCAGATGCACCCATGATCTACACCTTATTTATATATATAAACCTGGTAATATATATAATGGTCCAAAAACCAAACGACGACAAACAAATTAAGAACAATCAATCATGCATTTTGGCTGTGCAGGCAGCAAGCTATTACTATTTTCACTTTTTCATAAAAACAAACTAGTACTGCTACTGTTTACTGTACTAGCTTTGCATTCACCTAACTAGAGACAGGCGAGTACTTAATTAAAACTAACCTTTGCTTGCTGAACACCACCAATGGGATGCCTTACGTAGCCATGAAACACAGTGCCCCTGCATGCATGCTACTCTTCATGATCGATGGATGCAGTTAAGCTTGTTCCTGATCAATTCAAATGTACGGCGTTAATTCATTTTGAACCAGCAAATTCGGCGCCAAATGCTACTTATGTACTAGTATCCAGCTTCAATTCTGCTCGATCGATCTTCATCTTCATGATCCTATATAAACCCATCGATGATCTGGTTCTTCACTCATCCACAGATCAGCAAACGAGTAGAGGCAGTAGAGTTTGCAAGGATTGATTCAGCAATGGCAGCTGTAGCACCAGCACTACTCTTCGCCGCCATCGTCGTCTGCGCTTCCGTCGTGATGGCTGCCACCGCTGCTGCGGACGGCGAGGCGGCGGCGGCGGTCGTCGTCGGTCAGGCCAAGTGCGGCGACTGCGCCAGGAAGAACATGAAGGCGCAGGATGCTTTCAAGGGTATATATAGCTTCCCGTATAGTTCATCGCTAATTAATTGCGTGCTCGATCGATATATTAATTGTTTGGTGATGTTCAGGTCTCCAGGTGGCGATCAAGTGCAAGAACGGCGACGGCGAGTACGAGAGCAAGGCAGTCGGCGACCTCGACGGCGACGGCGCCTTCAGTGTTCCCCTCGCCGCCGACGACCTCCACGACGCCGCCGACTGCTTCGCGCAGCTGCACAGCGCGACGAGCAGCACGCCGTGCCCCGGGCAGGAGCCGTCCAAGATCGTGCCGCTGTCAACAGCGGACAACAACGGCGGCGAGGCTAGCACCTTCGTCGCCGTCGCCGGCAAGAGGATGCGCTACTCGTCGTCCGCGGAGTGCACCTCGGCGTTCCTGTGTGACTACTTCCACAGGCACCCCTTCTTCGACTATTTCCACAAGAAACCCCAAGGCCCCGGACCCAAGCCGACGCCCACGCCGGCGAACGGCGGTGGCGCCGGGAACGGTGGTGGCGGCGCGGGGAACGGTGGCGGCGCTGCGCCGTCTCCCAGCCCTCGGGCCTATCACTGAACCATTAATTCGTCCATTCCATCAATCCCACCAATCCACACTTGCTTTGTTTGATTGCATGCATGGTTAATTCTTTCGGCCTCTGCACGAATAGCTCAGCGTGTTCGTGCAGAAATAATAAAAGTTGTGAGATGTGATCGAGGAGTGTGACTGTGAGAAGGATCGATGTATATATGTGAGATTAAAAGTTCGTGCAGAAGTGCACGCGTCGTACTCGTCTCTCTATTTATTGGCATATCTAATGCGTTATGCATTGTATCCATGTAAGCTATTTCTGTTTCATTCTGCAACATTCTTCTACATAATGTAATTTAAGTATTTATGGAAGGGAAAATTGCCTTTTTTACCTCAGTATACATTTAAGAAGTATTTTGTTATCTTGGGACTGCCTAACCAATATTCAATAGAAAATCCCACAAAATCTTTCAAATGTAATTAGAGCACAATCATAATGTAATTACATTATAACTAGTATGTAATTAGAAATGTAACTAGCATGTAACTTATATATAACTGTAAAAACGAGGCTCAGTTGCAGGGATGGGCGCCTACAAGTTACTGGTCGCGGCTTCAAGTTTTAGTGCACGCAAGAGTTTTTGTTTTCCTTGCCATGCACGAATGTCAGCTAGAATTGAACGGCCAGCGTGAATCTCAAACACATCAAACGATAAACAAAAAGTAAAGTGCAAGATTCCGCCATAGAAAATACGTCAGCAGATGGGTAGCAATTTTGATATTAAATAGGTCCATATTGGTTGTGCAAGGGCGGAGGCGAAGACGGGGCAGGCCTAGTCTGCATCAATGACAAATTCCTTTCTTAGTAACGGCTAATTAATCCTCTAATTATGTGACTGTCAAGCACTTTGGTGTATTGGACGACATTTAGGCTTCCAACACTAGCCGACTAGGATTGCATGCCTAAACAAGTTAATTGAGAGGTATATATAGCAGTATATCCAGGGGCCTAGAAGTGAAGGTTCATTTAAGCTCATCTAAATTTATCATGTATTAGATGTCTCATGTCTGGGCTAAAATCGCTATGGGCATGTCCGGGGCCTATCTAAAATCTGGGTCCACCCATGAGTATATACTTTTTCATGGTGTGATTACTGCTTCCTACGCTAAGCAGATGATCTTTGCATTCTAGCACGTTAGAGCAAGCCTGTAACAATCTAACATGAAGGAACTCAACAAAGTTTGCACAGCTCGGTTGTTCCAATAGCTGCATATCGGGTTTACTGCTGATATACATTTCTTAATAAGCCTTAATACTTATTTACCTCTCCACATCAAATTGAAATACTAAAATCTTCTAAAATTATATATGTAACCAATGATTAAATAATAGGCAAGAAAGCATTATTTTGTATGGTCAAAACAAATAAATACTATATGATTTAATATCCATGTAAGATATGTTAATTTTGAGTATATTATGTGTAATAGCCAGCCCTCCAAAACAACGTAACCCAGCCCATTTGATGGAGATGCCCACTTACACATAGCACCTCACTTATACTTTCGTCCTCACCTCATATAAAAGGATTAACACGGACATGATATGTTGAAGGGACAATGCATTATAATTAAGTTGGTTTCACTCTTACTCAACTAACAATGTGTGATACTAATCAAATGCACACAACACTTACATAGGCCACATCTTAATTTGGCTAGTATGTCACATTATGATATAACTTTTTAATGTCATTGTAACTTGGTACTTAGCTTAAGTTGTCCCCCCCCCCCCACCTCAAATCTAAATGGCTTCATCACTGTGCAAGGACAAGGGATCTAGTATGTAAGTGAGGAAGCCTTTTATCTCATTGGCTAGTTTTTGAAGTGAGAATGCCCTGTACAATCTTACATCTGAAGTTTGCCCTGAACCTACTTTAATTTCTCAACAAAGTTTCATCTTAAACTTCTTGTTCCAAAATTTCAATTTAGACTTTCATATTTTGGAAGTTCACATTAGGGACAGACCTTCCTTGTTGGCAAGCTGTGGAAACCATTTTCCCTCGTTATTCTAAAATTTTTGAAACTTTTAAAATTAATAGAAATTTTATTTTAACTGTGATGGAGGGGCAACAAATGCCCTTCATCCTTACGATATTTCCTTACAGTTTTTTAATACATACGGTCGTTCGTTAGTATTAAGTTACATAACAATTGATTTTCATGTTATGCAACTTGCAAGTTGTTCAATATTGACTATGATTCGATCGCTAGAGCTTACTACCGGGAGCGAATCCAGCCTAAATTTTAGAATTCTGGAGACATAATTTTCACCAAATTACAGTCGATTTTTGGACCCTTCGATTTTCATCTAGATTAGTGCCAGATAAATTGGTTTCGTGTGAGCCATGCCCACTGCAGTGCTCAGCAACAATGTTGTCGCCATATTGCTTAGAGTTCAGCATGACCATTTAACACCCATCATGTCACGCTATCATGAGCAAGAAAAGATTTCTACTGCTGGTGTAAATATTCTAGTTTATTTTAGTTAAAATTACAATTCAGTTCACTACAAGATATACAACTTTTGCCGACAGTGATCAAGTAATAGCCTACGGTTTCAAAACACTGTTGGTGATTATAAAGTTACCGACAGAGTTGCTAATCACCGACCATATAAAAAAAACCTTCGGCTATTTTATAGTCAGTTACTTGTCAAAATGGGAAGTCCACACGTTACTCCAGGAAGCCATTTTGATTACATTTCGTATCAGTAGAATTTTTTTTTTTACTCCAGGAAGTCCACACATTTATGGGCTTCAGGAAACGTTTATGGGCTTTTGGCCCATAAAAGGATAGGATCAAGGCCCATGACAGGAAGTCCACACGCCACTGCAGCACTGCTCATCTGGAGACATCACCAGCAGCGGATAGGATCACATCACCAACAGCGGATAGGATCCCCACGCCTTCGCCTCCACTCGACATCACCGCAGCGGCGAGGCGGCCGCCTCCAACTCCGCCTCCGCGTCATCCTCGCTTCCGCCTCGACCTCCGCCTTCACATCCGTCACACCTCGAAGTTTGCCTCTAGGTTAAAATCCGTAATTTAAATCGCGAAAAATAAAATTTATTTCCTTTTTAACCTAAAGCAAATTCTAATTTAAAAATAGATTTAATCAAGTGGAATTGGCATGGTGGGATTTTTCTGGAGTTTCCCATGTTAAAATACATTAACAGGATGTTTAGTGGAATTTTCAGAGCCCCAGAAAAAATTTTAACCAATTAAAAACCCTCAAGCGCAATAAATAAATCCTTGGGAATTTTCTTTTTCCTTTTTCTCTTTTTCTTTTCTTTCTTTTCATTTTTTTGGGTCGGCGGCCCATCCTTGTTTCCTCCCGGGCCAGCCCAAGCCGCCCGCTCGGCCGCAGCTCTCCCTCCCCTTCTCTCCCGGCCCAAGGCCACCGCTGCCACCCCGCGCCCTCCCCTTCCCGGGCCGGCCCAAGCCGAGCCGCCCCGGAAGTCCGCGCCGGCTCCCCGCACCGCCCGTGCCGCTGACACGTGGGTCCCGCGGCCGAGTCCATCTCCGACCCGGCCGTCGCCGCACCGCCCACGCCGCCGCGAATCCCGGCGGGATTCCTGCCGCGCCGCACCTATATATCCCCCTCCCGAGGCACTCCCTTCCTCATTTTCCCCGCCGCCGCCGCCCCAAACCCTAACCCTAGCCCGTGCCGACGCCGCCGTCTTCCACCACCGTCTTCCACCGGTGAGTACCGTCGCCGCCACTTTTTCTCCTCTCGGCCGCCGCCCGTGCGTCGCTGCTCCACCGTCGCCTGCGCACGCCGCTCGGCCGCTCCAGGTGCCGCCGCCGCCGTGCGCCCCAGCCGCCGCCGCCCGCACGTGTGGCCGTCGGATCGGCCACTCGGGCCGATCCCGGCCGTCCCTCCCCGCCCGCGTGGCAGCCACGTGGGCGCCGCGTGGCCGCCACGTCGGCGCCACGCGTGCGCCACGTGGTGCGCAGCCGCCGCCGCCGCGGCTGACATCAGCCCTAGCCACTGACGTCAGCCCTAGCCGCTTACGTCAGCAATGATGTCAGTCCTAGCCGCTGACGTCAGCCCTAAGGGTTTGTTGCGCAATAAATAATTAAGGATTTTTCTGTTTATAGTAAAAACACAGTTAATCTTCTAAAATTCATAACTAATTCATCCGGACTCCGTTTTAGTCCGTTCAAGTTGCAGAAAATTCATAAAAATGTCTAGAATCCATTAAAAATAGTTTTGTCCCCTATTTCAGTAGACTTATAGCTTGTTTGCTTGTGTGTTTTGTTTGTTGTTTAGATTCTGGTAATTCTGACGCTTCGGTTTACTTCGAAGTCATTGCCGAGGTCGAACCAGAGCAAGAGCAAGGCAAGTCATACTTATTCATTTGATCATATTGTACCTAAATTGCGAAATAGTCTTATTTTTCTCTAAATACTGCATTGTTTATAATGTCACTTATGGGATAGTTTACCTATTGTACTCAGCCTTATATTGCCATTATCTTATTCCTTTGATAGCTTGGGAAATAAGTTGAGTAGTTGCTACCATAGAACTTGCTTAGCCATGCTTAGAAACATAAGTTCACTAATGGGATAACTAAAGCTTCATTATTACGTATTGGATGATTATTTCATGTTGGCTCACGATGGTTAATCGTGGGTGATTTAATAATTATTTCAACTAAAATATTGATTAATGGAGGGTTGTGAGAACATGATTTTGTTGGTCGTGCTCATGACAATTAAGGACCGGTTCGCGAAAAACCCTGGAAGAATTACCGTACTTTCCACAAGCCAGCGTGGGTAATGGCTGGATTTGGAGTATAGCCTTTTCCTAGCCGACGTACCCAGGCGAGGGTGGGCGTGATGGAGTTGGGTCGGCGGGGGTGTACCCATTGATCGGCTGCCGGATTCACCTAGGCACCTACCTTGGTGTAAAGGTGGGGGTGAAACCTGAGGTGGGTGCGCTTGGTTAGGAAGGGTTGTGCGAAGGGTCCTGTCACAGCTCCTTTCCGGTGTACCGTGGTGGTATGTCGGTGCACGGTAACGTGTTGTAGGACTGTGTCTTGTGGGTACAGTTGTACACCTCTGATCAGAGTAAAACTATTCGAATAGCCGTGCCCGCAGTTATGGGCGATCAACCAGATTCACTGTGATTAGTCCCACTTTCTTAATAATTGGATTTACTGGAACTGGTTTAGTTCAGGTGGATGGTTTGGGCCTGTTGCAACGTGGTGTAGCGTTGGACAGTGATGGTTTAATTTTGATTAATTAATTCAACTGTTTTTACTGTTTTCAACTATTGTTTTTGAATGCGTATTTTATGCAAATAACCTTTGCAGCTCTCCTTTGTTATTACTTGCATCATTATTCTCCTTTCCGGTGTGACTTGTTGAGTACAGTGGGTAGTACTCAGTCTTGCTTTATTTTTCCCCTACCTCAGAGTTGTAGCAGGTATCAGATGAGGAGTTTTCGGAAGAATAGGTTTGTTGCTACCGTCGAGGATGCCTGTGGAGTGGAGTTGCCACGTTTCGAGTGTTTAGTTAATTAGTTAGTTTATTTTCTTTTTCCGCTGCATTATTGTAAGGGATTTTTATGGTGTTTTGTAAAACGTGGATCTGTATGGCAACTTTGTCGTTTGTGTACCCCTGGCTGGTCCTGGACAGGGATTTTAATACACATTCTGCTTGGAATTCGGGTTAGCGAATTTCTGGGCGTGACAAGTTGGTATCAGAGCCAGGTTGACCATAGGACAAGCCAACTGGAAACTCTAGGAGCCCTCTAAAACCTTTTCATGTGCATTTGCCCTAAAATTGGTATTGTTTGGGAAAAATTCGGGATCTTTGTCCTTTGGGATTTTTGAAAAAAAAATCGAGTCTTTTTAACTTGTTTTTAAATTTGGTTTTGAGCATGCATTGATTCCCATCCCTTGGCCTCTGTAGATGGTAGGTGTTCCCCCTACGCACCGTGGAGAAGATATGGACGGTTGTGTGGCAGATCTTGCCCGCATGACTTTGGTTGTAGGTTACCCTGAAGCGCCGGAGTACACTACGATCGAGCCTCTCAGTGGCGAGTTTCCGTTCAGAGTTCGTTTGGAGGTTCATGGATTCGTGGGTACCAATCTTCCCAATATGGTGACTGAGGCTGCAGGAGGCAGTGTGGTGCACGCTTGTCAGGACGCTGCCTACAGGATGATGACCAGGATCAGCGACAGGCACTCCTACGTCTTTAGCTCTTCGGCATACCACTACCATCCTCGTCGTTCGGCCAACAGCAACGTCAGCACCTTTCGCCCAACGACTGCAGAGAACAACACTACTTTTGGACGGATGTGCACAGTGATGAAGGGGTTAGACCGGATGCACGCCGATCTCCACAAGGCATCCAAGGCTCTTAATGACCAGAAGTTGATCAAGATTGGCCACTTGGAAGACGAGGTTGCACGACTCAAGGCCGCGAATGCTAGGCTACAAGGACGTTCAGCGCCAGGTGGACTCAGGATTCGCACTACGCCTAGAAAAAGGACCACAGCTCCCGTGCGTATCCAGCTTGCACCAAGGAATCCACCACCCGTGCCAGCGCCAGTTCCGCCACCGTCACCAGCGTTCGCCGTCACTTTCGCCCCGGCGTCTGTGTACCAAGGTCTAGCTAGTGGAAGCGGAGGTTGGTTGCATGCCTTACCCAGTGATAGCAACAGCAGAAGTTCAAGTTCGGAGCCAATCAGTGGTGACACTGACATGGCCGATTCCAGGAGCCGTTCGGAGGAGCCAGGAGATGAGCAGGAGCCTGGTTACGACTCTACCGACCGCATGAGCCGTTCCGAGCATTAGGCTCGTTACCCCTAGTTTTTCTGTTTTTCTTAGTTTGCTGTCTTGTTAGATTCTGTGTGCTAGGTTTGTTGCTTGGGGTTTAGCCGATGGTCGATACCATGTGCCTATGGTATGGCTATCTTATTAAGGATTTTGGTTGCTATTTTAAAGTGTTTTAATCAGATCAGAACAATTATAGTTTAATTAATATATATTAAAGCTTAGTTCTAAGCGGTCTGTTTTGTTTCTCTTCTATTTCTTTCTGCTGGTTCTTCTCCTCCAGATGGTCAACACAACAACAAGCGGAAACACCAGCGGACATGCGGATCCATCGGCGGGATCGCAAGCCAATGGACAAAACGGCAACGGTCCTCCTCCACCACCTGAGAATCCCACTCTTGCTCAAGTGTTAGCCAGTCAGATACAGATGATGGCGGCTATGATGCAGCAAATGCAGCAGCAGCGTCAACAAATGCAACAGCAAATGTTGCAACAGATGCAACAACAGGCTCAACAGCAGCAGCAGGCTCAACAGAACCAACCACCACCCCAATCCAAGCTGCCAGAGTTTCTTCGTGTCAGGCCGCCAGTCTTCTCAAGTACTACTAATCCCATGGAGGCGAATGATTGGCTCCATGCTATTGAGAAGAAGCTTGATCTACTCCAGTGCAATGATCAAAAGAAGGTCGCGTTCGCCACCCATCAGTTGCAGGGTCCCGCATCAGCTTGGTGGGATAATTATTTGGTCACCCGTCCACCCGGAACGGAAGTTACTTGGGCGGAATTTTGCCGCAGTTTCAGGAAAGCACAAATTCCCGACGGCTTAGTGGCCCAGAAGAAGAGAGAATTTAGATCACTTCATCAAGGCAATCGGACTATGATAGAGTATCTCCACGAGTTCAACCGTCTTGCACATTATGCTCCGGAGGATGTGCGCACTGATGCAGACAGGCAGGAAAAGTTTCTTTCCGGCCTAGATGATGAGTTGACCAACCAGCTAATCTCAGGAGATTATGCTGATTTCAAGAAGTTAGTTGACAAGAAGATCCGTCAAGAGGATCAACGCAACAAAATCGATCGAAAGAGGAAGGCAGTTCAATCCAGGGTGCAGCAAGGAAGTCAACAGAAGCCCCGGTTCATCGTCAGACAGCAGGGTGGACCTTCCACAATGATTGTGCGTCAGCATCGACCTTACCACCCTAGCAATTTTAACACCAACAACCCTGGTAACCGTAGCAATGACGGGGGACAGCCCAACCGTAACCCAGTTCCACGCCCACCGGTGGCCTCAGCTCCATCAGCTTCATCAACTCAGTCCAAGAAGGAGCCCAGCAGGAAACCACTGGTTTGTTTCAATTGCAATGAACCCGGACACTTTGCCGACAAGTGCCCGAAACCAAGGCGCGCAGGACCCAAGTTTGTTCATGCTCACGTCAATCATGCGTCAGCAGAAGAAGCGCAGGCTGCATCAGAAGTGGTACTGGGTACGTTTCCTGTCAATTCAATTTCAGCCATCATTCTTTTTGATTCTAGTGCTACGCATCCTTTATATCAAAGCGTTTTGCGGGAACACATGGGTTGTCAGTAGTGGAACTTAGAACACCTA
The DNA here is from genome assembly GCA_008326285.1 of Oryza officinalis. Taxonomy (NCBI): domain Eukaryota; kingdom Viridiplantae; phylum Streptophyta; class Magnoliopsida; order Poales; family Poaceae; genus Oryza; species Oryza officinalis. The sequence continues at coordinate 4,318,637 of BDMV01000010.1, read as the reverse complement.
TGTGGGTTCACACTCCTGGGAATGAGATGACCACAGCTCACTATTGCCCCTCTGTGGTAATAGAAATCCAGGGTTCTAAATTTCTAGCCAATCTTATCCTTCTTGAATCCAAGGACCTAGATGTCATTCTTGGGATGGATTGGTTAACAAGGCACTAGGGAGTTATTGATTGCGCTAGCCGCACTATCACTCTGGTTAATGAGAAAGGAGAAGTGGTAACATTCCAGTCGCCGACACCCCAGAAGCAGAGAGTGTGCTTGAACCAAGTCGACGGGATGGAACAGACCGCAGAAGTAGGGAAAGACCTTAAGAAGTTTGAGGATATTCCCATAGTCAGAGAATACCCTGAAGTCTTTCCAGATGATTTAACCACAATGCCATCGAGGAGAGAAATTGAATTTGGGATTGATTTAGTGCCAGGAACTGCCCCGATACACAAAAGACCCTACAGGATGGGAGCCAACGAATTGGCAGAAGTCAAGAAGCAAGTTGATGAGCAGTTGCAGAAAGGATATATTCGCTTGAGTACGTCCCCTTGGGGTACTCCAGTGATCTTTGTGGAGAAGAAAGATAAGACCAAGAGAATGTGCGTCGACTATCGCGCCCTCAATGAAGTGACCATCAAGAACAAATACCCGTTACCTCGGATTGATGATTTGTTTGATCAGCTGAAAGGAGCAACATGGTTCTCCAAGATAGACCTGCGATCAGGCTTCCACCAGTTGAGGATCAAAGAGGAGGACATTCCGAAGACGGCATTCATCACTCGGTATGGATTGTTTGAGTGCACGGTCATGTCTTTTGGACTTACCAATGCACCGGCCTTTTTCATGAACTTGATGAACAAGGTGTTCATGGAATTTCTAGATCAGTTTGTCGTGGTTTTCATCGATGATATACTCGTTTACTCCAAGTCCAAGGAGGAGCATGAACAGCATCTCCGCTTGGTACTCGAGAAGTTGAAGGAACACCAATTGTATGCCATGTTTAGCAAGTGTGACTTTTGGCTCAAAGAAGTACAGTTCTTAGGCCACATCATCACCGCTCAAGGAGTGGCGGTAGACCCGTCGAATGTGGAGTCAGTTACCAAATGGAAGCCTCCGCGCACGGTCTCACAGATCAGGAGTTTTCTAGGACTTGCGGGTTACTACCGTCGGTTCATAGAGAATTTCTCCAAGATTGCCAAGCCAATGACACAGTTGTTGAAAAAGGATGAGAAATTCAATTGGTCAGCAGAATGCAACAGGAGTTTTGAGGAACTTAAGAAGAAATTGGTGTCCGCACCAGTCCTAATTTTGCCAGATCAGACGAAAGATTTCCAAGTGTTTTGCGATGCATCCCGCCAAGGGTTGGGATGTGTGTTGATGCAAGAAGGCAGAGTGGTTGCATACGCTTCGCGTCAACTGTGCCCACACGAGAACAATTACCCCACTCATGACTTGGAATTAGCAGCAGTGGTTCATGCCTTGAAGATTTGGCGACACTACCTCATTGGTAATCGTTGTGAGGTTTATACCGACCACAAGAGTTTGAAGTATATTTTCACTCAGCCTGATCTGAATCTCCGACAACGTCGATGGTTAGAGTTGATCAAGGATTATGACTTGGGAATACATTATCACCCTGGTAAGGCCAATGTGGTGGCCGATGCTTTGAGCAGGAAAAGCTACTGCAACGCTACTTCTATCGAGGGAATATATGACAGTTTGCAACAAGAGTTTAAACGCCTAAATCTGGGTATTGTAGAACACGGATTTGTGGCTACTCTGGAGGCACAACCCACGCTCGTGGAGCAAGTTCGAGCAGCACAGGTCAATGACCCTGAAATAGCTAAGCTAAAGAAGAACATGAGAGTCGGCAAGGCATGAGACTTCACCGAGGATGAACACGGAACAATCTGGATGGGAGAAAGAATATGTGTTCCAGAGAACAAGGAACTAAAGGATCTAATACTTACGGAAGCTCATCAGACTCAATACTCAATTTATCCTGGCAGTACCAAGATGTACCAAGACCTCAAAGAGAAGTTCTGGTGGGTTAGCATGAGAAGAGAAATCGCAGAATTCGTCGCACTTTGTGACGTATGTCAGTGAGTGAAGGCAGAGCATCAGAGACCAGCAGGGTTACTACAACCTCTGCAGATTCCGGAATGGAAATGGGAAGAGATTGGGATGGACTTTATCACTGCTTTACCAAGAACATCAACGGGGCACGACTCCATTTGGGTGATCGTGGATCGCCTCACCAAGGTCGCTCACTTTATCCCAGTTCATACCACTTACTCGGGAAAGAAATTGGCAGAACTCTATTTGGCAAGGATCGTGAGTTTGCATGGGGTACCAAAGAAGATTGTGTCCGATCGAGGGAGCCAGTTTACTTCGAGATTTTGGCAGAAATTACAAGAAGAGTTGGGAACTTGTTTGAATTTTAGTACCGCCTACCACCCTCAAACGGATGGTCAAACCGAGCGAGTCAACCAGATCTTGGAAGATATGTTGAGAGCTTGTGCACTTGATTTTGGTGGGGCTTGGGACAGAAGCCTACCGTACGCAGAGTTCTCCTACAACAATAGTTACCAGGCCAGTTTGCAGATGGCACCGTTTGAAGTATTGTACGGCCGGAAGTGCCGCACTCCGCTCTTTTGGGACCAAACCGGAGAACGTCAGTTGTTTGGAACTGAAGTCCTAAATGATGCAGAAGAAAAAGTTAGAATAGTTCGGGAAAGATTGAGGATCGCACAATCTCGACAGAAGAGCTATGCAGACAACCGCCGAAGGGAGCTCACCTTTGAAGTTGGGGATCATGTGTACCTTCGGGTCACACCACTTCGAGGTGTGCATCATTTCCAAACCAAGGGAAAATTAGCACCACGTTTTGTGGGGCCATACAAAATTCTGGAGCGCCGAGGAGAAGTTGCTTACCAGCTTGAGCTACCCTCCAACATGCTCGGCATTCACGATGTTTTCCACGTGTCTCAATTAAAGAAATGTTTAAGGGTACCTGGCGAGCAAGCGAACCTGGATCAGATAGAGATTCAAGAGGATTTGACCTACATGGAAAAACCTACCCGCATCCTCGAGACCAGCGAAAGAACAACAAGGAGTAAAGTAATCAGGTTTTGTCGAGTCCAATGGAGCCACCATTCAGAGGAAGAAGCCACTTGAGAAAGAGAAGACGAGTTGAAGGCCGCCCATCCACACCTCTTCACCAAATCTCGGGGTCGAGATTCCGTTTAAGGGGGGTAGATTTGTCACACCCCGAAGTTTGCCTCCAGGTTAAAATCCGTAATTTAAATCGCGAAAAATAAAATTACCTTTTTAACCTAGAGCAAATTCTAATTTAAAAATAGATTTAATCAAGTGGAATTGGCATGGTGGGATTTTTCTGGAGTTCCCCATGTTAAAATACATTAACAGGATTTTTAGTGCAATTTCAGAGCCCTAGAAATAATTTTAACCAATTAAAAACCCTCAAGCGCAATAAATAAATCCCTGGAATTTTCTTTTTCCTTTTTCTCTTTTTCTTTTTCTTTCTTTTCCTTTTTTTGGGCCGGCGGCCCATCCTTGTTTCCTCCCGGGCCGGCCCAAGCCGCCCGCTCGGCCGCCGCTCTCCCTCCCCATCTCCCTCAGCCCAAGGCCGCCGCTGCCTCCCCGCGCCCTCCCCTTCTCGGGCTGGTCCAAGCCGAGCCGCCCCGGAAGTCCACGCCGGCTCCCCGCGCCGCCCGTGCCGCTGACGCGTGGGCCCCGCGGCTGAGTCCGTCTCTGACCCGGCCATCGCCACACCGCCCGCGCCGCCGCGAATCCCGGCGGGATTCCCTCCACGCCGCCCCTATATATCCCCCCTCCCGAGGCACTCCCCTCCTCGTTTTCCCCGCCGCCGTCGCCCCAAACCCTAACCCTAGCGCTTGAGCCGCCACCGTCGCCGACGCCGCCGTCTTCTGCCGGTGAGTACCGTCGCCACCCTTTTTTCCCCTCTCGGCCGCCGCCCGTGCGCCGCCGCTCCGCCGTCGCCTGCGCACGCCGCTCGGCCGCTTCGGCTGCCGCCGCCGCCGTGCCGCCCCAGCCGCCAGCCACCGCCGCCGCGCGTGTGGCCGTCGGATCGGCCACTCAGGCCGATCCCGGCCGTCCCTCCCCGTCCCACGTGGCCGCCGCATCGGCGCCACGCGTGCGCCACGTGGTGCGCAGCCGCCGCCGCCGCGGCTGACATCAGCCCTAGCCGCTGACGTCAGTCCTAGCCGCTGACGTCAGCCCTAAGGGTTTGTTGCGCAATAAATAATTAAGGATTTCTCTGTTTATAGTAAAAACACAGTTAATCTTCTAAAATTCATAACTAATTCATCCGGACTCCGTTTTAGTCCGTTCAAGTTGCAGAAAATTCATAAAAATGTCTAGAATCCATTAAAAATAGTTTTGTCCCCTGTTTCAGTAGACTTATAGCTTGTTTGCTTGTGTGTTTTGTTTGTCGTTTCGATTCCGGTAATTCCGACGCTCCGGTTTACTTCGAAGTCATTGCCGAGGTCAAACCAGAGCAAGAGCAAGGCAAGTCATACTTATTCATTTGATCATATTGTACCTAAATTGCGAAATAGTCTTATTTTTCTCTAAATACTGCATTGTTTATAATGTCACTTATGGGATAGTTTACCTATTGTACTCAGTCTTATATTGCCATTATCTTATTCCTTTGATAGCTTGGGAAATAATTTAAGTAGTTGCTACCATAGAACTTGCTTAGCCATGCTTAGAAACATTAGTTCACTAATGGGATAACTAAAGCTTCATTATTACGTATTGGATGATTATTTCATGTTGGCTCACAATGGTTAATCGTGGGTGATTTAATAATTGTTTCAACTAAAATATTGATTAATGGAGGGTTGTGAGCACATGGCTTTGTTGGTCGTGCTCATGACAATTAAGGACTGGTTCGCGGGAAACCCTGAAAGAATTACCGTACTTTCCACAAGCCAGCATGGGTAATGGCTGGATTTGGAGTATAGCTTTTTCCTAGCCGACGTACCCAGGCGAGGGTGGGCGTGATGGAGTTGGGTCGGCGGGGGTGTACCCGTTGATCGGCTGCCGGATTCACCTAGGCACGAGAGGGGGCTGCCTACCTTGGTGTAAAGGTGGGGGTGAAACCTGAGGTGGGTGCGCTTGGTTAGGAAGGGTTGTGCGAAGGGTCCTGTCACAGCTCCTTTCCGGTGTACCGTGGTGGTATGTCGGCGCACGGTAACGTGTTGTAGGACTGTGTCTTGTGGGTATAGTTGTACACCTCTGATCAGAGTAAAACTATTCGAATAGCCGTGCCCGCGGTTATGGGCGATCAACCAGATTCACTGTGATTAGTCCCACTTTCTTAATAATTGGATTTACTGGAACTGGTTTAGTGCAGGTGGATGGTTTGGGCCTGTTGCAACGTGGTGTAGCGTTGGACAGTGATGGTTTAATTTTGATTAATTAATTCAACTGTTTTTACTGTTTTCAACTATTGTTTTTGAATGCGTATTTTATGCAAATAACCTTTGCAGCTCTCCTTTGTTATTACTTGCATCATTATTCTCCTTTCCGGTGTGACTTGTTGAGTACAGTGGGTAGTACTCAGTCTTGCTTTATTTTTCCCCCACCTCAGAGTTGGAGCAGGTATCAGATGAGGAGTTTTCGGAAGAATAGGTTTGTTGCTACCGTCGTGGATGCCTGTGGAGTGGAGTTGCCACGTTTCGAGTGTTTAGTTAATTAGTCAGTTTATTTTCTTTTTCCGCTGCATTATTGTAAGGGATTTTTATGGTGTTTTGTAAGACGTGGATCTGTATGGCAACTTTGTCGTTTGTGTACCCCTGGCTGGTCCTGGACAGGGATTTTAATACACATTCTGTTTGGAATTCGGGTTAGCGAATTTCTGGGCGTGACAGCGTCGCCCTACCGTGCAGTCGCCTCCGCCTGGACCTGCCTCTCCCTCCACTCGCCATCGCTGGCGGCGGCGGCGCGCGACCACCTCCACGCTAGCATCGTCGGCAGCGCCCACTCACGACCACCTCCACTCGCCTCCACCTGGACGCCGGCCTCCTAATACCAAGCACTACCAGCCGAGAGGTAACCTACCACCTAGCACAGCCGTCTCCACTCCCTACTCTTTGATTCAGATTTTTTTTGATGAAATTTCTCAAATCGTTGGGCACAAATCGTGTAATGACGCAAGCTCAAATTTCTCCTAGTCTCCTAGTTAGATCCCCTAGTTTTTTTGGTTCGAGATTTGCTGCAGCTCCAGATTTAGGGTTTATGGAATATGAACTAGACATGTATTTATGTAACTCTATTCCTTGGTGACCTAGTTTTGTGGTTTGAATTTTTCTGGAGCTCCAGATGTGAGACATAGAGAATATCACCTAGAGTTATATTTCTGCGATTTTATTCCTTTGTAATGTCGTTATGCAATTCAAAATTAGGGTATGAAGTCAAAAGGCATAGATTTACATGTGGGTTTTGTGTTTTGTAGTGATTTGTATCCTATATTTAAATGTGCTTAAGCATGAGCAACCTATATTTAAATGTAATTTGGCATGAGCAGGGAATAACTAGCTAGATCTGAAAAGATGCCAAAATAGAGTTGGTTTTCCTTTTGTCAAGTTTGCTTGAGAGACCTAACCAACTAATTTTCGATGTCTAAATCAAAATTTATTACAATATATAGTAAATTTATTTAAATTTCCAAGTGATTCAATATAGTTGTGCTTCAAAATCTTATAGTATTTCTTTCCTTGATGCCTTTAATCTGATGCTACACATTTTAGTGAGCACTAGAACTAATTCTAGGAATGAATTTTAATAGGGAACACTATCTTATAAATTGAAGATTCAATTTCATATGGATGAAACCATAGTTGGATGTATAGAGAACGGAAAGGTAGCCTGTACAGCCAAGTCTGGGCTACTGGGGTCGATCAGTTTATAGAGCATGCATTTTCATTACCTGAGGCATTGAGTGATGGGACCTCAAGGTGTCCATGTAGGAAATGTGTGTGCTCACACAAGAGAAAGAGAGAAGAGGTAACAATGCACTTGCTGCAGAATGGTTTCCAGCGAGGATATGAGCGATGGATCTTTCATGGGGAAGAATTGCATCCACATAACGTTGAAGACGATGAGGCTGTTGAGGAGGTGGATAGAATGGATGAGATGTTGGTTGATGCAATTGCGACAGAAAGAGTGTTTCCAGAGGAGGAACTATCACCAGCAGTAGCACAATTCTACAAATTATTGGAGGATGTTGATCAACCAGTCCATGAGAGCACAACTCAAACAATGTTGTCCATTGTTGGTCGACTTATGACCATAAAGTGCCACTACAACCTATCTGAAGCTTGTTATAATGAAATCAATGCCTTGATACATGACATTGTTGGGGATGTGGTGGCAATAAAAATCCCTCGAAATTTTCACTTGGCAAAGAAACTTGTGCAAAACCTTGGAATGCCCTATAAAAAGATTGATGTGTGCAAAAACAATTGCATGCTCTTTTACAAAGACAATGAAAATAAAGATAAGTGCACTGTTTGTGGGGAGTCCCGGTATGAGGAAACAACTACTGCAAATAAGTCCCGTAAAGTTCCAAGAAAAATTCTTAGATACCTTCCAAATACTCCAAGGCTACAGAGAAGATACATGTCATGTGAGATATCCAAACATATGACTTGGCATGCAGACCATGAAAGTAGCAGTTTGATGGTGCACCCTTCAGATGGTGAAGCATGGAAGGAGATTGATAAACTATATCCCACTTTTTCTAGTGAGAAGAGGAATATTCGGTTAGGAATGGCAACAGATGGTTTCACCCCATTTAGCTACACCTCAACATCTTACTCTTGCTGGCCAGTATTTACTATCCCCTATTATCTGCCACCTACTATGTGTATGAAGGAGAATAACTTGATCCTTGCACTTGTCATACCAGGGCCAGACCATCCTGGGAAGAATTTAAATGTTTTTATGGAGCCTTTAATGGATGAGTTGTTGCATTTGTTTGAGCATGGAGAAACTACTTATGACAGTCATTTGAAACAAAACTTCAATATGCATGCAGTTCTGTTATGGACTATACATGATTTCCTTGCATACGGAATGGTAGCATGTTGGAGTACCCATGGGAAGCTTGCATGCCCATATTGTGGTGTAGACACCAAGTCATTTCAGCTACAACATGGTCGAAAGCCTTGCTGGTTATCTGCAACCGTCCTACATTGAAGTTGACAAGGACGACAAATGGTGGATGGAAGAAGCCAAGAGCAAGATTTTCTGTAAGTAAGGATGAAAAGTTAAGAATTCTTAAGTGGATTAAGGTTTTAAAGTTCCCAGATCAGTTTGCTGCTAATTTGAGAAGAGCTGTAAACTTATCTCAACGCACCATGATAGGACTAAAAAGTCATGATTTCCATATCATCATGGAGTGACTGCTGCCGGTCATGCTACGTGGGTTCATACTTGATAATGAATGGAGGAACTTGGCTGAATTGAGTTTCTTTTATAGGCAACTATGTGCAAAAGAAATCGACCCTGAGTTGATGCATCAACTAGAGAAGCAAATTCCAGTTTTACTTTGCAAGCTTGAGAAAATGTTTCCTCCAGGATTTTTCAATGTGATGCAACATCTGATCATACATCTACCTTATGAGGCTACAGTAGGTGGACCAGTGGCATACCGTTGGATGTACTTTTTCGAGAGTGCTAATCGCAAACTTCGGCTAAAAGTGGGTAACAAGGCTAGGGTGGAAGGCTCCACTGTGGAAGCATACACCGTGCAAGAAGTCACTGATTTTGTCTCTCTATATTTTGCAAGCCATGTACGGACTAATTGGACAAAGTCCTATCAGCACCATACTAGTGGAACATGTGTGCAAAATGATGACTGCACTCTAGATGTGTTTAAGCACTCTGGCACACTTCATGGAAGGGGCATTCCACGAGACCTCACACAAGAAGAGCTTAATGCTGTGAAACTTTATATATTGACAAACTGTACACAAGTTGATCGTCTATGAGAGTAAGTGATTCTAGTATACAGCATAGTTACATCTGCCATTATCAGAGTCATTAACCATTCCTACCTTTAGGTCCTTCGAAAAAGAGAAATTGGAGGAGCATCCTGGGCTAGATGCTATGGCCCTAGACCAATTGACACGAGAAGAATTCATCGATTGGTTTAAAGATGTTGTAATGTCCCACTATTCTTCTATTTTTATTCTAAGTTCAAGTTATTTTTGTAGACAATAACATAGTATATCATTATATTTTAGTGCCGAAATGACCCAAGTGTGGATGATGACTTGTGGAACCTAGCTATTGGCTGCAGCCCACGTGCCTTCTCATATGACTCATATGACGTTAATGGTTATCGGTTTAGATCTGAAAAATATGAGAGATCCCATGCAGGATTGAGAACCGTAAACACAAGGGTTTGTTTGACATCCTTCACCTCAGACAACAAGGAAATTGATTACTATGGTGTCATTGAGGATATAATCAAGTTGTCTTACAATGTTAGTCGAAAAATTGAAATAGTTTTGTTTCAATGTCGTTGGTCTGACCCTATCAATGGTGTGAAGTCTATTCCAAATCTAGGTTTAGTAGAGGTCAAGTCCACCTCTAGGCTATCAAATTTCAATCCTTTTGCAATGGCTTACCAGGCAACACAAGTATTTTACTTGAATTACCCATCTGATCAGAGTGATTTGTGTGACTGGTTGGTAGTTTACAAGATGCGGCCTCCAGGAAGTTTTGCTGCCAGTATTTTGGATGAACTTTCCACTGAAGATAAATTATTTCAAGAACATGGCTTGCAAGATGCTTTAAATGTGGATATTGGGGACTTGGTTGATGAAGACACGATAGCAAGGAATGAGTCAGATGACGTGATTGATCCACTTGATATCGGAACAATTGAAGCACAAAGTGTTGAAGAGGACTCTTTAGATAAGTTATCTAGTGATGATGAGCTTCCTGTGAATGATCTGCTTATTGATGATGATAGTGATGAGGACAGTGAGCATATTAATGAACAAAATGTGTGGGGAAAATACGACTGTGATGATTACTAGGATAGACCTGAAAGTTCATTAGGTAAATTATTGAAACAATATATTTGACATTTGATTTAATAGTACTGTTCGGGATATTAAGATCCTTATTTTTTTCAAATTAATGTGATGCAGGATGAGTGAACGATTGTGTCATCGACCAAAGTCAGCCACCTCAGTTGCTGCAGGACCCTCTTCAACATCATCATCAGGAGAACAACCAAGTTTGTCATCATCAGTTCAAAAGGCACCACTAAAAAGGACAAGTGCTGGTGACCAATTGCCAGAGAATGAAAGGCCATTTATCAAGCTTGCTAGAAAGTAAGTGAACTGAACAAACCTCCAAATTCTTGAAATTTCTTTTTAGATAACTGAACTGAACAAAATGGACTTGATGTGCAAAATGGTTATAAACAACTTGGTTTCTATATCAGAACGACCGTATTGTTTATGTTGCAGTGTTGGGATCATAGCTGCTAGACTGCATGTGTTCTACTCTATTTGGTTTATGATTCTTCCTTTGGATAGCTGCTAGACTGCATATGTTTTGCTCTGTTTGGTTTGATCTATTTTAGAACAAACAACTTCTACTGTTCTGTATATCTTTAAGCCACTCCAATAATTGTAATCCTTTTCTGAATTGACATGTTTATTTTATGTATCGACAGGGAGTGGGAAGTTCATCCTTTTTTGAATTCTAGAAGAGTAGCTCCAGTCCTAGGAGCTTTACTGAAGTTGTTCTATCCAGATTTGATAGATCCTAAAGGACAGAAGAGGGTTGCTAAGAGATGGGAAGACTACAAATGGTCAAAGGACGAGGAAACACCATCGGCAGCTTCAATAGTCAAGCAGGAGTTTTGGGTAAGCTTTTGCAATGCATTATGTATTTCAGATTCACATTATTTTTTTGCACTCAAATTCTTATTGTGTACTCCTTTTTAATAACATGTATGCCTTTTGTCTTATAGCTTCGGTTTAGATGTGCTCCTGGAGTGAACTTACAAGAGGTTGACCAAGTACCTAATGAGAATATGAAGAATTTGGTAAGACAGATGTTGTGTGAAATTAAAAGAGAGGCCTTCGAAAAGGTTTACAAGAAAGAGAATTTTGAAGAAGAAGAGGATGAGGAGGGTAACTTATGGCCAAAAATAGAGGAATTGATTGCCATGAAACTAAAAGACTTTGCCACTGTAGCTGCATGGCGTGCATTTTGCATGTACTGGAGTACACCAAGTTTCAGGAAGATGTCAACGCGTGGCAAGGAGAATCGCTTAGTAGGAGGTAACACGGTGTACCATCGTAGCGGATCACGTGGCTTAGTAGCAACTCAATAATTCCTAGTAAGTTTCCTACTTTCAGAATAATTTGCTCTGCAATAGTTGTCATTCTCATGTGTTGCTACTGTTGTTTTCATTCTCATGTGTTGCAACCTTTTTGAACAAATTATGTAGAAGACAAAAAAGGTGTTGATCCTGGGCAGGCAGGAGCATGGCATCATCAACACCGAATGGAACATGACGGGGCAAGAGGGCTCTGCTGTGAGAAAACTGCTATATTTTGGGTTAGATTCTCTTGTTATCTTTTGTGAATTCTTGAAATTTTTCATATTTGTAGGATCTGTACCAAGACATTATAGCTAATGTTAAATATCTCTTTCTGTTGAAAGGCAAAATATGATAATGCAATGACAGAGAAATATGGAGAAGATTGGCAAGCTGAGAATCTGGACATAGATCATGCAGTTGTACACGACATATCAGGTAATAATCAACTCATTTAATTGTAGTGCAAGTAATTCTAAAAGTGTGTAGAACTAATTACAATTGTTCATGTTTTATTTTTGTTGTGTAAATATTATGTACCTCAGAACTGATATGTGCAGCTTGTGTCTTTTCATTCCTAAGCTTGCTACATGAGATATAGCTATTAGATGTCTTTTTTAGCAATTTTATTTGTCTAAATTATATTTCTAGGTCTGCCCCATGGGAGATTTACAATGGGAGATAGTGTGATCAGTCCAAATGATGTTGATTCTATCAAGTCTAGGAAAAGATCACATCCAAACTCTCAAACTAGTGGTGAGTCAAGTACAAGAACTTCCTTTTGGCAAATGGAGTTGACCCCTGAGTGGCGAGCTGGAGTTGAGTGTGTCCTTCAGGTATGCTCAAATCTTTTACTTAGGCAAGTGATTTGTTTTCCAAGTGATACTTAATAAAGGAAGCGTTTTTACATAAGTTAGGCACTTGCTGAGAAAATTGGGATGGACATTAGCGGATTAATGCAACCTGATTTACAAGCTGGTACTGAGTGGTGTGATGGTGTTGAACGTGTACTCGAGGTTTGTTTCTCTTTACATAGCTTGTCATATATATATATATATATATATATATATATATATATATATATATATATATATATATATATATATATATAAAATATATGTTACAGGCTATGGCGGATATTATTCCAATTAACATAAGGGCATTGTTCGGTAACAAACCTCCTAGAAAGGTAATAAGAGAAATATCTATGGTATACAAAGTTTGCTGAAAAAATCATTTGCCCTGATGCTAGATTAGTTGTTTACATAAATAGACTAGCTAGTATCTTTTATGCTGTGAAAAGTGTTCTATGCATATTTTTTGAGAAGAAATCGTATGTTTTGTACTTTTGATGCTGCTAATAGTTATGTTTGCAAAATTATAATAGTTTGTTGTCTGCTAAAATATTTTATATGTCTGTCTTGGTCAGCAAATACAATTGACTTTTTGTCCCTTTAATTTTACTTATGTAGCAACATACTAAAACATGTGTAAGTGCCTGCTGCCTAGGTTCCCTAAGATCACCTATAGTCATATTGTTTTAGATTGTAACAATCAAAATCATGATTAATATATCAAATGCCGGTCTGGTTTGCATTAATTTTTAGCAAGCTAGCTACACTACTAGAAAACTCATTTTTGGCGTCGTAGGGGTTAAATTTTCGTAGGCGGGTATGGTCTTCAGAGCCAAAATCCTGCTGGCGAAGACGATACCCGGGATGGAGGGGACGGTCTGCCTGCGAAGATCGATCTTTGCAGGCGGACCATATAAGCGACGCCTGTGAAGATCTATCTTCGCAGGCGGCAGGCGACGTGCGCCTGCGAAGATCGATCTTCGCAGGCGCCGCTTATATGGCCCGCCTGCAAAGATGCCCCTATATAGTCTTCTTCCTCCCCGAGCCCTGTTCATTCTCCCCGAAGTTTCTCTCTCCTAGAGTGACTTAAATATAGGGGGGAGGTTTTGAACTTTAAATTTTGGAGAGATTTTTCTACGGTGCTTAGATCTACTCATTTCCACACTAGGTATGCAATTTTTTAAGCTTTTAGACCTCAATTTGTGATGGATTTATGCATACAAAATTGTGAAGGAAAAGCTCCATGTTTTTTAATTTACTTTCTTTTGATATGTTGATGTTAGATGTATGTTTAATACTTGATGCCTCTTGTTGTAGTGGTTTAATGTGGTAACATAAATTCTCATTTTTTTTATTTTGCTATCACATCCACCTCCTAGTTCTAGATCTAGATCTAGATCTTGTCATATATATATGAGAGAGAATAAAATTTTTAATGTCTATTTATTTGGTGCAATCAAAAAATAATTATATTAGTTTGTAATATGTCGATGATAAGATTTTGTTACATTTTCCTAATATACTAATTTGGCATGTCTGTGTAAAAAAATGAAATAAACTTTTTTTATTAATTTACAATTAACCTTCGATTAGTTTTGAATAGCGATATGTTTTTTTCAATAAACCCCCTGCAAATTTGGTATTAATAATGCAAATATTTTATGTTCATTTTTTAGAGATATGGAAAGTCGGGAATGGATGTATCATTGGCCGAGGTTTTTGTCTCCATATAGAGATGAAGTGTCCAACTTGAGATGTGTTTTCCTCCATCATTTTTTGACATGATGGAGCACCTCATTGTTCACATAGTGCCGCAGATGGTTGCGCTTGGCCCATTGTACCTCCATCAAATGTGGTCATACGAGCGTTACATGGCAGTTTTGAAGGGTTACGTCCGAAATCGTGCACATCTAGAGGGATCAATGGTTGAGGGTTATAGTACTGAAGAGGTTGTCGAGTGTTATATCGATTACCTCAAAGATGGATATGCAATTGGAGTACCTGTGCCCTGACACGAGAGCAGATTGAGTGGCAGGGGAACCATAGGAAAGAAGAGATTCGTCACCCATGATCACAAATCATTTCAAGAAGCTCACTTCAGCGTGCTTCATCAGTTTGCTATCGTTGAGCCTTACATCGATCAACATATCGAACTACTACGAGCTAACAATAAGGGTCGCACCACCGAGTGGATAATGAAAGAACACAAGCGTCTCTTCATAGATTGGTTACGAGACCTAGACTTTCCTGAGGGACAAACTACCGATGAAATAACTATGAAGCGGTTGGCTTGTGGTCCATCAACTACAGTAAATTCTTGGCAGGGATATGACATTAATGGATACTCGTTTAGTACAAGAGCCCGAGATAGTCAGACCTGTATGCAAAACAGCGGTGTCCGTGTGGAGGCAATTGATGAAGCGGGGGAAAAACAATCATACTTCGAGTTTATTGAAGAAATATGGGAAATCGACTATGGGCACACAATGCAATTCCCCATATTTAAGTGCCAGTGGGTAAAATACCCGAACAGGGTCAATGTTGATAAGTTTGGTCTTACTATTGTTGACCTTGCGAGTGTGGGTCACAAGGATGACCCTTGGGTACTCGCCAATCGCGTGGCACAAGTATTTTATGTGAAAGATCCTTCAAATTTGAAGAAAGATATAGTGCTACCAGGAAAACAAAAGATATTGGGAGTGCATGGGGTTGAAGATGTCGAAGATTACAATCAATACGATAGTATGCCACTTTATAATCAGTTTGTACAAAAAGATTAAGAATGTCGAGACATCTACTCAGAAGATCGTGAAGCCTTACATGCGCACGGACAGTGTGGGCAAAAATGTTAAAGGGTAATGATTGTTGAGTGGCATATAAGCATCTAAGAAGTTATTACTTATGTAATTATGGTATGTAAGGGGATATGTGTGCTCATATTGCAAATTGACGAACAATTGTACTCAACATTTTGCATATTAGTTTGTACTAATTTTTATGTGCAATTACCATTTGTAGGATAAAATTTACAGTTTTTTATATTTTAAAAGTTTTTTTCAAAGAGGTTTGAAAATTTAGTAGCAATTTTTTATGTGCACTTACCATTATTTGAAAATTTTTTAAAA
This sequence comes from Oryza officinalis, assembly GCA_008326285.1. NCBI lineage: Eukaryota > Viridiplantae > Streptophyta > Magnoliopsida > Poales > Poaceae > Oryza > Oryza officinalis. The sequence continues at coordinate 4,303,270 of BDMV01000010.1, read as the reverse complement.
AATTTAAAGTAGTCATATTAATGTTTCAAACATTTAAGTAAGATTTACATTTGAAAAGTAATAATATTAAGGTTTGTATATTTGTATGTACAATTACCATTTTATTACAACTACTGTAGACATTTTCAAATTATAAAAATAAATTAAAAAATATTTTGAAATAAATATATTCACCTCTGTAACAAGCTTCGCAGGCGGACGGACCGCTTGCGAAGATTGTTATGCCGAGTAGGGTTTACATCTTCTCAGGCGGACCGTTCGCCTGCGAAGATAGTAAAAACGATCTTCGCAGGCGGACGGCCCGCCTGCAAAGATGATCTCCTCAGGCGGACCGTCCGCCTGCGAAGATCGTTTCCCTATATAAGGGCCCGCCCGCGGCGCCAAAATTTCTAAGTCCAGGCGGGAACCCTAGAAATTTTGGCGCTGTTAGGCTGCCAAATTTTTTCGCCGCCACACTCCTCCGCCGTACTCCGCCGCCACCCGCCTGTGACCATCACCCTCCGACCGTCGTCCTCCGCCGCAGCCGACCGTCGTCCTCCGCGCGCCGCCGACCTTCGAGCTCGCGCCGGCCGCTCCACCGCGCCAAAATCGATCCAGCTCACCGTCGGCCGTTCCACCGCCGCCGGCCGCATCGCCGCCGCCGGTCGCTCCACCGCCAAGCTCCACCGACCGCCTCCGCCGCCGCTCCACCGCTCCGCCGTCGCCGCCGCCGACCGTCCACCGCGCGCGCGAGCTCCACCACCGCGCGTGCGCGAGCTCCAACTTAACGCTGCCCGGCTCCACCGCCGCCGCCCCGACATCAAGCACTGCCAGTCCAGGGGCATCCTCGTCCTCCTCGCCATCGGCGGGCAGGGCGGCGAGTACTCCCTCCCGACCTCCCAGGCGGCCATCGACCTGGAGGACTACCTCTGGAACGCCTTCCTCGGCGGCGGCCGGCCAGGCGTCTCCCGCCCCTTCGGCGACGCCATCGTCGACGGCATCAACTTCTTCATCGACCAGGGCGCGATGGAGCACTACAACGAGCTGGCGAGGCGGCTGTACGCGCACAACAAGGACTACAAAGGGAGGCTCAGGGTGATGCTGACGGCGACGGCGAGGTGCGTGTTCCCGGACCAGCAGCTGCAAGCGGCGCTGTCGACGGGGCTCTTCTCGCGGATCCACGTCAAGGTGTTCGGCGACGGTCGGTGCGTGTCCCGGAGGGACGAGCTGGAGAAGTGGATGGCGGCGTACCCGCAGAGCCGTGTCCTCGTCGGTGTCGTAGCCTCGCCGGAGGCGGACAGGGACGCCTACCTGTCGCACAAGGATCTCTACTACGACGTGCTGCAGTTCATCAACAAGCTGCCCAACTACGGAGGCATCATGGTCTGGAACAGGTACTGGGACAAGAAGACCGGATGGACGGCTGGCAATGAGCCTGGTCTGGATCAGGTGATGTGATGGACGGTTGGTAATTAACAAGCGTTGATCCATTCACTTGATCACTGATCACTTCACTGGATGCATACATGGGCTACTAGTACGTACACAAATAAAGTAATTAATTAATTTCATGTGAGGTGCATGCACAAATAAAGATCAAGACGATATGATAAAAGATTGGTGTGTGTGTTGGATAATGTAATGTAATGCATAAATAAGGTGAGGTGATCAGGACGTGCAGGTTTTACTTTCTCGTGGATGATATGTGATGTGTATTTTGTTTTATTAGATTGGAATAAATATATGTTAACATATTTGAAGTCACAATGTAAAAAAATATTGTAATATATATATTTTTACAACACTTTTGAGTTATGCAATATATGTAAATTTCTCAGTACCAAATGCTTGATAATCTTCTAAAATATGTACATAATAATATACCTGCAAGAATTTCTATTAACGGGCAAATTATTATTAAATTTCAAAAATTTCTACCTATCTTCGTAGGTGGATATTTTTTTTTACAGGCGGCAGCTTCATATTTTCGCAGGCGGACCGGACTAGCCAACGTCCGCCTGCGAAAATTATCTTCGTAGGGGGACGGCCGCCCCGCCTGCGAAGATCGGCGATCTTCGCAGTCGTTTTCTTACAGGCGGACAGCCGTCCTGCCCGCGAAGACCGTTTTCGGCCGCTTGCGATAATGCTTTTTCTAGTAGTGCTAGCAGCATACCTAAGCTCCAAATAAGAGACAATTAATTGCACTGTGCATGGTGAATTTTGTACTGCCTATATATATATATGTTAGTATAACAGTAAGCATCATTTATTTATTTATATTATACAGCCTTAACTCATAAACCTTGATTCAATTAATCTTAGTATTAGAGGAATCAAACCAATTTTGATATCAGTAGGTACACCCAACGTACTAAATCTTTCAAAATATATCAACTCTACAAAGACTCTTAGAGCTGATCCCTATCATTTAACTTGTGCTTTACTGGATGATACAACATGCTGATTGAGGCCATCAACAACCTGATATGGACAAAGAACACTAACTTTATACATGTCTGGTCATGGGAGAAAAATAGTAAATATTGTACTGCTTTGATGCACTTTATCCTGGCAAATTCTAATATTCCCATGGACTTGGATGCTCTCTGATGCTTCCATTATCAGTTTCTGTAGTTTGTACATGTTATGAATTGATGATATGGATCACAGTTTTTCATGGAGTAAAATACTAACATGTGTGCTCTACCACCAATTTCTTTCACTAAAATCTTGGTTAAATGCTTTTTTGTCTACGAATGGACAGTCGTCATCAAGCTCAATGTATGGTGCATCAAGCTCCTCAAAAAGAAAAGCTTGTGAATCAAATCATGGAGATGGTGGTTCTGCTTATGATGATGTTAGAAACTATGGTGTTGATCATGTTGATGATGATGGAGAGTACTATGGTGACGGTCATGATGATGCTATGCATAGGTAAAGTCATATTCTTGGCATTCATTCAAACTGATTAGCTTGAGATTCATTAAGAGAACTATTTGTATTAAGCCAAATGTTTGGCCAATTTTACTAAACTGATCGAGTAGTGAAAAACTCTAGAAACTCACAGTACTTGTTTGGTCATGAATCTTGTTCATATTTACTATTAAACTGCATTACTAAAAAACTACCAAAAAAATGTTTCCTAAGATCTATCGGGAATCCAATTGTCCTGTAGAGAATCCTAAAATCTATTACGGATGATATAACGGAGATCCATGAAACCCCGACAGTCTTATGGTCGGCAATATTCTGTTGAAAATGTAATGGCCAACGGTACATAGAATCACCGTTGGCGAGTTGAAAAATCCCCGACACACTCATTCCTGACCGATAATTCCCGACCGTAAACTGTAGGCTACAACATTCCCTACAGTTTTTTTGGATTACCAACGGTGATTTCATCGTCGGCAAATGTCGCATGTCATGTAGTGGTTGTACTGTTAGATATAACAATGTAACAATATAATTACACTTATAATTTGAATAATTATAATGTAATTACAGTACACTGTGTAACTTTGGTATAATTTTTATAAGTATTAATTGAAAATATATTTATCTAAGAGGGCCAATAAGAAACAAGCCCGCACTATGATCTGTGTGGATGTTGTATGGGCCAGCCGATCGTGGTGATTACGTTTGTATCCTATAGTCACGAAATTTGAATGTTTTTGCCTCTGTTTTGTGGTAACACATTTAGACCCATTTTTTTTCCGTTGCAAAGACGCAAGGTGGATGAATGCCTCTCAGCTAGCCTAGTTGGCATCTGCTCATGTGAGGGTCATGTATGCAGGGCGGCGTGCTAGAATGTGCTGGGCTGGCTAGGTGGATTTGTGCCCAAGGAAGAAAAAGTATTCGCAGGGTTACGGANAGTATATATATATATATATATATATATATATATATATATATATATATATATATATATATATATATATATATATATATATATATATATATATTGTATACTTGGATTCATGACCACGAGAAATATCACATATCCAGTATTATACTAAAATATATATTCAAATATTGAAATATAACATATAAATGGAAACACATTCCACGAGAATACAAAGATATCGAACTATGACCTGGGAAAGACAAAGTCTTACCTGCTCGTATCCCATATATATATATGAACTTCTCGAATTCTACTTGACAAGAAGTTGACTGTCCATATAAATATATAGCCCCCAGGAGAGAAGAACATCAAACCATAAGCCATAGCCACAAGTCACACCAAATATCAGTCAGGAGAAAGTCAATAGCTAGCCGTCGACTCTAAGTCGTTGGATTAATTCTCGATGAATGCATCCTCCGAGATATTCATATAAACTGGATTAGCTAGATTAGCTAGCTTGCTTCTCCATTGTAATCGGTGTAATACATCCTAGAGATATTCATATAAACTGGATTAGGGCTATTACCCACAGCGAGGCCTGAACCAGTATAAAAATCTCTATCTCTCATCTACTTTACCGTAATCTCACGTATACTCCGGTGTCAACATCCCTTATACTTAAAAAAAATACCGTTGTTTGATATAGACCGTCAACAAGTATATTTTCTGTCATTATACGAATAAGATGCACATAGTCATCACTACATACAGACACCGCACTTATACACCCATGACTGCGTTTCAAACATACGTTAATAAGCCGGAGACCAAACGATAACATTTTACTTAAAAATAGTATCAATCATGCAATTTGGTTGGAGCTGTCCTATACTATAGAACTATTCTCCTTTTTCATAAATTATTAAACAGACTAGTAGTACTGTGCACTGTAGGAGTACTAGTCGATTAAAGCTTAACTTTGCTTGTTAAACACCACCAATCGGCGGCAAAGGCATCAACAGTCAACACTGCATGCAGTGTGCACGTTCACAGTGCCTCCATGAACTGCTGCTACTCTTAATCGATCGGTGCCTGATCAAATCAAATCAAATGTACGGCGTTAATGATTTTAAACCTGCAAATTCGGCGCAAATTGCTAATCATGTGGTAATATAATTAACTGACCTCAGATCACTCCCAGCTAGTGTAGCCTTTATCGATCTATATAAACCATATGCATGGCCTGCTTCTTCTTCACTCACCCACACAGCTCTAGCTAGCTACTCTAAATAGCAATAGAGTTTGCTAGGATTGATTCAGCAATGGCAGCTGTAGCACGGGCACTACTCTTCACCGCCATCGTCGTCTGCGCCTCCGTCGTGATGGCTGCCACCGTCGCTGCGGACGGCGAGGCGGCGGCGATCGTCGTCGGCCAGGCTAAGTGCGGCGAGTGCAGCAGGAAGAACATGAAGGCACAGGATGCTTTCAAGGGTATATATATGATGATGATGATGATATGTTCATCGTTAATTAATTGCGTGCTCGATATATCACCGCATGTTGATTGGTTAATTTTGCGATGTTCAGGTCTCCAGGTGGCGATCAAGTGCAGGAACGGCGACGGCGAGTACGAGAGCAAGGCTGTCGGCGACCTCGACAGCGACGGTGCCTTCAGCGTGCCCCTCGCCGCCGACGACCTCCACAGCACCGCCGACTGCTTCGCGCAGCTGCACAGTGCGACGAGCAGCACGCCGTGCCCCGGGCAGGAGCCGTCCAAGATCGTGCCGCTGTCAACGACGGACAACGGCGGCAATGAAGCTAACACCTTCGTTGCCGTCGCCGGCAAGATGCACTACTCGACGTCGACGACGTACTCGTCGCCGGCGGAGTGCACCTCAGCGTTCCTGTGCGACTACTTCCACAAGCACCCCTTCTTCGACTATTTCCACAAGAAACCCCAGGGCCCCGAACCCAAGCCTGATCCCAAACCGACGCCATTGCCGGCGAACGGTGGTGGTGGCGCGCAGAACGGTGGTGGCGGCGCGGGGAACGGTGGCGGAGCAGCGCCATCTCCCAGCTCTCCGCCGGTCTACCACTGAATCAATCATCCATTTCATCAATGCACACTTGGTTTATTTGATTGCATGCATGGTTAATTAATTATTTTGGTTCTTGCGTGATTAATTAATTTCCAGCTCAGCTTGTTCGTGCAGAAATAATAAAAGTTGTGAGATGTGAGAGGAGTGTGACTGTGTGAGATCGATCGATCGATTTATGTGTTGGAGACTTGGAGTCAGTGCATAAGCATTGGCTTTCAGGAGAAATAATATGCGTGTTTCTGAGTGCTCCTGTGTGTCGTGTCTGTATTTATTCGCAGATGTGATGCGGTATGTATTCTACATAATGTAATTTATATATTTATAAGAAATGGAAAGTTGTTATCTTTTACCACAGAATTACATTTACGGAGTATTTTCTTACATTGTTAATTAGATAATATTATTTTTGTTTTTTTAATATATGATGTTGTTCACTTTTTTCTTAAACTTACCTACTTTGTTAGACCATCGAGAAGTATGAATCCAGTGAGTAATTATCTAGAAAGTAGTTATCCAGGGTATGCTCTTAATTAGATCGACAGCTACATAAACACATAAACGATAAGAGTATCACTAGATTTGTTATCACAAGTACTAGTATTCCTCCTGTTTCATTTAATTATCATATATCATTTAAAATTTGGAATAAGTTACTTGTCGATCTCATATTCTAAAGTATTTCTAAAGATGTCTTTCTCTTCCTACCCTTTATCAATACAACCATACTAAGTACTAAATACCCTAAAAAAATTTAATGCTTGCTTCGGGAAAAATAATTAGGATGTAATTAATAAAGGTATCATTGTAATTTGTCCCTTCCAAGCTTAGCATGAGATTTGATAGAATGATGAGTAATTAAAATAGAGGGATATGCTTATCTAATTAAAAAACAACTAATTCTAGAAAAGACAAATAATCATACGAGTAAAAAAAAAGTCAATTGTATCGTATATTAAAATTAAAGATACTATTATTATTTTCTATTATGAGCATCACTTTTTTTCTCTGTTAGTGAACCTCCTCTCGTTACTAAAGTAAAGTTTTACTTGAAGCCATATTATATATTTGCATCGTATAATAAAAAAACAAAGATAGTATTATTTCTTTTCTATTACCAACATCTTTTTTTCGTTTAGTGAGTGAAGTCTACCTAAACCTCCTTAATTAATAAAGATATCAATGTAATTTATCCCTTCCAAGCTCAACGTGGGATTTGCTAGAATGATGAGTAATTAAAATAGAGGGGTATGCTTATCTAATTACACAAATAACTAATTCTACAAGTAAAGAAAAAGTCAATTGTATCGTATATTAAAAATAAAGATACTATTATTATTTTCTAGAATGAGCATCACTTTTTTTTTCTCTGTTAGCGAACCTCCTCTCGTTACTAAAGTAAAGTTTTACCTTGATGCCATATTATATATTTGCATCGTATAATAATAAAAACGAAGATAATATTATTTCTTTTCTATTACAAGCATCTTTTTTCGTTTAGTGAGTGAAGTCTACCTAAACCTCCTGTCGTTACCATTACCAAAGTTTTACCTTAAACGTCATATTCCATATTTGTACTTTAGACCCTCATTTTCTTATTTTTAGTTTCACATTATACCTCCTTTTCTCTTTTTCTCTAGTGCTCTAGCTTGTTGTGTAGTAACGTAACACATTATACCTCCTTTTCTCTTTTTCTCTAGTGCTCTAGCTTGTTGTGTAGTAACGTAACTATGCATAGTTACGTTACTACACAACAAACTACATACTATGCATAGTTACGTTACTACACAACAAACTACACAACAAGCTAGAGCACTAGAGAAAAAGAGAAAAGGAGGTATAATGTGAAACTAAAAATAAGAAAATGAGGGTCTAAAGTACAAATATGGAATATGACGTTTAAGGTAAAACTTTGGTAACGGTAACGACAGGAGGTTTAGGTAGACTTCACTCACTAAACGAAAAAAAGATGCTTGTAATAGAAAAGAAATAATACTATCTTCGTTTTTATTATTATACGATGCAAATATATAATATGGCATCAAGGTAAAACTTTACTTTACTAACGAGAGGAGGTTCGCTAACAGAGAAAAAAAAGTGATGCTCATTCTAGAAAATAATAATAGTATCTTTATTTTTAATATACGATACAATTGACTTTTTCTTTACTCGTATGATTACTTTTCTTTTCTAGAATTAGTTATTTGTGTAATTAGATAAGCATACCCCTCTATTTTAATTACTCATCATTCTAGCAAATCCCACGTTGAGCTTGGAAGGGATAAATTACATTGATATCTTTATTAATTAAGGAGGTTTAGGTAGACTTCACTCACTAAACGAAAAAAAGATGCTGGTAATAGAAAAGAAATAATACTATCTTTGTTTTTTTTATTATACGATGCAAATATATAAATGGCTTCAAGGTAAAACTTTACTTTAGTAACGAGAGGAGGTTCACTAACAGAGAAAAAAAGTGATGCTCATAATAGAAAATAATAATAGTATCTTTAATTTTAATATACGATACAATTGACTTTTTTTTACTCGTATGATTATTTGTCTTTTTCTAGAATTAGTTATTTGTGTAATTAGATAAGCATACCCCTCTATTTTAATTACTCATCATTCTAGCAAATCCCACGTTGAGCTTGGAAGGGATAAATTACATTGATATCTTTATTAATTAAGGAGGTTTAGGTAGACTTCACTCACTAAATGAAAAAAAGATGCTGGTAATAGAAAAGAAATAATACTATCTTTGTTTAATAGAAAAGATCCTTAAACACAGGCCCCAAAAAGCTTTTGGGGTTAAGAGGAAAAAAACAAGATCTCTTATTTTGGCTCACAAATTCTCTCACATCTCTTATTTCCGGGGCTCTGACCATAGTCATCCTCACAGAGTTTGGGGCAATTTTAAGTTCTTAGAAAAAAGAGACTATTTCTAGACATGCAACTCATCACTTCCACCTTCCGAAAATATAATGGCTCTTCCAAAATATTAGTTCAAAGGGAAAAGAGAAAGGGACTAGCTATGTAACTTTCGACAGAAAATTCCTTCAAAATCTTTCAAATATAATTATAATGTAACTACATTGTAACTTACATGTGTAACATAGTATTACTTATATCTAACTGGCATAATATTTCTCTACTATCTAAAGCAAAGTCGTTCTCTTTCTATCGCCCCCTTCAACCACGCGTATCGCGTGTCCGTATGCTTTACTTGCGTAACCATCGAATCCAATGTTTTACCCTCAATCATCTACTTATAGTCTATTCCTAACTATAATGTACGGGCCATATTACTAATTTCAAAAACAACGGTGTTGCGGCGGTAGCGCGCTTCTCATGTGAACCTTGGGTCGAATCCCCCTGCGCCTAGACGCTCGTTGTTATTTTCATTCCACGCCTGCACGAATCTCAGAGCACATCTAATAGTCCAAAATTCGACATTTTTTTTTGCACAATTTCTATTGATAGAAATCTAGCCATTCCAAGAAAAAGGAGGTCCAAAATTGAAGTACGAGTAGTCTAGTTCTACAATTAAGGGCATCTCCAGCTTACAAAATTGAACTATTCGGTGGAAATGCGACGAATGGTGCAAGCATTGATTTATTAAGAGTGCCTGCAATGTGTAGATCCATTTTTGTGGGACCCATGTTTCTCGTTCACCCGCTTCTCGTTCCTCTTCCTTTCAATTCGTTCTCTGACAAATACTATTTTGATTGGTTCACATTGACTCCTCTTTGGAGGTTGAGATCGCCCCTGGGCATGGCTGCACTGTAGCCTGCACAACACGACACGCTGCTCATGGGTCATGCCAGCATAGCCCGTTTAGCCATGCTATGCTTGAGCCGACACCTACATCCGTATGGCACGACACGGCGCAAGCATGAGCACGACCTAGCTGGCTCACCAAATTTTCCCCATAATTTTCTATTTTTCTTCTCATTTTTTCAAGTTTCCCATGTAGTTTTCCTATTTTCTCTCCTTTCCCCATTTTCCCTATTTTTCCATATGTTTTTTTCCTATTTCTCATTATTTTCTTCATTTTTCCTAATTCACCCCCTATTTTCGTTTTTTTCACATTTATTTTTTCTTTTAACTCTCTTTTCACATTTTTTTCTCAGATTTTAAATTTTATGGATCAGATGTATTAATGGGCCTGCACCGGCCCACGTGCCATATTTAGATCTGTGCTGACACTGACAGGCCCATGGCCACCTTGGGCCATTCCTGGGCCTAGGCCTCAGTATGTGGGCCAGCACAGCCCGTCTCGCTACAGGAGCCATGCCCATTTGCAGGTCCATGCTGTCCTGGCCGGGCCGGGCCGCTCGTTTGAACAGCCATAAGTAAAAACTGAGAAATTTATATTTATTTATTGAGTAAATTTCACTTGGAGCCTCCTTTTATCACCTATGTTTCACTTTTGGTCATCCTTTAACCAATATTTTTACTTTGGACCGAACAAATTTGTCTTTATTTCACTTTAGACCACCCCGTCTTCATAAGCATATAAACGATCTTGAATACGTCGGCTCCTACTCGTTAATAAACTCTCACAGCTATTTGTAAAATCATTTGTTTGGTATATAATAAATCGGATGTAGATGGATAAAAGAATTAAGGGTGATCCAAAATGTTATAAATATAAAAATATTTGGTCTAAAATAAAAACATTGGTTAACAAGATGACCCAAAATAAAACATCGACAACAAAAAAAGGTGATCAAAGTAAAATTTACTCTTATTTATTTCACTTTTAGCAGCAAAAGTTGTAACGGCCGTTGCAAGGCTGGGCTCTAAAACCCCCTCTTCCGTTTCAATTCATTTCATTCCAATCTTGGGGAATCCATGAAACCCTATCTCCGGTGATCGCCGCCGCCGGCGATGGGCTCCACAACCGGCCTCGTCAACGCCGCCCTCACGGACGACCTGCTCGCGGAGGTGTTCCGCCACGTCGCCGCCGCGGGCAAGGCCGACCTCGACAGCTGCGCGCTCGTGTGCCGGCGCTGGTGCGCCGTCGAGCGCGCGTCCCGCCGCGACGCGAGGGTCCCCGTCGACGGGCCCGACGGCGACGTGGTCGTCCGCTGCGTCGCCGAGAGGTTTCCGGGCCTCACCGATGTCTTCCTCGACCACAGCCTCTACATCGCAGCCGGCGCCTCCGCCGCCGCCGCTGACCGGAGCAGGGTGAGTCCTTCTCTGGCTGGAGTTCGCGAATCGCGCGAAATTCTTGCATCTCTTGTGCCCCCCTGTGGAATTGAATGAATGATCCGATGTTTTATTGGTTCATCGCCTAAATCCGTTGTTAAGATTTTGTTTTCTGATCTCCCTGAGAACTTAGCATTTTGCCAGAGCTGCATATAATTTAGATCTCTGGAAACTATTTTCTTGATGTGATTTGTTGTGTGTCAATTTTGCAAGTCAGTAATGAATTTTCTTTTAGCACAGGCACAGGGTTGGGATAACGAAAGCCCCAGGTCAGATGAGCACCATATCCAGTGTTCCGCACCAAGCGAGGATACGCAAGAAGAAGATGACAGTGATGGTGTCAACCCAACCTCATTTACTGATGCTGGGCTACTTCATCTCATTGAGGGTTGCAAAGGGCTTGAAAAGCTGACTCTAAACTGGTTTTTGCACATTTCTGAAAAGGGGCTGGTGGGAATTGCAAATGGTTGCCGGAATCTGCAGTCATTAGCGCTTTCGGTAATTTCTTGTTAGTTGTACTTGTTCTGCTTTCTTTCGTGCATTCAATATTGTTTCACATGTAGCATGATCTGCTTTCATTTCCAAGGCGGGAAAATGTTTGAAACTATGAAAAAGTTAATGCTTCCTTATGGTGAATGGTGATCATAGATGCCAATTTTATTTTAACTATTTTGTTGAATGAAACTTGAGGATCATATTGTACCAATAGTGAGTTCCGTGGTGGTAATGGTATCCTTTTTGAGGTTTATCATTATTCAAGTCGGCAGTTCATGTTGTAAACTTTGCGTTGAGGTTTCATTTCATGCTGATATTTAGTGTTGTATTCCATCGAGTATCATTTTTTATTGACAACATTTCTTACAGGGTGGCTCTGTTCAAAACCATGGGTTGATTACTCTTGCAGAGGGATGCAATCTTAGTGGATTAAAGCTGTGTGGTGTTCAAGAGTTGACGGATGAAGGACTGGTTGAATTTGTAAAGATACGTAGTAAATCATTGGTCTCTCTTGATATTTCTTTCTGCAATGGTTGCATAACAGACAGATCCCTGGATGCTATTGGAACCTACTGCCATAACTTGGAAGTCCTATCCGTGGAGTCCAAGCATGTTAAAGAAAACAAAGGAATAATCTCTGTTGCAAAAGGGTGCCAATGTTTGAAATCCTTAAAGATGGTATGGCTTGGTGTTGGCGACAAAGCTTTAGAAGCTATTGGTTCATCTTGCTCTGCATTAGAAAATTTGTCACTTGACCACCTTGATAAGTGCTCAGACAGGTAATAGGTCCAGTTATTAAATCTACTGTTGCATTTTTACAGGGATGGAAGTATTGGTGTCTCATTTCTCTTCGAAATTTGATATAGCTTATACTGATACTGCATTATGATGCTTATAGACTTGAAGAGTAGAAATGCTGAACCAGTTGTTAACAATTGTTTTATAATTTTTTTATTGATTTGAACACATGCTCTTTTCTTAATTTCAGTAGTGAACCACCTGAGTATAAGTTTGCATGTTAAGTAGTAAATAAAGAATTATGTTTTCTCTAGATACTGCACCAAGAGAACTTTTGCAGCATAGATATATAAAGCAGACTACAGGAAAGTTAATTTTTTGTGCGATTAGAATTCTTAGGCCAAGATAACGGTACAAGGTTAACATCAATAAATGTTTTACATAAAAATGAAATCAATGTGAATATAAAATTGATAAATTGAGGTTGCAATTTATGCCTTTTTTTAAGGCCTTCCCAAACTTTCACAGAAATATGCACTTTTTTTGTAAAAAAAGTTCAATCATGCACTTGTAGATTTCTCACTTTTAGGAGTAATTTTATATATTATTATAGTTGGGTTGTGAGTAATATACTAAAAATATGGGAAAAATCACTTGTGGGGCATATTTTCCCTGTTTAGTTTCAAATTTTCATGACCACAGTGGATATTATTTATGACAAAAAAAAAGAGTAAGCTTCATAAGTAAGTTTTCCTGGTTTCTCTTCTCTTTATCCACATTTGGCAGCATTTGTCCCCATAATTTTGCGGGCATACATGTGTTCAGCAAGTGCTCCAATATCCACTTTTTTTGGAGAGTTTCTGGAACACTTTTAATGTCCAACCAGCATAAAGGTGGTTACTAGTATAAGTACTAATCCAATTGTTCCCTCTGTTTCAAAATATCTGTAATGCCCACAGTTCGCACAAGCCAGCTAGAAGGACAAAATCTAAGAAAAAGTTGATAAGAGAGTAAGCAACCATGTCTACCCCCTAATAAATGCATAATACGGCCACCTAACTTTCAAAAACTTTGATTAAGGACGGTGGAAAATTTTTCAATAGCTACATCTTGATCTCCTTAATGGAGAAATACCTTCTTAAGCAATGCACAGATATTGTGAAATAGTGGAATTACTTCTATAATTCTCCTGAACAAACTATCAGCACATGGGTCTTACTTGTAAGACACCTTTAGAACAACAACTACTTTGGTGAACTACTGTATCATTTATAGTCTATCCTTTCCTATATATGGAAAGTCAAGCAATCCCCATCGAAACATCAAGAAATCTGCCATATGCGAAGTTTCTTTTGTATAGTTTTCTCATGTCCACTTACTTTAAGATTTGTACCTACGTGAACATGGCACACAATATGTTGTTGAATTTTTTTAATTGGTATGTATATTTGCAAGTTAATTCTCTCTAAAATCAGCATATTAAGAGCAATCTCCTGAAACAGTCCATTCAAAGTGGGTATATTGGGTAAGACATTTTATGTATACATCTAATGCATGACTGCGCTGTAGTAGTACTGTGTTACTTGACACCGTTTATCCCGCCACAGTGCAGTGTTAGTTGGGAAGAACCATAGACGGGACTAGAATAATTTGTTTCTTTCTAAGCTGTGTTTATTTCCTTATATGTTTGTTCCTTTTATTTGTGACAAGTTTCTCTAGATTTAGATGCTATTTCTTAAAGGTTAAGCAAATTGTGAAATAGTTGCTTAAAATCATTATGTTTGTCAACTTAAAATTCTCTATGAAATATCAAAAAACTATAAACCAAATTTTAGATTGCATGCATATATAGAAACCCAAGATGTAATTATACTGCTTATAAGGCCAAGTACAAGCCTGATTCGAGTATGCTTGCTACAAGGTAATCAAACAAGGGAGTACTGGTTACTGAGGTTTAAAAACTTATAGCAAATTTGAATGGTTGGCATCTACTGATGTGTAAATATTTGATGAAAGTTATACGTGTGAAATATTTATCAATGCCTAGTTGCCTACTGCTTGCACTTCTTACCTTGTTGTAGTATATTTTCTAGGAATATATGGCTACTTATTTTCACTTCAGTTCCCTTCTTCTCTTATTGCAAGCGTTGACCATTCTTTGACTTCTCTTGTTCTTTTCGGTATGTTAGGCCCCTTATCTTTGAAGCGACGTCCTAGGGCTTTATTTAACTGCTATTCATTTGCTACTGCAGGAGCCTTTTTTCCATAGCAAATGGGTGCAAGCAGCTGAAAAGCCTAATTATCAAATCTTCGGTCAAATTCACAGATAGAAGTATTGAACGTGTTTCCCAGAACTGTAAAATGCTTCAACACATGGAAATTAACATGTGCCATATTGTGGAAACTGCTGCATTGGAGCATATTGGACAGCGATGCATGTATGTTTCTTCTTGATTACTTAACATGTTGCAACTCGCGCAGTTTTTTTGTTAACATATTTCCTACCTTGTGCTTTTCAATATATACATATAAAAACTGGATTTCTTATCTTATAGTGCAACAAATTTGCTTCGTGTTAGTCCATTGAGGTTTGGACTAAATGTATTCTCTTTGACAAAATATGCACGTTGTTTTGTGATAAATTAAATTGGAGATTAGGAAAACTGAAGGTGTGCTAATATGCGGTAACAAATAATTAATAAGCCTGAAAGTTTCAACATTTCCTATTCAATCCGCATGCTATTTCGATGTTTGTACAGCAGCTATAATCTAAGTTGTGATCAAATGTTTGCTCAGAATGGAAGGTTAATGTTAGTCCAATTGTTCGTATTCTCTTGAATCCAGCTATGACTAGAGAAATAAAAACTTGGAACAAAATCAACAATTCCCAGACATGAATTTGACCTGTTGCCCCTGTTAAGTGTTCCACAAATGTTTCCCAAATTATCGACATGTCTAACAAATGTCAATATGTGAAATATACTGGCACAATGATTGAAGTGCTGTTGAAAGCTAAACTTATTAGTATCATGGTTAAGGAACAAACAGTTTTTTAGTAAAAACAATTGTTATGAAGTAGTGTAAATTTTCTTTACCTGGTTTGGTGTGACGAGATTAGTACATCAGGCCTAATTCCCATAGCATGCACCCGACACGTATTCTCTAAACTAGAACCTTCACTGTTTTTGAATATATTAGTAATTTATAATATCATAATACTATGCCGCTGTTATTTTCTTGTGGGCAAATTTTGAAGAACTGGGTTCTCAGCTGCTTTTGTCATTCTAAATTATATAGGTTTTGGGCCTATATACATGCTACTACTCTAAGCATTTATTTTTGCCTTTGTCCTACCGCCAAGCTAGACTTCACAATATACTGTTGATTTTTTTTCTTGTGTTTGTACATGTTAAACGCAGAAATCTTCTAGGGCTCACTCTAAACAGTCTGTGGATTGAGAATAATGCATTTCTCGGATTTGCTCAGTGTTGCTTCCTACTCAAGTCTGTCTGTTTGGCCAACTGTTGTAAAATAAGTGATGAGGCCATATCTCACATAGCTCAAGGCTGTAAGAACTTGAGAAAGCTTTCTATCATCTCTTGTCCTCAGGTACATTTCTAGTTTGTATTAATCTCCATTTATGAAGATTGATTTTACATTTAAGAAAAATGGTTCTATACCATCAAAATTCACCTTCAGATTTATACCACTAAAAGTTCGCAGTACATTTTAATACCACCAAAATTTTACTTCCATTCCCAAATTTACCAAACATTTCTTAAATTACCAACCCCCCCCCCCCACTCCCCCCCGCGGGCAATTTTCCTTTTCTTTTGGTGTGATGTTCAAGACTTTGTTTCCAATCACTTCAAGGCGATGGATTTGTACCAATATAGGAAAACGGCCATGGCTAGCGAGGAATAATACATGCTTTGTGCATATTTAATCACTCGCTTTGATCATATGAATGATGATATGTTATCACTAAGTCATACAGATCACTATGATAGTTTGACTTAGGGTGATCTTGCAGAGCACCTTGTGTCTTCACATAGTGATTCTGCATATCACAACTTTTGTAAGATCACGATATTTATCTGAATAGTGATCATCAACGACTTGTCCCAGTATTATAATTTACATTGTTAATCAATACTCCCTCCGTTTCATATTATAAGTCGTTTTGACTTTTTTCGTAGTCAAATTTTTTTAGTTTTGACCAAGTTTATAGAAAAATATAACAATATTTCCAACACAAAATAAAACTTATTATCAAAATATATTAAATGTTACATTTAATGAAACTAATTGGGTGTTGTAAATGTTGCTAAATTTTTCTATAAACTTGGTCAAACCTAAAGAAGTTTGACTAGGAAAAAAGTCAAAATGACTTATATTATGAAATGGAGGGAGTATATAACAAGAAGAAAATCCTTATTTTTGTTGTTATTAATATGCAAAATAATAATATGGTACATGTGGAATACGGGTTCAATCTCAAGAGACATGCCCGTTGAACAAAAGATGCATGTTAATGAAAGGTGCCTATTTGTCCCTTTAGAGGCTATAAATATGGAAGTCATAAACACCTCCAAGGGGAGGATCCTGAAGTCCATTTTTTTCACATAGATTTCCTGTAACAAAGTTTCATTATAGTCTCAACATTTCCAAGGGAATAATTGAAGTCATTCTCCCTTTATTTGAAATATTGAATTTCTCAGTAATGGATTGTTGGCACCATCTGTTGTGAGAATAGACCCTGCCATTGTCATGGGGATGACCCTGCCCTTGTGTCCATGGAGCCACCGTCAACAGAGTCATCGCTGGGTAGGGCCCTCGATGTCATAGACTATGCCGCCAATCTCATGGACGAGGATTTTGTCATCCTTGCTGATGAATCAAAGAATCCCTTTGGTGAGGCAAAACTGTCACATCCGACTCCACATTCCCTGGCAGTATGTCGCAAGTAGCAACCTTGCTGTCGGCTTGCCACAAGTGCTTGTGAGTATTTCCTGAGCCCCTCCTGTTGGAGGGAGAGATCCAAAGAGTGTTGGAGGAATGCTGAGTCATCATGGTCTCATACGGCTTTGTTGATGAGGATTTAGCACAGGACTCTGAGGAGAATCTTTTCCTGAGTCTTAACCACATCCCTTCTCCCTCATTCGATGTGGTAATGTTCTCCTGCTTTGTCAACTCTGGCATTTGCCAGGTCACAGTTATCTTTGATATTTCCCAATTAGACTGATGTTTATCCCAAGACCAACATGTGGCAAGCCGACACCAGAGTTTGCTGCTCCCAAACCTGAATACGGAATGAGACAATGTTTTTATTTTATTTTATTTATTTCATTGTAACTTTGCTTGTATATATTAAGTTGAAGTTTAATTCTGCAGATCGGGGATGAAGCATTACTATCTGTAGGTGAGAATTGTAAAGAAATTAGAGAGTTGACCCTCCATGGTCTTGGGAGGTAAGTACTTGAATGCATGATTCACTTCTTTACATGTTCTAATCGAAGATAACTTTAATCCGTTAGCTTTTCTTATACAGTTGCAAGGCTAGTTGCATGTCATCAACTTTTCCATTTTATAACCTTTTCTTCAAAGCATTCGGACATCATTATGTTCTATCCATTTTTTTTGTTGAGTATAAAATCTTTTGTGCTAGGTACATCGACAAAGATTTGCTAACATTTTGCTTCCATTTACAGGTTAAATGATACTGGGCTTGCTACGGTTGATCAATGCCGTTTCCTTGAGAAGTTAGATATATGTGGGTGCAAACAAATTACTGATTATGGGCTTACTACCATTATAAGAGAGTGCCATGATCTAGTCCATCTGGATATAAGTGATACCAAGGTCTCCCCTCTCTATCTCAGCATCATAAGATAGAAGACGTTGAATTTCATTTTCTAAAATGACCTCTACTCTTAATTAATTTCAGAAATAGTTTATAGAATTCATCATGTTTGTTTTCCTACCTTCATGCATAGCAATTAAAGAATATATTTTTCCCCTCATGGTCTGCACTTTACTTCAGAAAATTGGTGACACCACACTAGCAAAGGTTGGTGAAGGCTTCCCAAAATTGAAAGATCTCATGATGCTTCGCTGTGATATGATTAGCGACGTTGGCCTAGCAGATATTGCCAGAGGATGCTTGCAGCTGGAGGAGTGTGGGGTGTTCCGGTGCTCTCAGGTAACTCCAGCAGGCGTGGCAACCCTAGCTGGAGGCAGCTCCAGATTGCAGAGGATCATTGTTGAGAAGTGTAAGGTGCCAGAGGAGGCCACAGGGAAGTGCACGATGATCAATGATCCCATCCTTATTTCTTATTATTAAGACGTGAAATTGACATCTTCCGGGCGGTAGTTGTGAAGGAAATCCTTTGCTCGTTTGAGCTTACATACATTTAAAATGTGAGAATGTTTTAAACAATGATTTCCTGGGTGATGGTTGAACTGGTGGGTTTTTGTTGTTGGGATGTTTGAAGGAAACTCATTGCTCGTTGTAGTTTACATACATGTAAAATGTCAGAATGTTTTAAACAATGATTTGCTGGATGATGGTTGAATTGGTGGGTTTTTGTTGTTGGGATGTTTTATGGAATGTGCAAGGCCAGCTTGCCGTACTAATGTTGTGATTTCCTAAAGTTTCTGATCTGGCAATAACCAAAGGAAATATTTTGATATGATTCTTAATATAAACTTCCTTGCCTCACAAAAGTTGATTTGGAAGTTCTTTAAATTGCAAAAAAAAAAGAGTTGTTTTCTTTTCTAAAGGTTTGAGTTGGCTTTGAGCCTTGATTATTATCATTGTATGAAGATTGGTCGTTCTTTAATTTGAACTGTGGTTTTATTTGAGACTACATTGTCTAATTAATTAAGGCTAGTACGTTTTACCTACTAGTTATTAATATAGGCATAGTACTTCAATTCAATCTTATAGGTATCGATTGTACTTAAATTCAATCCTTTTCGCTTTGGGAACATGTACTTCTGGACCTGAAGCTTAAAGGGAATGATGGATTAGAAGGGTTTAAATAAATGTAGATCTGTATTATTGGAGATCAAGACTGTACCATGCGTACATTTACACCAACTTGGTTGAATGCACACACATGAATATATTGAAGATGACAGTCAACCCCACGACGTCGTCGATCATCGTTGCATGTGCTTCGATCATGCATCCAACATTACTACGTCCTCTACTCTCCTATGTGTGCTCATGCAAGATTCTCTGCAAGATCTCGGACCCTCTCGAAATTTCTCATCCATGGCAAAAACGAACACTCCTATCGCTTTAGCTTATAAGACAAAAAAAAAATTCAAAATTTAATTGTGGAACTGATTTTAGGGTTAGTGGTAGTTTATTTTCAACATTTATATTTAAATTGCAAAGAATGCATATATAAAAGTTCTATTTATAATTTATTTATAAACCGTTATGACCTATAATAAGCACAAGTGAAACGTAGAGACAATTAAAATTTTTTTGGAACTTGTTAAAACTCTCTTAAAGTGCTTCAATTTTGGGAAATATTTTTTTTACAATTTGAATTTCTCCCGATGAGATTTTGCCCGAGATTATAAAGTGGACACTGCTGGGTTTAATTTCTTCCAAACTGAGATGGACACAAACGATAGTTCTACTTACATAGAAGCGTAGCCACGATAGAGATCATGACAACGGCGACAATATATTTAATTGAGCCGGCATTCAATTATACATAGCCAAAGTACATACTACAAGTATGCATACGTATATTTATACTCTGTACCCTATACTAGCTACCATTTCGATCATCACTGCCAGTGAGATTTAATTCACTGGTAAATTAACTAAACAAAATGTAGCTTACTATAGCACTCCCATGCTATACGTACGTTTGACATTAACTACTTTGTGGCACATCTTAACTCCATGGATCATCATATCGATCGAGCTGTAAATAAATAAATAAATAATCAGTGGTGAATTATTAATATCCAATAATGCAATTATGCAATGATCGCCTATATAAGCAGTTCATTGGACGCCCTTGCTCTTCACTGCAAAAGTTGCAACTACTACTGCTCTCCTTCAGGCTTAGAGCTACACACAACTGTGTAGCTAGCTCGCTCGCTTCGCCATGGGAGCAAGCTGGCTGCTCCTCCATGGCGCGGCGGTGATGATACTGGCAGTGTTCGCCGTCACGACGACGGCGGCCACCGGTGAGATGACGCCGGCGGCGTCGGTCGTCGTCGGCGCGGCCAAGTGCGCCGACTGCGGCAGGAAGAACATGGACGCCGAGGCCGCTTTCAAGGGTAAGTACTTGTGCCTGAATGCATGCAACTATATAGCGAGTACACACTCTTGAATCTTGATGGAACTACCGGTAGTTAATTTGACAAGATCACTAATATCATCTCTCACAAATTAAAGAGTACTATCTCCGTCCCATATTAATGGTCGTTTTGACTTTTTTCTTGTAACGTTTGACCATTCGTCTTATTTGAAAAATTAATGCAAATATAAAAAACAATTATACGTACTTAAAGTATTTTTGATAATAAAGCCAGTCACAGAAAAAATAAATAATAATTTCATAATTTTTTGAATAAGACGAATGGTCAAACGTTACAAGAAAAAAGTCAAAGCGACCACTAATATGGGACGGAGGGAGTAGATAATACGTGATATTTGGGTATAAATTTCCATCAACTTTATGACTCTGGACAGTTGCTCGAGCTCACTAATAGGCCATAGTATTATGTCAATGACCATCTTTGAAAGGCTTTACTTAGGCTCATCAAAAAAAATTCCGAAATCACTCAACATATACCCTGTAAAGTTTGTTTAAAACAAACTGGTCACCAAACCGTGCATTTGCATGAACAGTCGTGGACAAACAAAAAAGAAACTATTAAATGCACAAAAAATGTTATTTTTTCCATTTTGTGGTCAGGACTTCAAGTGGCGATCAAGTGCAAGAACGGCAGCAGCGAGGAATACGAGAGCAAGGCCGTCGGCGAGCTCGACGGAACGGGAGCGTTCGCCGTGCCGCTCGCCACCGATATCCGCGGCGCCGACTGCGTCGCGCAGCTGCACAGCGCGGCGACCAACGCGCCGTGCCCCGGGCAGGAGCCGTCCAAGATCGAGCCGCTGTCGTCGGAGTCGGAGTCGGAGGGCACGGGCACCTTCGTCGCCGTCGCCGGCAAGACGCACCTCCCGACGTCGTCGCCGGAGTGCTCGTCGGCGACCATCTGCTTCCCCTGCCACAGGCATCACATGTTCCACAGGAAGCCCAGCTTTATGCACAAGAAGCCCATGCCAGAGTACCAGCCGCCTCCCTCGCCGGAGTACGGCACGCCGGCGCCGGGATGCCCCCCTCCCAGCACGCCGGGATACGGCCAGCCGGCGCCGGGATGCCCCCCTCCCAGCACGCCGGGATACGGCCAGCCGGCGCCGGAATGCCCCCCTGCCGACCCGGGTTACGGCCAGCCAGCGCCGGAGTGCCCTCCTCCCACGCCGGCACCGGAATGCCCACCTGCCACACCGGAATGTGGCCAGCCGGCGCCGGAATACCCTCCTCCCACGCCGGCGCCGGAACGCCCATCCCCCACGCCGGAATGTGGCCAGCCGGCGCCGGAGTGCCCACCATCCACGCCGGAATATGGAACTCCGGCTCCGGCATGCCCACCTCCCACGCCGGAATACGGATCGCCGTCGCCTTTCTGGCCCCCTGTCTCGCCGGTGTACGGCACGCCGTCGCCGACTCCGATCTACCGTCCCCCGGGGAGCCACTGATCGATCGAGTGCACTACTCGCGATCGATCCATTCCCACCAAATAAGTTTCCCACCAAATAAGTTGATGTATCGTTAGCTATCTTGCAACTACTGGCATGCATTTAATTTCTGTGAGAAATGGATGCATGCATATGCGTGTTCATGCATGTTTACGGCATTTGGTAATGTGCTTAATTTGGGCTGAATTATTGTTGATTCTACAATGTCGTACGTGATAATAACATGCAAGTTTGCAAGTCTAATTACTGGCAAAATACCTCTTGTGTATATATATTTTCTTGCATATCGATTTGGATCTGGAGTTGTGGACATGCTGGGCGAATGCAAATTGCGTTCCTCAAGAGCCGCCATGTGTTTCACTAATAAATTAGAAAAAGACCATATACATTATGTGAAAAAAACAAAACATCTAATTATCGATTTGCACTTAATTTGATAAACTCATTGCTTTAACCATTAAATATCCATACTACTTTAAAAGATAGTAGTGACCGCTGTCAACTAACATGTGAGACCTGGTAATAGTAGCAAAGGAAAAAGTCTGTTAGGTCAAAGAGTGTGAAGGTAGATGGCTATCTTGGTTGTGTGCATGTAGTCATCACATTGGCCGCAGTGTCCCATCTAAACTAAAGTATTTTTTCACGTGATTTCAACACTGAAATTATATTTTAATACAATATATGTAGACATAACGAAATAGATTTTAAAAAAAGATAGTATAGAATAGTTGTAGAATATGGGTAGTTTTGACCCGTTCTTTATGTATATAGGCTTTACAACATAAATTAAGTCACAATTCTTAAATTCCGTTGCAACCATGAGCACTTAGCTAGTTATTATATCTTCTTTTACCCATAGCACATCATGAGTATTTTGCTAGTATCTTAAAAAATAGTTAACTCAAACTGATAGGCAGGTTGGACCTATATCAAAGAAAACAAACTATATTTCCCAACCTCCTGCCGTAAGTACTTACGTTCGTTTCTCTCTCCTCGGTTTTCAATTTCGAAATTGGTTTTTTTTTGTTGGAGGTCCGAAATTACCGAAATTTTAAAAATTTCAGAAATTTCGAAATTTTTTGCCGAAATTTTTTGAAATTTTGACTGAATTTGAATAAAATTTAACCAAATTCACAAAAATTTGCAAAAAAACAAAAAATTTCGGACGAGATATGAGCTTGCCGGTGGGGGACGAAATTACCGAAATTTCGGAAACCAAAATTACAAACCCTTCTCTCCTCCTCCCCTCTCCCATTCAATGCCTCCTTTCTTATTTATACGTAACAACTTTATATAAGAATAAAAAATTGTTAGGTAGCTAAATGATGGTAATATTTAAGGTATATCCAATTTTTAATTTATTTGAATTATTGTCTGTGTTATTTTTTTTAGATAGTTAAGTAAATATAAATTCTAATCCACGCATAGGCATGGATTAGTCTTATGGCGTGATGCCTGCCAATGTCGTCCGATTAAAGTCATCACGTGCGTATCTATGCATGCATACTTTAAAAATTTTATGTCCACGCTATTGGTCCAAGAGTCCAGTTCGAGTCTTCTTAACTTATATAATGCTAATCTATTTTTAATATTTGATGATTTATATATTTCAAACTATGTATTATTTTTAAGATCTGTTTTAACCATTGAGCTCCACTCAAAATATATGATGAAATGAGTATGATATTAAATACATTTAAATATTTAAAAGTAATTTACTTAGATGGTAGAAGTAATTAAGCTCTACGATGAAAGTAACTTTTTATAGCATTAGAAGTAATTACACATATGTGAGCCTATAAAAAAGTGTATATAAAAGATTCTTTGTGTGATGACGCATAAGTCTTGCACAATTAGGTTCAATGCTATATATGATTTCTGACTTTGTTTTGCCATTGTTTTATTTGTCTTGTTTTGGTTTATCATTTAAATTTGCAGAGTTTTTACCTGTTGCAACGCACATGTATTTTTGCTAGTATATTCAATATTCGATTTATTTTTTCATATATTTTAAGTAGAGTACAATGGTTCAATCGAATCATAAAAACAATAGTTTAAAAGATATAAACCATGTGAACTCCATGGTGCTAACAAGTGGTTGCATTGTGTAGACACATCCATCTTTTTCCATAAAGCTACACGTGGGGGGAAGGACGTGGTGTTTTTGGCAAGTATGTTGCGTCACTACTTAAGACTAAAATGCTACATGTTTGTCATGTGTCCTTAAATAATTGAAGATCAATATTACCCATATTTTACTATATAAAATTTAATCTATAGACCCTGTTTTTTGAATGGTAACCAAATAATCTCAGATTTATAATTTATTTAAATTGTTATTATATTTGTATAATTAGCAAATATGTCCGTGCGTTGCAACGGAATCTAGTAAGAGGGGTTAAATGTTCCATTCCACCCCATTACCAGGTGTTTTCAGTTTTTTTTAAGTGTGTTTCAATTTTTTTCATCCTTGTTTTCTCCATTTTTGTGTAGGTTCACCAGTTTTTTGGAAACTTTTTTTTGGAGGAGTAAGCGGATGGACAAAACTCAACTTTCGCCCTTCCCGCATTACAAGAATAATCTGGAGTGAAAAACTTGGACCGCACACGCTGGTCCCTTGTAGTGGCAGTACAACACAATGGTTGAGAAATCCATCGAACACATGATGGCCGTGCCTGTGCGATCAAAGTGTTGGCTTCTGTTCTACTCCCACCACCTCCACAAATACATCACTTCCTCATCTTTATCGAACCGCTTCCACTGTTGGGCCTCACCAATGTCCGGTGACACCAACCACTTTTTCTTCCATCGCGAGTATTTTCACACTCTACACTGACCTCTTAAATGTCATGTAGGCCTACCCGACATCACCCACATGACCTCCGTCAGCATATGGGTCACCATCAGCGGCCACTTCAAGCTGCCAGGCACCAGACACTTCCTCGAGAACGTATTATTCGAATTATCAGATGGACCATTTCTCAAATTGTGTGTTTGTTCATTACACAATCAGAAATTGCAAACACGATCGGAAAGATTTGAGAACACCCATCTCACAATCCTCTCACCATGCAAACAGGATAATCCTGGGAATGCAATCAGAAACCATCCGGGCACACTGGGAACCCAGTCGGATAGGAAGATGACTCTCTTGTCTCAACAGATATGGACTCGTGTCGCATTGGACGACCAACAATGGAACCGATTTGGACAGACGACGGATGGCAGAAACAATCTATCTGATTTTTTAGATAGGTTAAAATAAAGATAAAGATATATTTTCTCAACAAAAAATGATGATCCCACTGACGGATGGGGCCTTGGTTCATGACTTCATGTAGACCGAGTCCATGTGTATATTCAAAAGCCACTGGTCCACTACATAGTGAACCTACTTTAATTAATTATTAATTTAGATGTCTTAATTATTATGGGCCCACATGTCATATGGATTATGAGGGTTGTTACTATATATTTGTTATATTAATGACTCGGTTATTTTCTAATTCACGAGTTGGCGATTCTTTGACATCGTTTAAATTGTAGACTTTTCAGTAGAGCAGAAGCAAAACAGGATATGGTTTATAGTTATGCGCTTGGCGTGGAAAGGCAAATCGAATGAGCTGCACGTGGAGCCTATTGGAATCTGACGCGTAGAGCCTATTGGAATCTGACGCGTAGGATGCTTGACCGTCGACGTGGAAACAGTAAAATTTTGGTTTGGAAGCGATTAGACTCGCATGTGCTGCTAGGATGCAAATGCATGAACATGAAAGTCGTGCGCCAATGGATAGCAGAAAACACTATTAATATTTTAAATAAGTAAAGAAAAAAGAGGACGAGATCATGAGGAAAGAAACCATGAACGGGGTGGAGTGGAATGTATTTTCGTCTTTTTGTGATTAGAGTTTTTGTCCTTTTGTGATTAGGAATTTAGATTGTTTATTTATTTTTTAAAATAACAAAAAAAAATGATTGTGCGTTACAACGGTAAAGATATTTTCAGTGACAACAACTATTAGGAGCTGAGTAATAAATTGAAACATTGGGTCGCTATTATACATTATAATTAAAAAAAGTTAATGAAAGTTCTTCCTTAATTTGGGCCGAAAGCCCATTCCTTCTTTCCTTTTTCAGCCCTAGCCTAGTTCGCAACCTCCTTCCACTTGACCTGTCTCTCTTCGGCCTAGCCTACGAGTGGAGCCGTCGGCCCAGCTCGCTGCCATTTTCAATGATGTTGGCTCGTGCCCAGCTCGCTGTCGTCTTCAACTATCAATGATGCCAGCTCATGCTCGTACGATGCCGGAGTTGATCCTTCCCATCAAATCCGGCCGAATCTTTTTCAATCTCCCAAAATTAGTTGTGGGATTTTGATCCACTTGATTTTCTCTTTCCATTTTCCACAAAATTGGAGCGAATTCGCAAAACTTGGAACAAAAACGGTCGAGGAAGCTTGCCAGCCGGCCATCATCGGCGACGATTAAACGAAGATGAAATCCGGCGAACTAAAATCGAATTGAAAGGGGAAATCATTGGAAAAATGATAGGATGGAGTGGGGAATTAATTTTTTGCAATTAATTGGAGGAGAAAAAGCACAAGGAGGCAAATCGACGTGGTGGTGGCGCTAGGGTTTGGCTTAGGCGGCGGCTGGAGTAGTGGACCAAACAAAAAGAATCCTTTTACGTGCACAACAAAAAACTATGATTGGAAGTTGATTCCGCGTAAAAAACCGACTATGAAAAAAACCAAACGACAAAAAAAAACCCGCGTGGAACAAAATGGGACCACGTGCACAAAACCGACGACGGACAAAAAAAAAGAATGGACCAAAGAATAAACCAAAATTATTTTATTATTAGGTATATAGATTAGGCTCGTAAAAATTTAACTGATTAAGCTTATGTCTGAAACTCCAGTACATGAGAATGCTTCGATTTTTCTTTTTCGATTATGTGCAATCGGGGGGTTGCTGCCTTGCAAATTAATGCATCAAGCGTAGCGGTGATTGTATGGGATTCATGGCTCTGTTTCCTCTCATTACGTCTAAGTGAAAACAATTGTCCGATGATTGCCAACTGTTCATGCATGCTTCGTCTGAGGAGTATCGTGTCAGCTAGACACCAGGAGCAGCCAACACTTGCCGCTCTAGCGTCTTTCGTCTCACGCGACGTGTAACCAATTTTGTGTCATATTTAACACCCATTGCGAATCAATTTAGTGACATTTTAACCTCGCTTATATATATAGTTCAGCTTGATCGATAACCAAGCTTAGCCAAGGCAGTTCATACGTGTTTGATCATCTTTTCGTTTGCAGCTGGTCGATTCGACGACGCTGGCCATGAGCGATGGCAAGCACGGCCAGCCACAGCCCGTCCACCCCCGTGACGTCTACCCGCCCTCCGCCGCCGACCACCACCAGGCTCACCACGACCGCAACAAGGCTATTGCCGCCGCCGGCCAAGATGGTGGCAGCCTTCGTGTCACCGAGATCGACCTCCCCGCCGGCAAGCGCGTGGTCACCGCCACCGCTGGCGGACAGGTAATGGCGCAGTTCACCGTGCCGGTGACGGGCGCGGAGGTGGCGTAGTAGACGAACGCGGTCACCATCCGCGAGGCGCTGCAAGCGGCGGGGACGATCTCCGCGGGATCCAAGCCCGTTGACCCCGCCAACGTGGCGGCGGTGCAGACCGCCGAGATGCACGCCACCACTACAACAGTACCCCACATCTGTGTCGGGCTGCAACCCACATCTGTGTCGGGTATGGCGCCCGACACAGCGCAAAGGTTAGTGATGTGAGAAATCATCTCAAACGGACATAAGTCCGTCACGGATGAAGCTATCTCAATCGGGCCTCAACTAATGCCCGTCACCGATAGCTTTGACCGAGACGACCAGTCAAACTATAGCCCGTCACGGATGACTATCTCAATCGGGCTACAACTAGCGCCCGTCACGGATGACTGTCTCTCTCGAACGGGCCTAAACAGAAGCCTGTCACAGAAGACTATTGTTCTCAATCGGGCCCCAACTATAGCCCGTCACAGATTACTGTATTCTCAATCGGGCCTTAAGTTATAGTCCGTCACAGTTAACTATAACTCAATCGGGCTTTAACTTATAGCCCGTCACCGATGAGTATGACCACAAAAAAAATAAATACTATTTTTTGGCTAGCCTCAGGCCTGTGCTAGCCATGCCCGCTGCAAAATAACAGAAATACATCCCAGCATCCCCATCCCAGCATTCACATATATTCACATATGTTCACACATCCGAGCATCCCCATTCACATATGCCATTCACATATATTTTACAGAAATAACATCCATATTCACACATGCATACTGGTCACATGCATAGAGATAACAAATATAATAAACATAAATATTACATAATAACATGTGTTTGACAATTTAAACAGGACGTTAAAAAATGTTCATCACTTACACCTGAACCCTAAACATTTCTTTAGGGTGAATAATTTCGCGGAGGATGAAGTCGGCAATCTCCTCACGAATGTCCTCAAAGCTGCTACCCGGATCCTTTGAAAATTTGTTCTACATGTGCATAATTCGAAATTAGTCGAACGATCTTTACATACATATACATATATATATACTTCAATTTAGTTACAACATGTCAGGAATGAGATCACAAACCTCCAATTCAGCCAAAGTCTTTACCTTTTCTTTGCACAGAAGGCGCATGTTGTGGCAGACATGGAATACGCACTGGTCGCCTATTTGTTGTTTGACTGGGAAGTCCTTCTTGTGAATAAGAGTGTCTTGCTCTGTCTTTCGAAGGCCTCCTTTTTGCACATATTGGCCCCACGCTTCATCTATTGCGAGTTGAATCGGGGTCCAATCGTACAGTTGCTTGTCAATTTTGGAGTTTAAGTAGTGGCATGTACTCCACTTAGGCGTTACTACCAATAGGATCTAATGTCCACTGCGGCATTAAAATAGTTAAAGTTAATACTAAAGTTAGACGTGTAATGCAATGTATTTAGGGAACACACTTACTATTGATTGTAGGCGCACATGATGTACTCCTTGTCTTGTCAGGCCCAGAAGGTGTCAAACAAGTAGTTTACCATTCCACTACGGTCCCCTTGAAGATTTGTGACATTGACTACCTGAGTATCAAGGAAGACAACTTCCGGTGCATTCTTGAGACACCACTTCCAACTATACCTACACGCAAGCCAAACGCTCTTATAAGCATGTTACACGGATTGAGATGAATAATTTTCGTGAGCAAGAGTACTTACAAGGAGTAGCACTTGAGGAGGGTTGTGTCCACCGAGCGGAGCCTGTAGAGGTCGAACAGATCCTTGAAGTCTATCACGATAAAATTTGATGGCCCAAGGAATGGCGCTCTGGCGTGTTCGCCTATTATATCATTTTCTCTATTCTTCCTCCTCACGTTAGATTTCTCCATGTAGTACATGTGTAGCTCCTTGCAAGCGGTGCCCATCGTTGCTAGCACGTCGTCTCCAACCAATGGCATGCCTAGTTGGTAGGATGATGGAGGTACGGGCTTCCTATGTGTGACGGGCCTCTTGCTGAGATCTAACTTTGTTGGAGCAAGACGTGAGAGGTGCAGCTTTCTTTTTTCTCGCACCCCTGCAGCAAGTTTTTCGATAACTCTTTTCTGGGGGAAGAATGTGCCTTCCTGCTCTTCTTCATGGGTGGGGGTTTAGTGATAGCCACGCTGTCGACCTCCATAGGCTCGCCCCCAAAGTCCGTGTCGTACTGTAACTGGTCATCGTCAATTTCATGACGACCGGGAGCTGGAGGGGCTGAAGGAGTAGGGGTAGTTTGTACTATTACACGACCGCTTGGTGCAGTGCTTGGCCTCGGGATCACCCTTATCTCAATGAGGTCCTTGGGCCATTGGATGAAGATTCCACGTGCATTTCCAAGGGTTAGGACCTTGTCGTTTGGTGCCAGAGGGAGGGGGAAATGATCGAATTCGGACTTCACCGAGTCAACTTGCACTTTCGCATAATCAGCCCTAAGTTGCGCCCCATGCACTCTTGTCTCCGGGGTCAGCTTGAAAGCAAGGCCCTCAGCTGCAGGAACCGAGAAGGTCGGCACCACCCTTACTGTCAGGGTGCAGCTAGTTGGTTCCTGCGATAGATTCATATTGTTAGAATAGTACTTACCATATGGTTTCGTTAAGAACTCTATGCGTACTATATTATCGTACCGTTATTTGGTCGACGGCGGCAGGGACCGATGGCAGATCTTCCCCCGCCTCAGTTGATGCACAACTGCTGCGCCTCTGCGTGGGACTAGCTAAATCTTGTTGCGTAGCGGCAGCGGCAGCCACCAGGAGATGTTGCTCTTCTCGAATCTCTTGCCTGATACGGGCCCTCATCGATTCAAGTTTTTCGTCGAATTTAGAGCTCAATTCGGCTCTGACCTGCTCCCGGATCTGGGCGGCAAGGCGAGCATCTTTCTCCGCCTTCGTGACTGTTCGCTTCTTGTACTGCCACACGTAGTCTGGAAATCCAACTTCCATGGTACGTTTGCGCCAAGTCCCCTTGTCCGTCCACGGTGTTCCTTGTTGCCCAACGCTTTACTGAGAATGTCGTCCTCGCGTCTTTGAGAACTGACCTCTTGCGAGGCTTCTTGGGAGGTAACCAACTCCTTCTGCAGTTCAATTGAGATCGGATTCAATGAAAAGTTCAGGCTGAAACAGTGCGAACAAATATTGAGATTAGGCACTTACTATATTATCGTACACTTGTTGATCTTGGGGATTTGGAAGCGAAACTGTCCGATCTTCATTCTTCTGGTACCTCGCCCGGGCCCAATTCCTTGCACGTGGGTGTGGGATATCGGCAAACACCGGCGGTGTGTTCGCTGCTGCTGCCGCTTCATCCTCCTCTTGCCATTCCTCTAGCTTCCCGACATATCCTGCGGTGCCTAGCCGGTGCGGGTGCACGTTCCTAGCTTGCAGTGCTCGAAAAGCTTCGCTTCTGGCCCGGGATTCTGGGGTCGACTTCTTCTCGTAGAATTGCTCCCAAGCTTCAGCCGTGATGAAGGGCCATTGCTCTGTTGGATCAGGGGTCGTCGGATTTAAGACAAACTCCATGACCAGCCTGCTCTTCAAGTTCTTCCAAGCATTGCCCATAGTCTTGAAAACAGCCCGCTTGAGACGCTCCTCGTCGGCTGCAGGATACTCAAAGCGTTCCTTGAATTTGAGCCAAGCTGCGTTCTTCTCCGCTTCGGGCACATGCTTGATGTCATCAACAAGGATTGTGAAGTTTTCCCTCCCTAGGACACCGCACGTCGACCTAAACTTGGCCAGGACAGTCCGAGGACGCGTCGGCAGTCCAACCTGGTTAACCTCTGCTATGGTGTACCGTTCCTTAGGGATTTTGTTCCCTGTCCTACGACTCCGTACCCTTGAGGACCCACTAGTTGTCGTCGACATTGGTTCACCTTGCTGAGACATCGTCTAAATAACTTAGAAAATAACAAAGTTAATTTCACTAAATACGGATAAAATAACCTAAAAATAGAGCCTAAGAGTAAAATATTTTCATTAAATTAATTCAAAATCACTAAAATAACTAAGTGCCATCATCTGTAAATACGAATTTCACTAAATACGGATAAAATAACCTACATTTCACTAAAATCACTAAACTTAACTAAAATAACCTACATTTCCCCTAAAATCACTAAAATAACCTAAGTCACCCTAAAAATAGAGCCTAAAAGTAAAGTATTTCATTAAATTAATTCAAAATCACTAAAATCACTAAACTTAACTAAAATAACCTACATTTCACTAAAATGACTAAACTTAACTAAAATAACCTACATTTCCCCTATAATCACTAAAATAACCTAAAAGTAAAGTATTTTCATTAAATTAATTCAAAATCACTAAAATCACTAAACTTAACTAAAATAACCTACATTTCACTAAAATCACTAAACTTAACTAAAATAACCTACATTTCCCCTAAAATCACTAAAATAACCTAAAAGTAAAATATTTTCATTAAATTAATTCAAAATCACTAAAATCACTAAACTTAACTAAAATAACCTACATTTCACTAAAATCACTAAACTTAACTAAAATAACCCTACATTTCCCCTAAAATCACTAAAATAACCTAAAAGTAAAGTATTTTCATTAAATTAATTCAAAATTACTAAAATCACTAAACTTAACTAAAATAACCTACATTTCCCCTAAAATCACTAAAATAACCTAAAAGTAAAGTAAAATCACTAAAATAACCTAAAATTAAAGTATTTTCATTAAATTATTTCAAAATCACTAAAATCACTAAATGAGCTAACCGGCGACGGCGCTTGCGGAGGAGGCCGGCGGTGGCGTTGGCGGGCGAGGAGGCCGGCGGCGGCGCTTGCGGACGAGGAGGCCGGTGGCAGCGCTTGCGGACGAGGAGGCTGGCGGCGGTGCTTGCGGAGGAGGCCGGCGGCGGCGGTGGCGGACGAGGAGGCCGACGGCGGCGGTGGCGGACGAGGAGGCCGACGGCGGCGGTGGCGGCCGAGGAGGCCGGCAGCGGCACTTGCAGACGAGGAGGTCGGCGGCGCTTGCGGACGAGGAGGCCTCTGGTAGGGTTCTGTGACTTAGAAAAATTTTCGATCCAGATCTAGATCAAGATGCAGTGTTCTGTGACATCTCAATCGGGCGTAAACAAAAGCCCGACACGGATGACTCATCCGTGACGGGCTCTAGTGTAGGCCCGATAGAGATGACGTCATCTCTATCGGGCCTACACTAGCGCCCATCACGGATGATAGCATCCGTGACGGGCCATAATTTAATGCCCGATAGAGATGACGTCCGTCACGGATGCTATCATCCGTGACGGGCGCTAGTGTAGGCCCGATAGAGACGCTAGTGTAGGCCCGATAGAGATGACGTCATCTCTATCGGGCCTACACTAGCGCCCGTCACGGATGAGATTTGACTCCTGTTCATCATTGACCTGAACTTTTTCATTACTCATAATAATTAACTTATTATCCCAAATAATTAAGTGAAGTACAATAATTCACTAAATTCGCAATAAAAATTATTACAAGTTGCACCAATTTACCTAAGCTTTTTTTACTAATACAAAATACTTCATGTGTACAACGGCTTGGGTCACAAGGTTATGCCTTCCGTATGATTTGATCGAGTATATGCCACAGGCTCTTGTGGATCATCATCAAGGTCGATTTGAGGTCGTACATGAAGATTCTGGTTGTATTCTTCTTCGTCGACGACGTTGTCAACACCAACAATTCGGGCCTAATTCTTTTCCTCCCGATTGTGCCAGCACCTGACAACCTTCCTTAGTGACGAGACGCTGGAACTCCGATAGGCTCGGTCTCGGACATGTAATGCACGCAGAACTCAATGACCTCCTCGGTCGTGTAGCCTTCAATGATGCTCCCCTTCGGATTTGCTCTGTTCCAAACGTATGCCTTCAGAACTCCCATGTACCTCTCGAACGGGTACATTTCTCTTAGAAAAGCCGGGCCACATAGTTTTGTTTGCTTCACAAGATGAACAGGGAGATGAACCATGATATTAAAGAAAGACAGTGAAAAAAACATCTCCATGTGGCAGAGGGTATTGACAATATCGGTCTGCAACCCATCTAGATCTTCGGGATCTATAACTTTTTGTCCGATGGCATTGAAAAAGGCGCACAAACGTTGGATTGTATGACGAACTTTCGGTGGAAGAATGCCTCTGATAGCAACTGGCAAGATTTGTCTGATTAGCACGTGGCAATCGTGCGACTTCATTCCAACCAGTTTAAGGTCTTCCGATTTGACGTACTTACTAATCCTCGCTGAATAGCCCGATGAAACTTTAATATCTTTCAAGCACGATAACATTGCGATCTTCTCATCCTTCGACAGTGTGTGGCAAGCTGGAGGGAGGTACACTCTACCTGTCTCTGCATCTGTTACGGGCTGGAGTTCACTACGAATGTTCATTTCACTGAAATCAAGGCGCGCGTTCAACCCGTCCTTTGTTTTGCCGGGAATATTCAGCAGCAGGCCAACCAAACTCTCACACACATTCTTTTCTACATGCATAAGATCAATGCAATGACGGACCTCAAGATCTTTCCAGTAAGGTAATCGCCAAAATATGGACTTTTTCTTCCACATACCCTTGTCCTTTGCCTGACTATGTTTTCTTTTCTTCCCAAACTCGTTGGTTATGTCCTTGACCAAGTTGTGGACCTCATCTCCGGACAAATCCTTGGGAGCAGGCTGAAGTTCTCTCTTACCATTGAAAATATTCTTCTTCCTTCGAAATACGTGACGTAGCGGGAGCCACCTCCTATGACCCATATAAACCATCTTTCGTGATTTCTTCAACCACCGGCTGCGTGTATGTTCCATGCAGTCAGAGCATGCCTTCTTTCCTTTCACGGTTTGGCCAGAAAGATTACCGAGGGCGGGATAGTCATTAATGGTGCAGAACAGTAGAACTCGTAGCTTGAAATTCTCCTGACCATATGCATCCCAAGTTTCCACACCTTCTTTCCAGAGCATCTCAAGATCGTCCATAACAGGCTCCAAGAACACATCGATATCATTGCCCGGTTGTTTCGGTTCTTGGATTAGCAAGCACAGCATAATATATTTTCTTTTAAAGCACAACCATGGCGGTAGGTTAAAGTTTGAAATAAGAACTGAACAGGTGCTGTGAGTACTACTCATGTCTCCAAAAGGATTCATGTCATCTGTACACAGACATAGCCTCATGTTTCTGGGATCGGCAGCAAAGTCTTTGTGTTTTCGATCGATATTCCTCCATTGAATCGAATCCGCTGGGTGTCTTAGCATACCGTCGTTCCTTCTCTCCGTGGCATGCCAACGTACAAAATTTGCCTCCTTGGGGTTTGCAAATATTCTTTTGAAACGATCAATGATAGGTAGATACCACATAACCTTCGCGGGACCACCTCGCTTTGATTTTTTTCCTTCGTCAGGACTTTTCTTACGCTTGTATCGAGAGGCCTTGCATACAGGACAAGCATCTAACTCCGCATATTGCTTGTGGTACAATATGCAATCGTTTGGACAAGCGTGAATTTTACGGACCTCTAACCCTAGGGGACACAAAATCTGCTTTGCTTCATATGTCGTCTCGGGCAATGTGTTCCCATCAGGCAGCATGGCCTTCAAAATTCCCAAAAGCTCTGTGAAACTCTTGTCTGTCCATCCACTACTTGCCTTCAGCTTCATTAGATCCAAGGTAGCTAATAATTTGGTCTGCTTTGCTTTGCATCCGACGTACAGAGGCGTCTGCGAGTCACTGACCAACCTGCTGAACTTTACGGAATATCTCTCGTTGTAAGCTGGATCCTCAACGTCACGTAACATGTCTTGCAGCAGATCATGATCAACATCAACCATTTCACCGCCTAGTGGAGAAGGTACAAACATGTCATGCTCATCTTCATCTTCCTGATTTTGCGCACCAGTACTGTCTGCAGCAGCATCACTTCCTGATTCCTGCTTTCCATGCTTAACCCAACATGTGTAGCCCTCCATGAATCTTCGTTGTATCAGATGAGCGTGTACGTCCATTCGGCTATCAAACATATTTTCATTCTTGCAATCTGCACATGGACAACACATGTAATCGCTGTTTCTTCTTTTCCTATCCTCCTCCGCGACGTTAATAAAATTTAATACCCCATTTCTATACTCTTGACTATGATGTTTCACAGATTTCGCATACATCCAACTTCGATCCATCTCTACAGAAATGAAAAAAGAATCAGAGAAACATCTTATAAGATAAATACCGCTAAATTCATAAGAATTGATGAATTTTCTAAATTAATGATTATTATTTGTCACTTACCTTTATGAATTTATTGTTTTCTTTGGGGAAAAAAAATTTCGCCCCCTCCAACCTCCCACCAGATTTGTGAATAGTGGGATACAGATACTCTGGCGGTTGCGGCTATTTATAGTGTGCACTAACTATCGGGCATATAAGGTATCTTTATCGGGCCTAAAAAAAAGCCCGTCACAGAGAAGTGTCATCTGTGATGGGCTTTGTAGATATCTCAAACGGGCATCAAGATGGGGCCCGTCACAGATGATTGTCATCTGTGATGGGCTGCAATTACAGCTCGATGAGATATTTAAGGTTATCTCAATCGAGCCTTAAGTTGGGGCCCGTCACAGATGATTGTCATCTGTGACGGGCTCCAACTACGGCCCGATTGAGATATTTAAGGTTATCTCAATCGGGCCCTAGTTTAGGCCCGTCACAGATATGTGTCATCCGTGACGGGCTTTAGTTCTATGCACATTTAACATGTCTCTCCGACCATATCTCAATCGGCCTCTTTTTAAGACCCGTTTGAGATGTTTTCTTTGTGACGGCCCGCAAAATCCAGTTATATTACAGCCCGTCACAGATGAGAGGATCTGCACTAGTGCACGGGACTGTTCGCCTGTCCGGGGTCATCCCCAGCGGCGTGGCTGCCGCGGTGTAGAAGGCCGTTGAGGCAAACATGAGGCGCCACCCCGATGACGATGCCGACGCCGACAGGAAGAAGATTAACAAGGCCACAACGCTCAATGACGTGGTGGGCGGTACCGTGGAGGTGCTCTTGGCGACTGACAAGGTGGCGGCCGTCGCGGCGTGGAACGTCGGGAGGCACGCCAATGGCGGCGGGAAGGTAACACGATCAGTTCAATCCTAGTCCGAGCCGATCAGGAAACCAATCCCGCGCCGTGTGGATGCTTTTTTTCCGCGGGGAAAGTGATCACCGATCGTATGAACAAAGCACGTGCGGAAATGGAGGTCGTCGCTAGATCAGATTTACAGACGAAACATCGATGTCACGAACAGAAAATTATGAAATTTTTAAGTAGTTAAGATTAAGAAATGAAAATAAAAAAGAGATCAGGAGCGAAGCAAGCGCCGAGAGGGGGGCCCGGGGGCGCGCTGTTGGCACGCACGTCCAGCGTGAGCGTGGAAAGGGGAGATGCGGGAGTTTGGGCTGGGATAATCAAGCCCGCTTCGCTCAGAACGATCAGGATACACGAGGGATCAGGAGACTGACACCCATATGATCGGACTTACTGATGGACGAAAAGAAATAGTTGGAAACATCTTTTTATTTTTTTTATTAACTAGAAAAGATGTCTGTGTATTGCAACGGGATAACCTAAAATTAGATGATTATAGTTTATTTTTGTGATATGAGAACTTTAAGAAACACATATTCTTCATTTGTTGGATAACTTATTTAAAGTGTTTTTTATTTCTTTCCACCAGCTCCAACATTAGCTAATGTTTATAGAAAATTTTTTCTCACATTCTACTGAAACAGGTTCATACAATATCTATTTTCTATTTGTTCTCGATTGCTTATGTTCCATTACCTTAATCTATTCACTTGACCTCACCACATCGAATGAGATCGATCAAGAAGGGAGAAAATGCAAAGACGTTAAGGAGAGAGATAGCGTTGCCGATAGATGGCTAACTCATACGGTCGTGGGGAACAAGAGAGGGGATGGTTATTTGTCGGTAGAGAGAGTTGGCGCCATATGTGGAGAGAACGAGAAGAGAGGAGAATATTACAATGATAAGCGGGGATGTGTCAACAATAAACGAAAGACGTACCAAAAAAATTAAAAAAATAATTCATAAAAAGATGTGCCAGCTATTTGTTTTGAAAAAAAATTACATATGCAATAGGTGAATAAGTGAAAGAAAAATAATCAATAGCTAAAAGTGGTTAAGTGAAAAAAATGCACAACACAAACGTCACATGAAAAATGTATGGGTTGATAAGATTATCCAATTTACCATACATCTTGTATAATAATCTCATCCAATTTATTTGTACCAAGATGAATTGGTGGAAGCAGAAAATAAAACAAACAAAGAAATACCCATTAGCCCATTTGACATCTGGGGTCTGACCTGTCGAGGTAGCCAAGAGCCCAAGAGACAGTAAGACAGATGGCCTAGCCGGCGGTGGGCGGATGGCCCAGCTGGCCCAAAGAGATCAGGTATTCGCCGAGCGAGTGCGGCTGCATCACGTGGGAACTAAACCGACACGATGACGAAAAAATCAGATGACGTACAAAATATTTTGATAAAAACACCTTAAATTTTTATAATAGTAAAGATAACTATAAGTAAGTAAGGATAAAAGATTAGCAAAGATCATTAGCGTGGAAATAGGGAAATACTGGGGATCGATCGACTGATTCAGCAAATAAAAATCGAATAGTGTCACTGCCACATGAAGGAGACTGCCCCTAGCTAGTTTCTTCTTTTTCCCTCTTCCTCTTTAAATATTTTCTCTCCTAAACTACTTATCCGATTTACGGATCCGATCATATCATTGTATTAGTTGTAATTAATTCTTTACAATAAGATATCATATGATTATAATCTAATAAAAAAAACATGTGTTTCAAATCGTTAAAACTCAATGTTTCATACATGATACTGACATGTTTCAACGTGTGTCTTCACTGTGTTTCACATAATTCAGGCAATTACCTGTCTCTCTTCTCTCTCCACTCCATGCATGCATGCACACAATTAGTGATCTTTAAAATGATTTTTTTTTCTAAACTATTTATTCGATCTATGATTCGATCACATCATTCTATTCATTGTAATTAGATCTTTACAACAAGATATCACATGATTATATTCTGATGAAAGAAAAATATATATTTCAATCCGTTAACACTCGATGTTTTACATGTTTCAACGTGCGTTTTCATTGTGTTTCATAAAATTTTTAAATATTTCAATGGCTGATTTTTTTGTTTCATTATGTATAACTTAATGTTTTACCGGTAATCAATTGAAATTCTTAAGAAGATCGGGCGTTCAATTTAGAGTTTTTCCCATGAAAATAATAACAAAGAAGCCGTATTTGTTTAATTTTTTGTGAGGTGCTTAATTAGCCAAGGCAATTAGTAGCATTAGAGCCATATATATACTTGTTTATTATCTGTTGATTTGATGTGATGTGTTGCATGTCGGTGGTTCGGATCGTTTTACTTAATTGGGTCTAGGCCCTTACCTAATTAATTAGTTCAGTTCGTTTTGTGTTTTGTGATTTTGTCGATCGAATCGGTAATGAGTTGCTCTCAGACTATTAATTCATCTATAATTAATACGATATGTCAGGTTTGAGTCGGTCGTGTCTCCAGTCTTTGCATATGTGTTCTCCTCAAAACCACGTTTTTCTTTTTTCACCAATCGGAACCGCGTGTTACATACTAGTTTCAGTTTCAGGGTTTACAAAACCATCGGGCCCGGGTTACCGTGCGGTAACCGTGGCAAACCGTACAAAACCATATAAAATTTATCAAAATTTTAAATTATTTTTTAAATTTATTTGAATTAAGACGGTTACCGTGGTTTTTTTTACCGTACCCCGCGGTAAGCACGGTAATCGCAGTAACCATGTGGTTACTGGCAGTTTTGTAAACCCTGCATACTACCCATGTCTCGTGATACCGATAGAAGACAACATCTCAGATCGGTGAGCTCTTAGGCTGTGTTCTTTATCTCCATTCTCAACTCATCTTTTTCGTTTTTCTTATACACATTTTTCAAACTACTCAACGATATATTTTTTTAAAAAAATTATATAAAAAAATTATTAATCCATTTTTTTAATTTTTAGGTTAATAATTAATTAATCACATGCTAATAGACAACATCGATTTTCATACGGGGAGGTGGAGTTTCTAATTTATCTCCCGAACACAGACTTAGGCTGCGTAAGATAGAAAAGATTTTTCGTTTTTCACGCGCACGCTTTCCAAACTGTTAAATGACGTGAATGACGTTTTTTGTAAAAAGAATTTATAGAAAAGTTATCTAAAATAATTAATACTCAATTAATCATGCGTTAATAACTATCTCGTTTTACGTATCTTCTCAATTTTTTTCTTTCTCTTGTCAAACACAACCATTTTATCGACCAGTGTTTTTCTAGTTGTCTTTAATTAATCATCAGAATTGCTTTGTACGTTCCTCCCACTGTTTCACTTAATGAGATCGTAAATTCGTAATGAGATGTTTTGGCCTCTGCCTACTCTATTCATTAACATCTATATATAAATTTGGATACTTATATAATATATATACATAGACTACTTATTCATGAATCTCTCGCTGATGACAGATATGTTATCTACTCTATTTAGTAATATCCATATGAACTTGGACACTTATATAAAGCATATATATAAATTTTTGTATGAATTCCTCATCATGATAGATATATCGTCTATCATTAAAAAATAATTAATCATAAATATAAAATTTATGTAGAAACTTTCCACCACAAAATTCTAATCAAATGAGTTACATTGTTATGCATGATATATTATGACATTAAACGAGAAGAGAATCTTCGCTTTGTACTCGTCACCCTGTCATGTCACCGGGAACACAACTTTTTGGCTTGTTGAGAGATGGTGAGCATATAACAGAGGGAGTGTAAGTATGATTGGTGATAGTTTGGTGGTGGGTCTAGTTTTAATAGTTTAAAGTTAGTGTTGTTTCTGTTTTAAAATAAGTTAACTGACTATAAGATATGAT
The DNA here is from genome assembly GCA_008326285.1 of Oryza officinalis. NCBI lineage: Eukaryota > Viridiplantae > Streptophyta > Magnoliopsida > Poales > Poaceae > Oryza > Oryza officinalis. Next base: position 4,262,492 of record BDMV01000010.1, on the reverse strand, counting down.
AAATTAATTTATTTTAAAACGAAAAGGGTACTATATTTGTCTGATAGCTAAGTGAAGCGTGTCTGATAGCTAAGTGAAGCGACATACATTAACTATTTCTTTATGTCATATTCACTTCAGGCATTATTTATAAACAGAAAAAGAACCATTGCTACTATTATTCTGGCCTTGAAATATATAGCCCACGCTGCACGGCACAGCCCAGCTCAGTGGAATAATTAATCTTGGCAGTTGCACGTTGCGCTATTAGCCATGGAGTCCGGCGGCCTCCTTGCACGTCTCGAGCCATGCGCCGCCGCCGCCGCCGCCGTCTCCGACCCCGGTGACGGCGATGCCCGCCGCGGCGGTTGGCACGCCGCCATCTTCCTCGTCGGTAATTGGCTGCTTCTCAGGCTTAATGACATCATCTCAGGCTTAATTTGTTGATGACGTGTGCATGCATGAAGTCGTCGGGTTCTTGGAGCGGATTGGGTTCTTCGGCGTGCAGGGCAACCTGATGCTGTACCTCACCGGCCCGATGGCCATGTCCACGGCGGCGGCGGTCACCGCCGCAAACGCATGGGGCGGGACGGTGTGTGTGCTCACGCTCGCCGGCGGCCTCGCCGCTGACTCGCGCCTCGGCCGCTACCGCGCCGTCCTCGTAGCCAGCGTGCTCTACCTGGTGAGCTTGGGAATGCTGACGGTGTCATCCATGGCCACGTCGCCGTCGTCCACCGGCATCGTCGTCTTGTTCTACGCCGCGCTCTACCTGCTAGCTCTGGCTCAGGGCTTCCACACGCCGTGCGCCGAGGCGTTCGGCGCGGACCAGTTCGAGAGAGACGGCGTCGTCGTCGTCGTCGACGACGACGGCGGCGGCGGCGGCGGCGCACGGCGTGCGTCGCAGAGCTCCTACTTCAACTGGTACCACTTCTCCATATCCTGGGGCTACGTCATCTCCACCACCTTGCTCAGCTACATCGACGAGAACGTCGGCTGGACCGTCGGGTTCGCCGCGTCGTGGGCCACCATGGTGCTGTACCTCGCCGTCTTCTTGCTCGGCACGGGGACGTATCGCCGCGCCGACCAACCTGTCATCCACGGCGCCGCCGCGGCGCGTGCGTGGACCGCCGCGACGAGGTTCTTCTCCCGAAACCGAAAGGATGCCATCACTTGCACGGAACAGCTTCTGGAAACACAAGAGGAGGTGGTGGATGGCCATGGCGACGGCAAGGGATTCTTCCTTGTCACGCTGCTTCCGATCTGGTTGACCAGCATAGTGTTGGCCGTCGTCGTCTCGCAGGTGTCCACTCTGTTCACCAAGCAGAGCAGCACAATGGAGCGGCGCGTCACCGGCGGCGGCCTCGTCGTGCCGTCTTCGGGGCTGCAGTGCCTCGTCAGCTTCACCTACATCGCGCTGCTGCCGGTGTACGACCGCATGGTGGTGCCGCTCGCGAGGTGCCTCACAGGCAGCGGCATCACGATGCTCCAGCGCGTGGGCGCCGGCATGGCGACAGCCTGCCTCGCCATGGTCGTGGCTGCGCTCGTCGAGGCCAGGCGGCTCCGCGTGGCTCGCGACGCCGGCCTGGTCGACCGGCCGGACGCGACGGTGCCGATGGGCGTGTGGTGGCTGGTGCCACAACACGTGCTCGTCGGCGTCGCCGAGTTGCTCGCCGTCATCGGACTGGAGGAGTTCTTCTACGACCAGGTTGCCGGCGAGCTCCGCAGCGTCGGGCTCGCCGTGTCCCAGGGCGTGATGGGCGTCGGGAGCTACGGCAGCGGCGCGCTCGTGGCGGCGATCGACTGGGCGACGGCGAGGAGCGGCGGAGAGAGCTGGTTCGCCGACGACCTCAACCGCGCGCACCTCGACTACTTCTACTGGTTGCTCGCCGGACTCGCCGCTTTGGAGGTGGCCGTGTTCGTGTACCTTGCACAACGGTACAACTACAAGAACAAAGCCAATCCATGACATTATATTCTTTCTTGTTATGTAAATCCTTTTGGACATTGTACAATGGTGTGACGTTACTATTAGAAAAATGTTACTCTCTCGGTCTCTCTGTTCCAGAATATATATCTATGAACTATATGGGACATCACATAATCCAATGTATCTAAACAGAGCTTATTCATGTTATATAGGTGATATTTCATCGGTTTTAGGTTACTACATTTTAGGACGAAGGAAGTATATTGTTTTCTAATGGTGTATAGATAAGAGAGACGAGAATGATGTTGTCCGTTGATTACTAGACGGTCTAATAGATATCTTGATACCATATATTATCCTATTTTTTATTTAGATATAAAAATAAATCGTTGATTATACTATGTCGTCTACATATAACATGTAAATATTAGATAAATAATAGTCATTTGAATCATTGTTCGTACCATACTATTGATATCGTGTATTTGTCATATTCTAAACTCCAATTGTCAAATGCCATCGAAAAAGAGCTAATTAAAAACTGCCATCCAAAAAGACTAGTATTGGCGCATATGCCAAAGGGCTCCTATTTCACGAGCATCCATGTGCAAACAGAAAAGGCAAACATCTTCTTTACTTTATCTGTCAAGTAGGAAAATTATTTTAAATTCTTAAGAGAATGCCTCTTCGTTGTTTCATTACTTCCTTTCTTGTTTCACATGGTTTCACACCATCTGATGCCCTTACACAAGCTATCTCGGCACATATACCTATTTCCCATTGTCGAAGTGTGGTACTCTCATAATTGGAAAGAGAAGAATCCCTCTTTGAAGATTTGGCCAGGAGACGAGTAGGGATCGAACTCGTGACGCTTGTGGTATGCGAAAATATATAAAACAAACAAATATAAACATAACACGTATACAGATTCAAACCGCTCGGAAGTGTAATATTCTACTTCTGTGTTTGGGACTATGAGATGCAAGAGCATACAAGCTTACAAGACGGATCGGTGTTAGAGTTACTCTATCTAGGATTTTCTTCTTCAATTTTTCAACCCCTATCTCAGTGGCATGACCCCTTCTTTTATAGTCAAAAGAAGGGTCCATAGGAAACATTTATATTACGTCTTGTCATTGTCTTCTTTGACATCCTAGAATTAATGGAAGAATTACCATGGATGACCATTTTTACCGTGCCTCGGGTACCTTTACAAGGGGTCCCGGGACAGCTAGGATTTGCTTCTCCTGCCACATTCTTGAAACTAGGCTTGGTGGACCCAAGCCAAGTCATGGTAGAGCCACCGTTTATCTCCTTGCTTGGTGGTGAACTTATGAACCACCTGCCAGCGCGCAACACGTCGCTCCGCCCTTGTTTCTTCGAGTGACGTGGCATCGCCGACGGCTTCAAATCTTGCCACCACTTGGTTGCATGCGACTGAGCTGTAAACTCGATCTGTAATCTTCTGGGCACCGCACTACAATCGGCATGATGATGTTGTCCTCGATCAGATCGCTGGGCCCACCATCCTGCTCAGACCATCGGCGGTGCACACAATCTTTGCCTTGAGATGATAACCCCCAGAGGAAGATCTCTGTGAGGAGCCCGAGGCAACTAATACCAACGGACTCCTTCTTAGAGTTATCACATGATTTATTTTTACCCTGGGGTAGCGTCCATCCCTCGGGCTGTAGTTTTCTTGGGCCGTGTTCAACCCCGGGGCACATACTGTGCCAAGGCCTCCTAGAAGGTCGCCGGCCCCAGACACACTCCCGTGCTTTGTAACAGAAGTTCTCGTCATGTTTAGACGAGCTTCTCAAAGATGTCGTTGATGAAGAAGTTCATGATAGATAGAACTTTACAAGTTTTATTCCAACATGTAGTTGTATCTTGGAGTACCTTGAAGATGTAAATCTTTTAGGTCTCCACACTCTTCTTTAAACCTTGTATAAATAAATCTTGTATGCCACCACACTCCTATTCAAAGTGTGTAACTATAAAGGGCATGGGTGCCCCGGGGCTCAGACCGCACCTTATAGATATAAATCTTATAGGTTTCTACACTATTATTAACATACAGAGTGTGCAACCATGAAAAGCATGGGTGCCCTGGGGCCCGGTCAGAGCGGGCCTCGACAGCAACTTATAGATATAAATCTTGTAGGTTTTCACACTCCTCTTAACATACAGAATGTGTAACCATGAAGGGCATGGGTGCCCTGGGGCCCCGGCCGGAGCAGGCCCCGCTCCCCACGCCCTGTCAGCTGCCAACTTCCTGTTTTTGACTTGGCAATGAATTTTGCTTAGGACAGAACGTATTGGTGTGGCAAATGTTACCCTAAGATTCGGAGAAAGAGATACCATAGTTTTCATTTCTCCAACACACACCATAGCAAGACACCAGCGAGCCCTATGCTCTACCTACGCTTACCTCTTCCTCCTCCCTAGTGAGACAGTGGCAAGTGGAAAGTGGTTGGAAGTACATGATTTCACTAAAAACTATCATAGATTTAATTTTGAAGTTTTTTATTACTGTTTTAGATTTACGTATAATGTTTTGATTCTGAGTTGATATTTGAGGAGTTAAAAAGTTTTATAGGTTTGATTTGAATTATTTGAAATCTAGGTATGAAAACAACTGTGAACTGGGGATTTCTAGAAAAAAGGGAAAAACAAATAGGTGGAAGGGGACCATTTGCGTGCATGTTGCGCGCGCGAATGCTCGTGTATCAGCATTTGCTTAAAAATAAGTAAATCAAATACTCCATCCACTAAAAAAACAAGTTCTACGAACACATCCTTTTTTCACAAGCGGACTAAAACAAGACCCATATATTAAAAATATAGGTGTTTAGTAAAGACCCGTTGACGAAAATTCATTTTCATAGACGGACCCCTCTAGAGGCCTGCCTATGAAAATAATTTTTTTAAAAATAGGTTTATTAAGAGGCCCGTCTGCAAAGCCGGCTACCCATCCTAAAAAAAGCCAAGTCCTCTGCCTCCTCACCTCGTCTTCCTTGTCTCCTCACTCTCTATCTCTCTCACTCACAAACTCTCTAGCTCTCCCTCTCTCCCTTGGTCATGGTGATGGAGACGAGTTCGGCAATGCGGTGCACGTCGACAGTGGCAGGACCTCTCACCTCTCATGGTCCCTTTCCTCCAACCTCACAATGGGCCTGGCCGGCCTCCCTCATCGATTCGGGACGGAGGCCTCCGGTGGGAGGGGGCGGCAGCTCCCCTGCCGAGAGGTCGAGGACAACGGATCAAGCTCTCTGTCTCTCGCGCCCCCTCTTCGGCAACGGATCCGACGACCGCAACCCTCGAAAGGCGGCGACACATAGACGACAATGGGCTGAGGAGCTACGGATCCAGCGGTGGTCTCGGGAGGGTCGGATCCATTGCCAAGGAGGTTGGGGACAGTGGATCTGGCTCTCCGTCTCTCTCGCCTCCTCTCCGATAGTAGATCCGACGGCCGCGACCATAGGAAGACGGCGATAGGCGGAGGAACTACGGATCCGACGGTGGCCTCGGGAGGGTAAGATCGGCTGTCGGGGAGGTCGAGGACGGAAATCCGGCTCTCTGTCTCTCCCACCTCCTCTCTGGTAGCAGATCCGACGGTCACGGGCCCTGTGAGTTGCGGATTCGGTGGACGCGACCCTACTTAGAAGGCGGCGGATCGATGGTAGTGGGGAGCTTGGCAACGGCAAATGTGGCGTCGAGGAGGTCGGCCACGACCACAACAATGGTCCATGACATGATGGATTTTAGGCCAGATCGGGCTATAGTTTTTGAACTGTTTTTCTGAATTTTGTAATCGGGCGTCCTAACGTGTCCACTTGTGAAAATTCTTTTCTACTTGCGGATGTGGTGCCCACTGAATTTTTACAAACACTAGGCTTCAGGCGGATAGTCTACCCGTTTGTGTAAAAGGGTTTTGGCCGTTTCACGTTTGGGAAAAGCATTTGTGTAGTGGTGATCCCCATCATCTAATATTCTGTTTACATGCTTCTCGGAGGCTCTAAAGTGACTTCAAATTTGGCTTCGGTCTAACATCTCAGACTGTGGCTTCTGCGTTTAGGGCAAGGCCTAACAGGCCGATGAAGCAATGTGGGCACCAAGCCCATCATTGCCACATAATTAAACTAACAGCAATTCAGTCTCTTCCTCAGAACAATGCTCATAGCCTTTAAGGCTCCCATGGGTTGGACATATGCAAATAATACCTGGTACGACGTATTGATGAAATAATAATAATTTATAGATAAAATTATATATATATATATTATTAATGATTTAAAAATCAATACTGAAAAAAACTTTGGTAAAATCAAATAAAATCGAGTTTTATAATTTCAATTTTGATAATGGCTGATTTCAGCAAAAGATAGATGCCTTATTTTTTATTGTCGATCTAGAAAATCGATGAGGGATGAGTTTTTACGAGTCCATTAATTGGTTGGCCGTGTACATATAATCTATCTATCCTAATACTGTTAAGTTTCTGATTTCCTGTTGCAATTAACATTTCTGGTTAATTTCCTCTCATGTTCAGCCGACTGGAGAACTGTTGGTGCCAGTACAATACAGTTTGTTACAGAGTTGCAGATTACCAATGTTCTCATACTTGTTAAGTTTGTAAATCAATATCTGTCGATGATAGAGAGAGGTTTCCAATTTCTTGTCCGTGTTGATCTACCTTTTCAGTTCATTATGACGGTGGAATTGACAGATTGTATCGCACATATCTTGTTTGACGAAATGCTCCAATAGCTCCTTGAAGTTACCAATTATCATATTACAAGTCGTTTGGTCTTTTTCTTATTCTTAGTCAAAGTTATTTTTATTTATCCAATTTAAAAAAAAATTAAAAATAACTACAACACCAAAATTATTTTTATTAAATTTAACATTGAATATATTTTGATACAATGCATGTTTTGTATTGAAAATGTTACTATTTTTTGCTATAAATTTGATTAAACTTAAAAAAATTGATAAAAAAGTCAAATGATATAATATAAAATGGAGGGAGCATGTATTTATTGTGCTTGAGCAGAAACATGAGTTTCTCTGCCTTTTACCTTCCTAAAAATTCCAGATATAAAATTTCCTGAATGCTAACTATATTGATTTGGTAGGATTAATGTATATGTTCATTACTAACATTACCATGTATTGTTCCTATATAGGTCATGATTTGACTTCTGTTTCTTATGCCTAGGAAGGTTTGAGTGTGTTTGGTTACCGGTCATATTTTGTCACAACTAAGATTAGGTAAATTGTGACAGCCACAAAACTATGATGGACAAATTGCTAGCCATAAAGTATGGTAAAGTTAACCAAAAAAATTGAGTCTATGACGTGTGTGACATGCTAGTGAAAAAATGTGATAAACCACAGCTATGACAATAAACCAAACACATACCTAACAAACTGTGATAATAAAAAATATGATATGATAAAAGTGTGGTCAGGAAGTAAACACCCCTTAATGTGTGTGTGTTTTGGTGAGATCGATGGTGTCAAGATTCTGTTGTTCGAACCATGAAAAGGATTTAGACATCTTACATCGCCCACATTAATTGTCTAAAGTTCGAGAAACGGAAATTCTGATTTCGTGTACATACACGTCCAACGTAATTGTGTCAGCTAGAAGTTTCAACTACATAAATTATCTGAAAGATGTCTACACCAAATTAAATCATCAGAATATCAGCAATCAGTTTCCAAGACTTTTGGAATTACATGTTTTTGGGCCTTATTTGGATTATTCTAATTATTCTCTGTTAACCTGTTCCATGTGATATTCACATGTTTTGCTCGTTTGTTACTATTTTAAAGCTCTAGCAAACAAATATTTCCAGATGGCTCTTTGCATATGCACACAAAAGCTTGAGACGCTAAATTAAGATATTGAAAATGACGCCGTGTTATTTATTTTTGAGCATTGCCTATCACTGTATCTGCTGATTTAATTGAGCAATAGAACTTGAATTTTGTCTGTTCCTGTTGGCACCCAGGGTGAAATTCTTGAATACCTGTACTAGTCTCATGATCAATGGCTAATACACGCATCCATAATATTGTTATCATATACATACAACATACATAATATATTAATAGATAAAATGGTTCTCATAACTTAACGATACAAGAGTCATACATATTAGCTAGGCCGACTAGCCAAATAAAAAAGTTTTTAAACATAACGGAAAAATAAAATACAAGATACATAAGTTTTTCGGTGTGACCATCTAATAAACCACACAAGCAACCGACTAGGAGTCACCCTAAAAGAAACCATCCTCGAAAACTCCGTACCCGATGCAAAAATAATCTTCATTAGGCACCTCACATGCTGCATCCAACTCTAAAAACAACAACAAGAGGTGGATCAATAAACTAGATATTGACAAGTCTTACCCAAACCTTGGGAAACCTAGGACTATTACAAGCTGTGATCAAAGATGGCTATATTTGTGGCTAATTTTTAGCATAAAGAAAATTTTGTATTGCAATAGTAAATAGTAATAGATTTCAATGAAATTTCAAATCAAAAGTAAATCATAATAATAGCATCATCAGTATTTTCATAGTATCATCCTTATGCCCTCCATGGTAGCAAGTAACATTTCATTCTTAGCCCAGACCGGGCAAAATCATCATCATTATTCACCGTACCCATTTCATAAATTATTTAATAAATCAACAACACTATACTTATATCATTTTACCAAGTCGCTCATGACCGTGAGCACGACTAATTGATTAGTTTAGACTCTGTAGCGTTTGTGGACTGTATCCATGTGACACGTGTTAGCAATCATGTAAACCATACCACACGATATCAAACAGCTACCTGTTTTGCTAGCCTATCAAGAAGCCACTACATTGCTCAAAGATTAACCTTGCATGAGCACGGAGAGTGTTTCTCCACATTGGCCATGAACCAATGCCGCTAGGAAAGGTGGGCCCCAACCTAATGCTAACGCCGTGAGGCGAACACATCCATTCCCTTAACGAGACACTATCCGTTATATTGGATATGCTCAAATGCCCATGCCATGTAGCGAACACATTCATTCCCACAAAGGATCACATGGGTAGCTACTATGAACCATCGCTCAGATTAGTGGCTACTACAACGGCCTTCCAATGTAAGGTTAAGCAAAAAGCAACATAATAAGCTAAGGTTGCCTCATAACCAACGCATGTGGTTGCATTGTAATCTTAGTTGGTGATACATAGTTTAGTCCTTAATTGACTCGGACGAACACTCCCTATCGGTGTGCAACTACTACCATATGCACACCACTTGTCGCCCAAGTCTAAAAACATTATTTTCACTTTTTCAACGTTCACAAAGTAATAGAGCCAACCCCTCTATACAACATTTTCAAATATACCATTTGTAAAGAGTAGATATCATGTCATATGTAATTATCAAAATTTTTCTAAGCATGGCTAAGCAAGTAGCTATAGTAGTTGCTCGAATATACCCACATGGTGCTTGAATAGCATGCACATATATACCCATCCTAGTGCTTCAACAGTAAGGATAATCAATATATCAAGGTAGGTAATGCAACAAATAGGTCATTTCTACCAATACCCTCTTTTTTTAATAAAACATCGCATGCAATTTATAAATAGTAAAGCATTTGCAAAAATATAGGATTCAACATGATCGAAGGAGGAATTCAATAGGACTTGCCTTGCTCAGTTGGTTCCTCAAATATCTCTTGGTTTTGCACACTCTTGTCAACGACAACAATCGACTTGTCCTCTATTTAAATTTAAACATTCATTCAAATGAACATCCAATAAACTCCAAGATAAGATATGATGCTTGCATCAACATTTTCAGTGCGTAGAGTGATTTAATATAAATTCAAGAGAAAGAAACGCCTAAATCCTATATTGTTTGTGCAAGTTATCGCATTTCTAAGATTTAAAAATATGGTAAATACGAAGTTACTATTCAAATTTAAATTAGTGAAATTTTTCATAATAGTGGTGCTAAGTTTGAGCGTATTGTATTAAATATAAAATTATTATGAACCTAACAAAATTTGGTTTACCTCAATCGGAATTAAAATGAATTTTCTATGATTTTCTAAAGTTTTATCATTTTTCTGTACAAAAATAATTAATGAAACCATTTTCTTTGATTTATTAATTCTTTATAAAAGAAACTAAAGCGCACTGACCAGAGTACGTTTTCATACTGTGAAGGCGTATTTTTGTTTTAAGCATCCATTTTAAAATAGTGGGTCCACATGTCAATGCCTCGGCATTTTGCAAATCAAGCCCTAAGCTTTCGGCTATTTATGAAAAGGTCCTCGTCTTCTTCCTCATCAGTGACAAAGAGAAGGGGAGCGTGCGGGCGTCTCGGGACAGGCTCGTCGATGACAAGCGATGGCGGGGTGGCTCGGCCGAGGGTCGGGGAAGCTAGAGGGGGTCCAGGCGCCCCTCCTAGAGGCAGCGGCATGGCCGAGGAAGGCTGGAGGCGGAGGGAGCCATGGCCAACGATGGTGGTGGTTCAGGATGGCGACGGATGGTGGGCAACGATGAACGGCGGCTCGATTAAAGGGTATGGGAGCACCTAGGGGTTGTGAGAAGGCTTACCCCATGCTCGATTTTGGCGCAGGTGGTCTGAAGCGATGCGGCGACGAGCTCCCGGGACTGCGAATGATGATGATGGTGGTGGCAGTGGCTCTCTGGCGAAGGGGTCCTAAAATTTATTGCGGGAATGGGTTCAAGGGGACTCTAGGAGCTTGCTGGCACAAGGAATGACGAGGAAACTCACCGAGGCAGAGGCTTGATTTGCACGGGGGTGGCGGCGTTTTGTTCGGTTGATGCGGGGTAGAACAGTGACAAGGCTGTTCCCGTCGATCCAATGGGCTTCTAGGTTTGACCTTTGGCTAGGAAGGTCGAGAGAGGAGTGGGAGGTGGCTAGCGAGCAGGGGTAGGGTTTTATAGTGCGAGCAAGGAGATCGATGGAGCGCGGTGTCGGGCGGTGGTTGTCACAACTTGGTCGGCTTCTCTCAAGCGCAGGCGGGGTCGGCGGGAATCGCGGAAGGTTGGCACGGTAGGGTGGCATCGGCTTTTGCGGGGCTTTGAAGAGCGGAGGCAAAGGGAGCTAGGGGCGATCGGTCTTGCCTCGTCGTGTCGTGTCTTCGCTTTGGGACAGAGGGGCGACGACTCTGGGTTGGCGACATGCATGGCGAGGCCGGCTTTGCCAGGCGCGACAGGGCATCGGCAGGGGCATTGGGGGTTTGCACTGCCTTACAGCGGGATTCGCGGGCATCGTGGCTGGCTTGGAGACGATGACTTTCGGCTCGTATGCTTGGTGTTCGACGAAATGCCCTCAAAGGAAGAGAGAAGAGAAGGAGAGGGAAAACCAAGGGTTTGGGGAATTTTTGGGAGCTACAGTGCTCAAAAAAATTTGTGCCAATTTTACTGGAAGTTAGGATGGACTTGAACTCCATTTGGTGAATTTCTAGGATTTTTCTTATCTGTGGATTATTTTTGAATATTCACACAAGTTTACTATTTTTAATTTGATTTAAATTAATTTTGAGTGCTTTCATATTATATCTCTTCGGGATGCAAAATTGAGCTATAACAATGGATTTGTTTTTTTGATTATTATTATTATTATTATTATTATTCCTTTTTTCTCAACTTTAATACATTTATGCAAAATGCAATGATGCATGGAAAATCCGAAAACAACTAAAATAAATTTTCACCACAATAAATATAAATGAAAAAAATTATTATATTGACTTTACAAGTTTTTACAATTTGGGTTTGTTGCAGACCTACCCCCTTAAATTAAATCTATTCCTCGAGATTTTCTAGGCCTAAGTGAAGAAACTCGGGAAGTCAGCCCTAAGACAGCCCTCTCGTTCCCATGTGACCTCATCTGGGGCGTGATTACTCCACTAAACCTTAAGCATCTTTATTGAATGGCTATGGGTATGACGCTCAGCTTCTTCGAGAATACGGATTGGGTATTCCTGGTAAGAAAGATCTGGTTGAAGGTTGATGTGTTCGATCGAAGTGAGTTCGGTGGGAACTCTATGGCATTTCTTAAGTTGAGAGACATTGAATACATCATGTACATCTGAAAGTTGTGATGGCAGTTCTAACTGGTATGCCACTTTTCCTCTTCGTGCGAGAATTCGGTATGGACCGATATACCGAGGGGCCAACTTTCCATGCACTTGAAAATGACGGGTGCCTCGTAGTGGTGAGACTTTGAGATAGACAATGTCACCCACCTCAAAACTCAGTTCGTGGCGGTGACGATCAGTATAGCTCTTTTTGGCGTGATTGTGCTTTCTTGAAGCGTTTCTGAATTAGATCAACATTTTGTTGGGCTTCATTGATGATGGATGGTCCAAAGAATTGTTTTTTGCCTACTTCAAACCAGAACAGAGGGGTTCTATACTTTCTTCCATAGAGAGCTTTGAAGGGAGACATTTGAAGACTTGCTTGGTATCTATTGTTATAGGAAAACTCCGTGAATGCCAAGCAATTTTCCTAGTTCATGCCATAAGTCAACACACAAGCTCTAAGCATGTCCTCCAATATTTGATTGGTTAGTTTGGTTTGACCACTGGTTTGAGGATGAAAGGTTGTGCTAAAGAATAGTTTAGTTCCAAGGAGATCATGTAAGTTCTCCCAAAATCTGAATTGAGGGCCATGGTTTGAAACTATGGCTTTTGGTACTCCATGTAGACTAACGATATGAGTCATATAGAGCTCAGCAAGTTTTGCTCCACTGTATGTCACACACACTGAAATGAAATGGGCTACTTTGGTCAACAAATCGATAATGACTCAAATAGAGTCATGCCCATTTGGAGATCTGCGTAGACCGGTGATGAAATTCATTCCAACTTTATCAAATTTCCACTTAGGGACTTTTAAAGGTTGAAACAACCCTACTGGTCATTGTTCTGTCTTGATGCATTGATACACATTACGAATAGTGACATAGGCTGCGATGTCTCGCCTCATGCTAGGCCACCAATAAAGGGTATGAAGATCTTGATATATTTTGGTGCAACCAGGATGAATAGATAATGGAGATTCATGAGCTTCTTTGAGGATTAGCTCTTTGATTTGTAGATCACTAGGGACATATATTTGCTTCCCATGCAGGATCATTCCATCGGTACTTTGAGAGAAATTGGAAGTTAACCCTTCTTTTATTTAAGACTTGATTCTAGCCACTCTTTTATCTGTGAGCTGAGCAGTTTTGATCTGAGACTGGAGTGTTGGTTGCAGTGCTAAGGCTGCGATGTAACCGTCCTCAACCACTTCTAGGTTGAGCTTTTGGAATTCTTCATGTAACTCCGGTTGATTTACTAAGAAAGAAGCGGTGATGTGATGAAGTTTTCGGTTGAGAGTATTGGCAACAACATTTGCCTTGCCAGGATGATAGTGAATGCCAAGATCATAGTCCTTGATGAGCTCAAGCCATCTTCTTTGCTTAAGGTTTAGATCTGGCTGAGTGAAGAAATATTGTAGGCTCTTGTGATCAGTATAGATTTCACATCAGTTTTCGATCAAATAGTGACACCATATTTTTAGAGCATGAACCACGGCTGCCAATTCCAAATTAGGAGTTTAATAATTGACCTCATGAGGCCACAATTGACAGGAGGCATAAGACACAACTTTTTCATCTTGCATCAACACACACCCAACACCATGGTGGGATGTGTCGCAATGCATGTCGAAGCTTTTTCATGTATTGGGCATCACAAGTACTGGGGCTGTTGTGAGCCTTCTTTTCAACTCTTGGAAACTTGCTTCACAAGCTTCTGACCACTCAAACTTTTTCTCCTTTTTCAGAAGTTGGGTCATTGGCCTAGCAATTTTGGAGAAGTTTTTGATGAATCGACGATAGTAACCAGCTAAACCGAGGAAACTTCAGATCTCCGGGACAGATTGGGGTTGCTTACAATTGAGGATGTTCTGCACGTTACTTGGGTTTATAGAAACACCTCCTTTAGAGAGTACATGGCCTAGGAATGCAACTTCCTTCCACCCAAATTCGCACCTTGAAAACTTTGCATGCAACTAGTGTTCACGAAGCTTGTCGAGCACCAAACGCAAGTGTTGCACGTGCTCTTCTTCATTCTAGGAATAGATGAGGATATCATCAATGAATACCGCCATGAACTTGTCCAAATATTCCATGAATATTTTGTTCATGAGGTTCATGAAAGTTGCAGGGGCATTGGTTAGTCCGAAAGAAACCAAAGTGTATTCATACAAACCGTAGCAGGTGGTGAATGCAGTTTTTGGAATGTCCTCTGGTCTGATTTTGAGTTGGAAGGATCCTAGCCTTAGATCGATCTTAGAAAAGATTCGAGCACCGGTCATTTGATCAAAGAGGTCATCTATTCTAGAAAGAGGATATTTGTTTTTTATAGTGACTTCATTTAGGGGATGGTAATCCACACACATGCGTAGGGTACCATCTTTCTTGGGCGCGAATAGCACCGGACAACCCGAAGGTGATGAGCTAGGATGAATGAAGTCCTTCTCTAATTGTTCATCGATTTGTTTCTTGAGTTTTACTGGATTCTCAGATGACATATGGTATGGTCTTTTTGCGATAGGTGCGGTCCCAGGGACTAGATCGATCACAAATTCGATGTCACGATCAAGTGGCATTCCCGGCAATTCATCAAGGAACATATATGGATACTCACACACAATGGGCACTGAGTTCAACTCTGAAATATAAATTGAATGGGTTGATGGCTGTTGGGAGATGGAAGCACGATCAGAAGTGAACTCGACAATTTTTCCATCGGTATTGACCAGAGAGATGGCCCTATTGGCACAATCGATGTTTCCTTTGTGTTTGGATAACCAATTCATGCCAAGAATGATATCTAAGCCAAGGGAGCTTATTTGGATTAAGTCGGCTTTAAATTCTACTCCATTGATAAAGGTTTTTACCCCTTTGCATACTTGCTTAGTCTTTATTGTGGTTCCGGGTGATTGAATTAGCATGGCCTTTTCAAGCATATGGGTGATATTCTCTTGTTTTATGAACTTAGTATATATGAATGAATGAGATGCTCTGGAATCAAATAAAACTAGGATAGGGGTTAAGTGAATAGTAAACATACCCAACACCACATCGGATGCGTTGTCGGCTTCCTCAGTGGTGACATGATTGAGATGACCGCGAGCTGCACCTTGGTTGGGCCTGGGGCTAGTACGACCTCCTCGCTGCCCTCCTGGGGCATGCGGTAGCTGCTGGATGGCACGGGGCTGAGGTGCTGGTGCCATACTCTTCGAGTGTGTGCAATTGCTAGAGTAGTGGCCCAATACACCACAATTAAAGTAATTAACATTCGCAACTCTATTTTGAACACCAGACGGCTGTGCCACATGGTGGTATGGATGAGCTGCAACTGGTTGAGGATGCGGGGCTTGCACATGTTGTCTTGTTGGTGGTGGTGCCAATGAACGAGTGTCAGTGGGCTGGCAAGTGCGGGGTCGGGATGAACTACTGCCAGCCGATTTCTTAGCCATCCATTTGCGCTTGTGGCTTTCAATAACCTCCTTAGAACTTTCCTCCACAAGAAGAGCTTTATCCACTAGGGACTTCATGTTCGGAATTTCATGAGCCGAGAGTGCATGCTTTATTTCTGGATTCAAGCCTTCCCGGCAAAGATTGACTTTCCTAGCTTCGGTGGTCATTTTCTCAGGCACATACCAAGAAAGATAGTTGAAATTGCTGAGGAAATCCATGAATGACATGTTGTTTGGCTGCAAGTTGCAGAACTCCTTCCTCTTGATCTCCATGATACCTTCAGGATATGAGCAATGCGGAATGCCTCCTTGAAAACATTCCAAGTGAAGGGCACACCTTGCGGAATAATAGTTTTGTAGCTTTCCCACCATGCTGGTGTTGCACCTTAGAGGTAGTAGGCAACATAGGCCGCCTTTTCTTCATCATTGCAGTGGCAAAGGTTCTGCTTGCCTTCGATGTTGCGGAGCCAATCATCGGCGTCCAAAGGATCGGTCGCCAAAGAGAAGTTTGACGAGTGTGTGCGCTGCACTTCCGCCAACTTGGATTGTACTTGTCCCACATTGAGAGCGGCATCAAGATTCTCAGTGTTTTGAACCATCCTTTCAAAAAGACGGTTTTGCATGGCGTGGACTTGGGCCATAGTAGGTTCCTCACGTGGCTCCTCACGTGTAGCTCCTTGTTGGCTTGTACCGGTACCTCCCATGATGTTTGCATGAACAGGGTTAGGGATGCTGGGATTGGGAGGATTCCCATGGGGTTGCTGCTCACCGGCAGCAGTGACGGTGGCAAGGATCACGTTTATGGAACAAGTGTTGGTCATCCTGAGAGCAAGAATGAATTGACTACCATAAGACTAGGGGTAAACCCTTATTTTCTTTTTGTTATTATTGTGTGTTTTCTCAATAGGTTTACATGTCATATATATATATAT
Source organism: Oryza officinalis (assembly GCA_008326285.1). Lineage (NCBI taxonomy): Eukaryota > Viridiplantae > Streptophyta > Magnoliopsida > Poales > Poaceae > Oryza > Oryza officinalis. The sequence goes on along the minus strand of BDMV01000010.1, from coordinate 4,246,082 downwards.
ATATATATATATATATATATATATATATATATATATATATATATATATATATGTATGTATGTATGTATGTATGTATGTATATATATATATTATTATTATGTTTCCTTTTGGATAGCAAGCATGCAACTTTAGCTTTAATGCTAAGTAAACATGTTTTGCTGATTATTCTACCCTACAATCACACAATCAAAAATACATAAGAACCAGCAATAATCACCACAAACCTAATATACAAGAATGTATTTAAACCTAATATACACTTTTGGTACTATTGTGAATGAGGTAAGGAAGGACTCAAATATTTATTTTCAAGAATTATTTTGAAGGCTAGACATAGGTTTTTTTTTTAAAAAAATGATTAGGTAAGAAGAGAATTTCTAAGAGATAAGAGCGGTAGAAGGTATTCTAAAATTTTCACAAATAATTTTGCCAACTAAAATGGGAAATTATTTTGTCTTTTTACAAAAATTAAATCCTTATTCTAACGGCCATTCTATCTAGGGCTTCCTACAATCAGTATGGCTCTGATACAAAAGGCTGTCGGCACTCAAGGATGGAATTCCCGAATAATTGGAGAGTACACTGTACTAGTCCCATGATCAGTGGCTAGGACTCGCATTCACAACATTGTTTTCACATCCATACAACATACATAACATACTAATGGATAAAATGATTCTTATAACTTAACAGAGCAAGAGTCATACATAGTAGCTAGGTCGATCGGCCAAATAAAAGAGTTTTAAAACGCAGCGAAAAAATAAGATTCAAGATACATAAGTTCTTCGGTGCACTTATCTACCAAACCACTCAGGCAACCGACTAGGAGTCACCCTAGAAAGAACCATCCTCGAAAACTGATGTGAACCTTTGGCTGATTAATACACAAGGTAGTCATGGTTATATCCGAGCTAGTTGTGTCCTCATCATGCCCCAATCCGAGCACGTATGCGACCTGGGCGCCCGTTTTAGTGCAGACTGGTCCTGGACTCCGAATTGCACCCGAAGTCAACTTGGAGAAGGTCTTGGTTTGGTCCCCAATCAACTTCTTTGATATTCCATGCATTCGTTATGCTCGGCTTCTTTTCCTTCATCCAAGCAAGTACCTCTGCAAACAAAAACAAACAAAACTCATTGTGTAGCAACGTATGTTCAAAAATATAACAAGTAAATCTTATGTAGAACTGGTTAACTTTTGGCTGATTAATACACAAGGTAGTCATGGTTATATCCGAGCTAGTTGTGTCCTCATCATCCTTCCCTTCTTGATTGGAAACCGTCCTCGGTTTCATCTTATCATGGAGCATTTTGAACTTATATTTATCTATCACAACATCCGATGAGAAACATTTCTTGATGGCCATATGGTTGGATCCTGAAATCTTTTTAGTCAAAAAACCACAACACTCCCCTTCTTGCAAACCAACCTGTAACTCATTTAAACAACTAGAGGAACTTGATAGAGAATTACGTATACACATGCGGTCCTCTAGACAATACATTTCATCATGAAAAGGAGGTATAGTCAAATCCGAACAAATATATACTCGATGCACATTATATTCTCCTTTACTATCATAATTGCCAATAACATGAAAAATTACATCAGAAGGGCATGGCAATTCAAATCTAGCAAATAATTTCTTCTCTAAACAGTTGAGTGGACAAAGATCATCAAATTGAATATAACCCCAAGTATTTAAAGAAGATAGCAATTTAAGTTCTTCATTCTCGCTAGCAATGTGAATAACATGTTTAAACTCAACACATGGTGGCTCTACTATAGAACTAACATGTTCATTCACTAGTTGTGGCATGGATATAAGTGAAGCATCGCACAACTCTTCTTTATCACAAGAAACATCAAGCGAATTATTTTGTGACAAAGGTATTTCTATGGGTTGCTCTAATGTAGCATAAGTAGTGGACATAGTCGGCACATCATAACTATGCATACCTTGAGTAGTTGTAGCAACATTATCATTACCTTTTTTCTCATCTTTAGAAATTATAGGTGCTTGGTCAATTAAACATTTCTCAAACATGCATGGAGCTATGGATAGGTCTTTTTCATCTTCGTCTTTCTTCTCTTCCTCCTCACCTTGGTTCTTCTCAGATGCCTGCAAAATATTAGTATCCAAAACAATAGGCAGAACATTACGTTCGTTTTGTAATAACTCAGACTTAGTTGAAGGCATCACAATATTATCTGAAAATCTCATCGATTCTATTCTTCGTCCTTTCAATACTATCTTTGAAAATTTCTTCGATTCCATTCTTCATCCATTGAAGATTATGTTTGAAAATTTCAGAAAAACTCATTGGTTTCAATTTCATTTTTTGACCATTATGTCTAAATGTGTATGTATTAGCAACAAAATTATGCAAACCATTTTTATCATATACCCATGGTTGACCAAACAACAAAGAACATGCTTGCATAGGGACAAGATCAAAATTGGCAGTATCATGGTAATTTCCAATCGAAAAGTTTACTCTCACAATTCTATTTACCTTGAACTTACCACAAGAGTTGAACCATTTGATGTAATATGGATGAGGATGCGGTTGTGTAGGCAACTCAAGTTTCTCAACCAAATCTGAACTGACAAAGTTATTGCAACTCTCACTATCGATTAGAGTACGACATGCTCTATCCTTAACCACAAACTTTGTTTCAAATAATTTGTGGTACTGCCATTGCTCCGCTTTCTCCATTTGAGAACTTAGCACTTGTTGCACCAAAGTACTTTCCTCACGTGCATCTATGAAAGGTGATGTAGCAGCTATGGTTTGTCTCCCATATAACTTTATCTCATATCCATAAGAGACGTAACCTGCCATTATCAGTAGAAAAATAGAACAACAGAACAATATTGTTCCTATTAACTACAGATCATGGAAGCATCTTACCAAGCTCTTACATGGACCTCATCATCGTCACCTGCCATTGAAACACCAAAACAGCAACAAACAGTGAAGGTTATCCCTAATAATCTACTACGCAGGTGTGGTGGTGCCTCTCAACAATTCTCAGCAATATGGAGCACCAAACCAAGCTTTTATAAAGTTCTTACCAGCAAAGCAAAGGATACCTGGAAGGCGTAGTCAGCGATTGCAGGGATCAAGAACCTGTGCTATCCAGAAGTAATATGTGGAGCTAGGAAGGCCAAATATATGTGAGTGGTACACAATCCAATGACAGATAGTAATGTTGAATAAAAATCCCAAGTCACGTGCCCTTAGTAGCTGGTCTACTCGTGTCCTAGACAGTAGTGGTAACAATGATGGCGCAAATGAATATGACACTAGTAAACAGCAAGGAAGGACTGGCAGGCAAGCTTTGGCGAGTCTCAGCAAAAATAGCAAAACCGCAAGGCTGATAGGCTCAACGGAGCGCGTCGTAAGCTCGAGGCACTAGTGGAAATCAACTTTTCTTTTTTTTTTCTTTTATTTTTTTTATTTTTTTTATTTTCCAGGAGCACAAAAATAGGAACACCACAAAGTTACAACTCAATCGGAGTTGATATGTGGCCTATGGAATTTTTTGATACCACTATTAAGAGAGTGCAGAAACTTGTGAGCTCAAACAGACAATTTTGCAAGCCAAATTTTGGAATTCTGATTTCGCCAAACCCGCCAACGGGGGGGGGGGGGAACGGATGTAAAATTTTTTTCTCTTATTCGAAAAGTTAAAATTTGCCTGATTCCGAGTCCGTATGCAAAAGTTATGGTTGTTTGAAGTTTGGACTTCCGGCTAGGTTTTCCAAAGGGGATATAACCTAGTCTTTTTGCGGTGGAATTGGGATATGGTGGCAGCGGAGTATGTAGGGTGTTCTGGTGATGCGTGTGTTAACACCAGAATTTGGTAAGCCCCGAAGTCCTCATCGGCCCAGGATCTATATCGGCTCAAAGCTAGTATCGGCCTAGAGTTCTACATCGGCCGATGGGGGTTATCTCAAACCAACCACCAATAGCAGTCGGATTCTTGTTAGATTCGGGAAGATCTTATCCAGAGAAGACCGAGTTTGAGGAGGATGCGGCTTGTATCTCTTAATTAGGAAGAGTTTGTTAGTTTTCTGTTTTATCTTTAGGAAAGTGTGTTAGTGTCCGGCAAGGACTTTATCTTTTTCCTTTTATCTTTAGGAAAGTTTGAGTTGTATTCTGTTAGGATTTTTGTTAGCCTATGGGTATAAATATGTAAGCCCGTAGTTCATGTAATTTTTATCTCACGATCAATCAACTTCGGCGCATCGCCAACCTTTTACTTTCGTCTTCTTCGGCGAGTTCATGCCCTTCTCACGAAGGGTAAGTCTCGTTATGGCTGCCTGCGTTGTCGGGGCTAGGGCTTCGTCGTTCTGATCTCGACAACGTAAGCACCTATTATCATATATCTTAGTCAATCTGGTTCGGCTTCTCGATTTAGTCTTATCGGCCGAGATTCGCTTTAGAGTTTATGCCGGTATTGACTAAATTGCCTTGCTAGATTAGATTGGCTAAGGTATCCACCACCCTGAAAATCATTCAAGGGCTTGATTGTCTAGGTCTTGCGTTTCTTCTCATACTTAGTGCTGCATCAGTTCGGTTTGACCTACTAAGTCGTGATTAGAACCGTAATCTCTAGCCTGCTTATTGACTGCCAATAAGGGGTTTCATCGGGGTTTCAGCCGGTGAGTTATCTGGACGTTGCATCGGCCCAAGAGTTTTACATATAGATTGGATCTGGCCGATGACAACAGAGTATATATTGTTTATCTGCTTGTTGAGAGTTTATGTCATCGGACTTCTGGCCGATGTGTGCTTTAATCTTCATATCAATGTTTATCTTATATTTATCTGGATTATGCTATATCATATTGCTACATCATCATGTTATCGTCAGCCGATCGTCTCTATATAGATATTTGTTCAGTACATTGGCTGGAATTGTGTCATCGGCTCATCGGCCGATCGGTTGTTTTGGCTATCGGCCTATCGGCCGATACGTTTTTGCCCTATTGGCCTATCGGCCGATAGACTTTCTGTTATGTTGTTTTGCATATCTTGTCAGTGGCAGGATCAAACTGACTGGCATGCCCGCGCTCCATCAATTTTAGGACCTGCACTGGAGCTAAGCAGATCTCCCAGGCCTTCGTGTGTCCGCACGCCGGATCCTCATCGGCGGTACGGATTTGGCGTCAACAGCGTGGTGATCTGATGAGTGTTTATGATGGAGGAACGACTCTCAAAGGATGAACCCTAACACATGGTGAAAGGTGGCGACTAGGGTTACAAAGGAAAAACACACGACTAGACTAAAACACGCACTAGACCAGCAACAAGAACTTAAACTAGGACTCAAACTCAACACTACGGACTCTAAAAAAGAATCATGCAAAGGCTAAACACGGTCTAGGTTAAGGTAACTAACGACTAAATTTTTTTTTTTGCTTTTCTGTAGACTTTAGGATTATTGCGAAAACAAAAACTAATCTAGGGTAAAGAAACTGGGCGAACCTGATGGTGAACCTAGAGCTCTGATACCACTTGATGTGCACTAGACTTCCCGACTTTCCGAAAGGTTCTGATAAACAACGATTTGGATGGAGTCGCGACACAAATCGATCCGGCTTCTTGAACGCGCACGCTCTTGAGCCCCGTAATCGCAGCACCACGTCTCCTCTGGTTATCACCCGTGTCGAAACGCGGGTGACCTCGCCGAGAAGGCTAATTCCCTGTTTGCTAATCGAAGAACACAAATAAGGACGAGATAGAATACAACCAAAATTGCAGATGAATGATTAAGCTCACAAGTTGGGGTCTTACAAACCGATCTAGCGGCGAAACTGTTCTTGACAGATTAATCTAAGCAAAACCCAAAACCTAAAGATAGCGACGGCTACTGATATATGGAGTTTAGGGTCGTGCAAGCACCCCTTGACGCAACCCTAATGGGCTCCAACACGATACACGGGCCAAAGGCCCAAATACGGCGTCGCAGCGCCGGGACAGACTCTGAACGTTAACTTGTTCGGTCAATTCCCGATGACTCGTAATGAATTTGGACATGGGACCAGAACCATTGGAAAGGTTATCTTCTTAGCTTTCCATCCATATAAAGAATGCCTCAATCCGAGCACGTATGCGACCTGGGCGCCCGTTTTAGTGTAGACTGGTCCTAGACTCCGAATTGCATCCGAAGTCGACTTGGAGAAGGTCTTGGTTTGGTCCCCAATCAACTTCTTTGATATTCCATGCATTCGTTATGCTTGGCTTCTTTTCCTTCATCCAAGCAAGTACCTCTGTAACTGAAAACAAACAAAACTCATTGTGTAGCAACGTATGTTCAAAAATATAACAAGTAAATCTTATGTAGAACTGGTTAATCTTTGGCTGATTAATATACAAGGTAGTCATGGTTATATCCGAGCTAGTTGTGTCCTCATCAAAAACTCTGGTAACCGGTACAAAGTAATCGTCACTAGGCACCTCACATCCTGCATCCAACTCTAAAAATAACAATAAGAGGTGGGTCAATACACTAAGTATTGGCAAGTTCTACCCAAACCATGGGAAATCTAGGACTATTGTAAGCTGAGATCAAAGATGGTTATATTTGTGGCTCATTTTTAGCATAAAGCAAATTTTAAATCGCAATAGTAAATAGTAATAGATTGGAACAAAATTTTAAATCAAAATAAAGCATAATAATAGCATCATAAGTATTTTCATCGTATCATTCTTGTGCCCTCCATGGCAGCAAGTAAACATTTCATTCTCAGCCCCACATCGGGCAAAATCATCATCATTATTCACTGTACCCATTTCATAAATTATTTAATAAATCACTAACACTATACTTGTATCGTTTTACTAAGTCACTCATGACCATGAGCACGGCTAATCGATTAGTTTAGACTCTGCAGAGTTTATGCACTGTACCCACATGACACGAGCTAGCAATCATGTAAACCATGCCACGCGATACCAAATCGGTACCCATTTTGCTAGCCTATGACAAAGCCACTACATTGCTCAAAGAGAGGCACTATCCGTTATATTAGATATGCTCAGACATCCATGCCATGTGGCAAACACATCCGTTCCCACAGAGGGTCACATGAGTAGCTCCTATGAACCATTGCTCAGACTAGTCCATACTACAACGGTCTCCCAATGCAAGATTAAGCAATAAGCAACATAATAAGCTAAGGTTGCCCCATAATCATCATAAGTACGTTTTCCTACTATGAAGGCGTATTTTTGTTTTAAGGCTGAGTTCGTTAGTTAGCTTTTCCAACTCCAAACAGTACACACGGAAAACGGAGCGTCCATTAGCACGTGATTAATTAAGCATTAGCTATTTTTTTTTCGAAAATGGATTAATTTGATTTTTTTAAGCAAAAAAATACACCGTGTAGTAGTTTGAAAAGCGTGCCCCGAGGGAAAAACACTGTGCGGCTTTCCCACGCACGTACCGAACTCAGCCTAAGCATCCATTTTAAAATAGTGGGCCTACATGTCAGTGGCTCAGCATTTTGCAAATCGAGCACTAAGCTTTCGTCTATTTACGAAAAGGTCCTTGTCTTCTTCCCCATCAGTGACAGAGAGAAGGGGAGCGTGTGGGCGGCTCGAGACGGGCTCGCCGATGACAAGCGGTGGCGGGGTGGCTTGGCCGAGGGCCAAAGCTAGAGGGCGTCTAGGCGCTCCTTCTAGAGGTGGTGGCGCGCCCGGGAAGGCTAGAGGTGGCGGGCGTCATGGCCGGCGGTGGCGGTGGTTCGGGATGGCGGCGGACGGTGGGCTACAGCGAACGACAGCTCGATTAAAGGGTAGGGGAGCACCTAGGGGCTATGAGAAGGCTTACCTCGTGCTCGATTTGGATGGAGGCGGTCCAAAGCGGTGCGGCAACGAGCTCCAGGGGCGACGGACGATGACGATGGCGATGACGGCTCTCCGGCGAAGGGGTCCTAAAAATTGATTGTGGGAATGGGTTCAAGGGGACTCTAGGAGCTTGCTGGCGCGAGGAATGGCGAGGAAACTCACCGAGGCGGAGACTTGATTGGCGCGGGAGTGGCGGCGTTCTTTTCGACTGGCGCGGGACACGACGGTGGCATGGTCGTTCCCGTGGATCCAGTGGGCTTCTAGGTTCGGCCTTTGGCTAGGAAGGTCGAGTGAGGAGTGTGAGATGGCTGGCGAGCCGGGTAGTGTTTTATAGAGCGAGCGAGGAGATCGGGGGAGCGCGGTGTCGGGCGGTGGTTGTCGTGATGTGCTCGGCTTCTCTCGAGCGCAGGCAGGGTCGGCGAGAATCGTGGAAGGCCGGCACGGTAGGGTGGCGTCGACGTTTGCGCGACTTTGCAGATGGGACGCAGCAGGAGCCAAGGGCGGTCGGTGTTGCCTCATTGCATCGTGTCTTTGCTTAAGGACAGAGGGGTGGCGACTCTGGGTTAGCGAGGAGCGCGGCGAGGCCGGCTTTGCCAGGCGCGGTAGGGCATCGGTAGGGGCGGCGTCAGCTTTGCGCAGCTTTGCATTGGGATTCGCGATCAGGGGTGGCGTGGCTGGTTTGGAGACGATGACTTTCGGCTCGTATGCTTGGTGTTCGACGAAATGCTCACAAGGGAGAGAGAGGAAGAGGAGAGGAAAAAACTGAGAGTTTGGAGAATTTTTGGGGATAGCTACAGTGCTAAAAAATTGTGTCAATTTTACTGGAAGTTTGGATGGTCATGAACTCTATTTGGTGAATTTCTAGGATTTTTCTTATTTGTGGATTATTTTTGAAAATTCACACTAACTGTTTTTATTTTGATTTAAATTAATTTTGGGTGTTTTCATATTATATCTCTTTGGGATGCAAAATTGAGCTATAACTAAATGGATTTGTTATTATTATTATTATTATTATTATTATTATTATTATTTTATTTTTCTCAACTTTAATTCATGTATTGAAAATGCAATGATGCATGGAAAATCCGAAAACAACTAAAATAAATTTTTGCCACAATAAGTATAAATGAAAATTGTCATTATATTCCCTTTACAAGTTTTTACAATTTGGGTTTGTTGCGGTTCCCCTTCTTTGTAACGCCATACTGTTTCCTGACATTTATTCCAGGTAATCTGCTTGGTGTTATTTTATTCCAAACGCATTATAGCCTCCAAGTGTTCTCGACTCATTCACCCTCGGGCTAATTTTTTAGCTCAAGTGGAAGAGGTATCTGGTATGTACCTCAAAATCCCAATTAATAGAATAGAACTTGGGGTAATTTTCTCTATTTACATATTTCCACAAATGATTGTGTTGTTCCTTGAAGTACATGGTCAATACTGTTAATGGTTATCAATGAACATTTAGGAACAATATAATGATTGCTGCAAATTCTGGGCTGATAAATGTCACATCCTAGACTTTTCGTCTTCTGTTCTTTTCGCTGAAATGCAAAAATTGACACTTGATTTGTTTGCCTAAAATAGCTTAATGAAAATTTTGTTAAAGAAAAAGGATTTAATATGATTAAATAATTAATTACACGGTTGGTTTTGTTGTTTCTTAATTAAAGTTATTTGGATTCGATTTGTGTTCCGGATGTGGAGCTCAAAGTCCTAATCAAATTCTACCAAAATCCAAAATATTCCTATTAATTTCCTAATTCCCTAAATCCTCTTAAAATTCCAAATATTCTAAATTTGGAATTTTCCATAAAACTCCCTAGCCTTTTCCTTATTCCCTTCCTTTCCTTTTCTCTCTTTACCATTTTCCATTTTTCCCCTTCTTCTTCTTCCTTTTTCTATTTTTTTCCATCTTCTTGTTGCTTTGGCCATGGAGCTGAAGCCCCCTTCTCTCCTTCTGCAGCCCGGCCCGGAGAACCCGGCCTCGAGCCGCTGTCCCCGGCCGTCGCCCTCAGCCCACACCGCCGAGACCCGAGCCCGGCCCACCCCCGCCGNCCCCCCCGCCGTGAGCAGCTGTGCACCGCCGGACATCCGCAACCAGCGCCACCTTTCCAAAAATCTGAGCCGACGCCGCCTTCCTAATCCGTCGCCCTAGCCCTAGCTCTCCTCCTCTCCTATAAATACCACCGGTCGTCGCCTCCTTTCTCCCTTTTCCCGAAGCCGCCGTCGCCGCCACTGCAACCTACGCGCGCCGCCGTTGCCGGCGCATCCAACGCCGACGCCGCCGCTTCCCAACTGCCACCGCCGGGAGTCAAGTAGTCGTCGCGTCCATCTTCTTCCCGCGCCGTCCCCATCGGTGAGCACCGAGTCCAAAGCCTCCCTCTTCCGTCGCCTCCCCGCTCTATTTCCCCCTCCGTTCCCCTCATTTTCTCTCTCCGGTGACACAAATCCCACCGCCGTGCACCGCCGTCGGTTGACCCCGAAGCCCTGTGCTGCGCCACCAAGTTCGCCTCCACCTCCTCTTTCTAGCGTCGCCGTTCGCCGCCGCCGCCGTGCGCTTCCGTCGCCGAACGTCGTCGCGGTCCTCGCCGCTCCGATGCGCGCCCATGGCGTCGTGCCGAGCGGTGCCGAGCCGGCCTGCTTCCATCCTTCCGCATGTGTCGCCGACATGTGGGCCGCACGTCCAAAAATCCCCAAACAAATCTCAGCCGTCCAATTCCATAGATCCAACTAGAGCCGTCCGATCTTCATAACTCGATCCGATGCTATGTCAGCCTAGATCCACCCACGTCATCGCCATGTCATCCTCCTCTGCCTATGTGTCGCCATGTGTCACCACATGTCCATCCATATCACCAAGTCCACCGCACCTCCCATCCCTCGGTCCGTGAGGTTAGTCCATCATGAACCGAGCCACTGACCAGTGGGCCCCACCTTTATTTCCTTCACAAAAATAATTCCATTCCCGAAATTAAGTATCCAAAAAATATTCCTGAAATATTTCCTTTTCTTTTCGTCCTTGAATTTGCTCTGAATTCAAACTTCTGGAGGTCATAACTTTTCCGTTCGAACTTCGATTCGACCCATTCTTCTTCTTAAATTCTTCTAAAATCGAGCTGTACCTCCTGGTTCAGTTTTTTATTTGATGTTATTTATTTAGTCTTTTCTTTACTTTATTTATTTCTCATTTGGGATCGTGTAGATATTAGAGCAAAGAAGTTGTTCACTACAGAAGACGCAGTGCGAGGATAGCACTTGGATGCAAGGCAAGTGCACTCTTTGAACATATTGAACCCAGTTTATAAAATGTTTTGTTTTGAACATGCATGATTTTATTTATAAATTATCGATGGGTATTGTGACCTTATTGTTATCATATCCTACCTTAGATAATTATTGATTACTTGTGATACCTTGTAGCCCTAGTCTTTTTGAGTTGAACCCCGCTATGCTATGCTTACCCCGCTCAACGTTGTTTTACAAGCAAAATATAATTTTGTTTAATCATATACTTATAATTATTTTTATATGAATTGAGTGGTTATGTGCTATCTTTTTGGTAGCATGTGTTGCACCGTGCAGTATACAACGGGCGGATAAAATATTTTGGACCAAGTTGATTGGTGGTTCGTGTGAAACAGGTGATAATGTATCTGTGTGATCATTATCGGGTATGGTCTCTGTGTGAGCTTACTGTCAAATTGTGTGCTATTTTGTCGCTCAAAGGACCAACTTCGTGTCTTTAAGCTATTACCCTATGCTGTGTGCTATCGTAGTTTTGGTATTTAATTGCCCTGGTCAATCAAGGACTTCACTTTATAAGCCATTGATCTGATCCTAATGTGCAACCAGATGTCTTAATGGGAAGGACCTGACCAAGTAAGATTTTGAGTCTTAGCACTGTCGGCCCAGGTGGCTAGATGATAGGTGCTATGTTAGCCATGGGTACTTTCTTGTCTGTGTGAGGGAAAGTGTTTCATGGGAGAAGGCAGTGTTGAGACGGAGTTTCTAAAAACCCTTGTTACAGACTCCTTGGCCGCACACAACCTAAAGTGTGACATTACTAGTTGGCCGATAAAAGGACGACGTATCTTGTGGGTCAAGCTGTATTACCTCTGCAGAGTATTAACTAATCTATTCGAATAGTTGCATCCGCGGTCATGGACATGCTCGTTGATATCTAATGAGGGGTAGATTTATAAACATATGGAATGGGAATGCGTTGTGTAGATTATTGAATATAGCTATTTGGTCCTATGTGGGCAGACCCTGTGTGGACAGTTGGTTGGTAACACCCATTATTTATAAATGTTGTTTTTAACCTCTATTTATAAATTATTTATAACCGCAAACTGTTGTGTTATGCAAAATAGCCATAGCCTTCCTTTGTCAGCTGTGCATTCATGTACTTGTTTAGTATTCCATGTACTCAACTTGCAATTTCCCCCAACTCCAAAAGGAAGGTTTCTGCTGTTCTTTAAAGAGTTTGCTGCTGAAGTCGAGGATGCTGTTTGCCCCAGTTGACTGCCTATGGCATGTTGAATGGAGCTTTCGTGCATTTATCTTCTTTTTTGCTGTGTTATCTTATTCTTCTGTTGCTCTTAAGGGTAAATAAATGTAAGTGAGCCATAAGATTTATCACAGTCATTTTATTAATAATAAATGATAGTTTCCCTTCGTGATGTTGGCTGTGATATTATCTTTGTAATTGTGTGTGTGCTAGGTTGATCCTAGACTAACACGTATAAACAGGAGGTCCTATTTTGGGTCCTAACAGAGTTGGTATCAGAGTTACGTCGACTGTAGGCCACAACCTTAGTTAGCATAGTCGTAATTCAAAATTGTTTCAAAGAAACACAAAGCAGTATAAATTGTTCTCTCTTTCCTTATTCTTTCTTGACTCTCCCTGGTTCTTGAACATTCTTCTATCTACTTTAATTTCTATTGCCAGCTATGGAAGGATGATCTTCACCAGTGTTGCTTTGGTTTCTCAAAGAAGCTTCGTTGTGGACCAGGTTTAGTATTAGGAGTGACACTTGTCTTAGAGTTGCTTTGCCATTAGTTAGCAGGTTCACGTTAGTAAGACGTTAAGCTTGAGTATTAGAAGCATTGCTTGTTTTTGTTAGCTTTTGGTTCTTCCAGATTTGTCGTATGGTCTGTTTGTAGCCCTATGGCTTCTAAGCAACCGTATGTGTGCTTTTGTCAGGATGTGCAGTCTATCTCATCTAGTTGCGCTTTTAGAGCTGTTCTTTTCTTCTTAGCATTTTTCTAACCATCCAACAATTAGAGGATTGATATGAGAACATCAAAGGAGACATGGATGACCCTGAAGCCCTGACTTTTGAGGACCTTGGTACAGCTCTGGATGACCCTGAAGCCCTGACTTTTGAGGACCTTGGTACAGCTCTGGGTAGTTATCATGTTCAAGTTGGTTATCAATGTGTTGCAGAAGGAACAATATCACACTCCTCAGTACAACAACAAGACAATGCAGCAGTACCAGTTTGTTGCTCTCTCCTACAATGTGTAACACCCTGAAAATTTCAAATTTAAAATAACGGAAAAAAATTTGGAATAATCAGAAAAATCATTTTCAAAAATTCCTTTATGCTGGAATTTATTGGATTTTCTTTCCCTATTCTTATTGTGCCAGTGCCAAATTAAATCTAATAATGGAATTAAATTCAAATTCTAAATTCGTTAGAATAATATTTAAAGAACCATGATTATGAAATATATTAATTAAGATAATATTTGCAAATACCAATTATCCTCCTGAAAGCCCTTTTCCATGAATTAGAACCTCTTTGATGTAATTAAAATTAAATATTAAATATTTGAGGGAATTCCTTTAAGGGTTAATTCCATAAAGTTAATATTTTACAAATAAAATCTAGTATTGAGTATTTTCTGAAAAATCCTTTTTAAGGATTAGGTCCTTTAGAATTATCTTACAAATAAAGGCTAGCGAAAATTATCTATCAAAAATACTATTTGCAAATTAAACGCCTAAGAGTTTACTATAAAAAGGTGTTTCAAAGAAAGTCTGGTGTAGGTCCCTAGTGACCCTAGCCCAATCTCAGGCCTCCATGTTGCCCAGAAGTCTATATTTCGTCCCTGTGGAGTCCATCCAGCTAAACTACCTTGAACTCCAGAAGTCTACATCGAGTCCCTCACCTCTCCCTCTCCTTTGTCTCTCTCATTCTTTCGGCCCAATCGGCCAAGCCGGCCCGGCCCATCGGCTTCAAGCTGAGCCAAGCCAGCCGAGCCATGCCATCCGTCTCGATCCCCTTCTCCTCAACCGCGCCCGGCCAACGCTGTCCTTGCGCCGCACCCGAGCCGCCTGAGCCCGCGCTGACGCCCTCGTCGGCAAGCCAGCCACCGCTCCTTGAAGTTGCCGCAAACCGTCTAGCCACTCACGCCAAACCCTAACCCTAGCCGCTGAGCTATTATGCATGCAAGGTGCTCGACACGGTGCTGCGTCGCACCGTGCGCCGAACCGCTCACGTGCCATCTGCTGCACTGCTCTAGACAGCATTGCTGCGCCACACCGAGCCACCTGCGCTCTGTTTCGCCACGACAAGAGATCAATGCCACGATGCCCGTCCTCGCCTAGTCTTCACGCGGCTAAGTGGGCACCTGTTATCACATCCACGGGCCCAAGACGATGACTTCTGTGTTCGCACCCTATACCATGCTCCTGTCAGTCGTCCTTGCGGCACAGGGAAAACACTGCAGAGCCATAGTGCCATGGACCGTCATCGCCTATAAAACCCCCGCGCCTCGGCCTCTTGTGCCGCTTCCCTCTTGCTCGCAGTCACCACCGTGCCACTATTCCTTCTCTCCGCTCGTGCCGAACCCCTTCTCTCCTAGCTCTTGCTGTGTGTCCCGCGTCGAACACATAGCGCTTGCTCAGAGAAACGCCGAGCGGAAGCCGCCAGTGATCGCGTCGTGCCATCGTCATGGAAGAACGTGGATGAACCATGAGCTCAAGAACGAACCTGACTGACTGGACAGGTGGGCCCAAGAATCTTACTCCTCTTCTTTCCTACCCGACTCCATCTCTCTCTTTCTCATCTCCTCACTTCCCCAACCCAAAAACACCTCTCCTCTCTCCTCTCCCAAACCCTAACTTAATCCTCCACCAAATCCTCTCGGTTTAACCGTGGATTTCACTCCGGTTACACCATAAGTGATTCTTGTCCGCTTCCTCTCTCTCTTTCATGGATTAGTTTGTGTTTTTGTTGATTGTTTGATCCATGGCATGGAACCCTAGGTGAAGGAGGTGGTGTTGTTCGATTTGCACCAATAGAGGGTAGTTTCTTGGTGTGATTCATCCTCCTATCCGGTAAATCAACTTTCCTCTTGTGCTTAATCTCAAATCGGTATATTTCATATTTAGGGTTAAGGGTAGTTTTCCCTCTCTTGTTCAATCTTGATGAAATAAGACCACATCCTTGATTCTTATGCCCTACATTAGTGGAATACTTGTTCTGGTACTTATTTGGAATCATTTGAACTATTTGGAGATTTTTACTTCTCACTATCAGTGGCGGTCTGACCGAGACCAACCACGGTCTGACTGCGGCTTAGCCATCGGTCTGACCGGCGGCCCACAGGCAGTCTGACCTGCTCACCGTCGGTCTGACCGGCCGCACATCAGCGATCTGTCCGTCTGTCTGTCGTCGGTCTAACCGGCCATGTGCCACCGATCTGATCACCCCTAACAGAGGAGCTCGGCAAAATTTCTACTTAAGTCAAGTGTTCTCTAAATATTTACTTATTTCCCTCTTTGCTTCATGTATCAAGTGATGCCTTCCCGGACTCGTCGTGGTCGCCAAGCTCCTGTGCAAGAATCTAAGAGTGAGCACGAAGAATCAAGTGGAGATCAATATGAAGATAATGAAGAGGAAGAACAAGGGGTAGAGAAAGAGAAAGATGAAAGTGACAATGGTGGTGATGGTAGTGGTAGCGAGGAGGATGAAATGGAAGTTGACCCCTCCATTCGGTTTGTGGTTGATTTTCGGAATCCTACTCAATACACACTCCTGAGACATCATGATCACTTCCAGAGGCCACGTGACACCACTGATCTCAGGTTTCACACTGCTTTCCAAAAGGTTATTATATCCCACCTTGATTATTATTGATTACCTATGATACCTTGTCGCCCTAGTCTTAATGAGTTGAACATTGGGTTCAACTCAAAATAGAGTAGCTATGCTTAGCCCTTCCCAAGGTTGTTTTACAAGCAAAATATAATTTTGATTAATCATATACTTATAATTATTTTTATATGAATTGTGTGGCTGTGTGCTATCTTTTCGGTAGTATGGATTGCACCGTGTAGTAAACAACGGGCGGTTAAAATGTTTTGGACTAGGGTGATGGGTGGTTCTGTGTGAACCTAGATAGGCGATATTGTATCTTTGTGATCATTATCGGGTGTGGTCTCTGTGTGAGCCTACTGTCAAGCTATGTGCTATTTCGACGCTCAAATGGTCAACTTTGTGTCCTTAAGCTGCTACCCTATGCTGCGTGCTATTGTAGTTTTGGTAAGTTGCCCTGGTCAATTAAGGACTTCACTTCATAAGCCATTGATGTGAGCCTAACATGCAACCACATGTCCTAATGGGAAGGACCTAGCCTAGTAAGATTTTGAATCTTCGCACTGTCGGCATAGGTGGCTAGATGATAGGCATTAAGGTTAGCCATGGGTACTTTCTTGTTTGTGTGAGGGAAAGTGTCTCATGGGGGAAGGCAGTGTTGAGACGGTGTTTCTAAAAAGCCTTGTTACAGACTCCTTGGCCGCACACAACGTGAAGTGTGATATTACTAGTTGGCCATTAAAAGGACAATGTATCTTATGTGTCAAGTTGTACAACCTCTGCAGAGTATTAACTAATCTATTTGAACAGCCGCGTCCGCAGTCATGGACATGCTCGTTGATATCTAATGAAGGGTAATTTACGAAAACATGGAATGGGAATGAGTTGTGTGTAAATTAATGAATATTGTTGTGTGGTCCTGTGTGGGCAGGTACTGTGTGGATGGATGGTTGGTAACATCAGTTATTTATAAATGTCATTTTAAACCTCTGTTTATAAATTGTTTATAACTGCAAATTGTTGTCTTATGCAAAATAGCCATAGCCTTCCTTTGTCAATTGTGCATATGCATCTTTCCGTGTACTTGCTGAGTATTTCATGTACTCACCTTGCAATTCCCCCAACTCCAAAAGGAAGGTTTCTACTGTTCTTTGAGGAGTTTGCTGCTAAAGTTGAGGACTAGGCCGTGTGCCCTAGTTGACTGCCTGTGGCATGTTGAATGGAGCTTCTGCACATTTATCTTCTTTTTTGTTGTGTTATCTTATTCTTGTGTTGCTGTTAACAGCAAAATTTGGCATATTCTGTTAAAGGTGGAGTGAGACTAGCGGCGTGAATTTAGCAGCCAGAAACGAAAAGATTACATCAGCTGGAGACGTATCGATAGGCATGTATCGATGTAGGGGATTTGGAGGTTGCCGATAGGCGTTGGCCAAAAGTCAAGTTCTTGTTGGATTCGGTTGAAAAGGTTGATCAAGAAAGGAAATTGTCCAGAAGGGGCCGGATTTGAGAAGGATTTTAATATAGCAATTTATCTATTAATTAGGCGGAGTTAGTTATTTTCCTTTTGTAATTTTAGGGAAAATTGATTAGAATCTGGTTCAGGCTTGTAATTTCTGTTTTATCTTTAGGAAAGTTTGTGTCGTCTTCACTAGGGACTAGTTTATGCTCATGGGTATAAATATTGACGCCTAGGATCTTGTATGAACAACAACAGTTCAATACAGACTTTCAGTGCATCGCCATCCTAGTTTTCTAGGTTTTACTCTCGACGAGTTCTTGTCTTCGAGTTGGGCTACATCTGTTAGGTCCAATCTCTAACAAGAGGTGAGTTCCGTCTATAGTTTCTTGTATCGGCGGGGCTAGGGCTTCCATCGGTTAAGTTCGACATTCTAAACCGGTCGATACAAGCGCTAATTTATCATATACATTGATTAATCCAAGTTAATAGTACTGTTTACTTCTATCGGCCGATTTCACCAGAATTTGCTGATATTTCTTAAATAGTTCTTATTGGTTTAGATTGATTAATGTATCTACCACCTTGAAAAACAATCAAAGGTTTGTTTAGACCTTATTATTTTGATTATAACTTGGTGCTGCATCAAATAGGTTTGACTTACAAGTTGTTATCAAAGTTGTAAGAATTAACTTGCTTTTTGATTGCCGATAAGGGTAGTATCGGGGTTTCAGCCGATCTTGTCTGGTATAACTATTTCGTTCTAAGATTACATGATGTCTTCAACTTAATTTGTTATATCTATCATCTTATATAAGTTTATCAATCCTTTAAATCTATTAAGCTTGCCACCAGTATCGCACTGTCTCGGTTGGGTTTGATCTGTTGAGATTGTAGTCTGTTTAATAAATTTGATTAAGTGTTATATTCTTGTAGAAGGTTGTATCAGAGCTATAGCCAATATGTTATCTTTTACTACTCAAGTTACTTCATCGGCTATGATATGAGTTCATATAATTATTAATTGATCTGATCTTTGTTATTAGCAACTAATACTATCTCGATTGGGTCCAATCTATTGTAGTTGCTCGTATTTCAGAGAAAGATTGAATTAACAATTGCATATTATTTGTCTATACAGTCGATCGTAGTTGTCTTGGGTTTAATCTATATTTATCTACACATCGGCTAGTTATTTAGATTATATAATTATATAACAGTTGACTTTAATATTATTAATCTTATGCTACATTGATTGGGTTCGATCTATACGATTGGTTTTGTTAATGATAAATTGTTTATGATTATGTTCAATCTAGATTTAGTTTATGAGCAGCATCTTTTATAGCCGATCCATTCGTGCATCGGCTGATACGATACGACATCGACCTATCAGCCGATCGACTATCATTTTCTAATGTTTACCATTATCTATCTTATTAGTTGTAGGATCAAACCAATTGACACGTCCTAAAACCGAAGCTTTGGACCTGCACTGAAGTTAAGCAAATCTTCCAGGCCGCCGTGTTTTCGCGTCAACAGTTGCTCTTAAGGTAAATAAATATATGTGAGCCAAAAGGTTTATCATAGTCATTTTATTAATAATAAATGATAGTTTTCCTTTATGATGTTGGCTGTGATATTATCTTTGTAACTGTGTGTGTTAGGTTGATCCTAGACTAGCACGTATATACAGGAGGTGCAATTTTGGGTCCTCACAATAAAACATGAAATCTTTGTTACAATCTGCATGCACTTTATGGGATTTTGTTACTAATTAGAAATATGCAACGATCTGTACCCTTTGCTAATAGATTGTTTTGGGGCTGATAACATATTTGCTAATTAGATTGCCACGTTGTGGAGATTATGGGTACCGGATACCCTCATAGCTGGCTTATCCGACTTATCATAGGGGATAGATTATGACTCATAATTATGTAAACTGGCTTAAGACTTGGGTATTACGTTACCATTGTAATAAGGTAATGGCCTATAGTCTAAAGTTGGTAAGATTGAGGAGTCCGACATAGAGTGTGATTGAGTCTCCGACTTGTGACTCTACCCTCCAAGACTATATAAGGAGGGTAGGGCATCCCTTGAGGGATATGAGACGAATATAGAGAATCAGAGCGAAAACTCACGAGAGTACAGATTGAAAGAGATCAAGAGATCAATAAACCACTCGGCGGATCGAATTCCCGAAACAGGAGTAGGGTATTACCTCTCGTTAGAGAGGGCCTGAACCTGTCTAAACCTCTTTGCATATTAACCCATCATGTTTAGCGCTTGACTGCTACCCCCAGTTTCTTATTGCCGAAACCAAGTTTTGACAGTTCCCCAGTTTCTTATTGCCGAAACCAAGTTTCGACACACGTGTATATGTCACGTGAGACCAAAACCGTACCATCTCATGTTGGGTTAGGGGGTTTGAATAGTTGATGGATATCATTTGTCTGATTTCATGGTTTAGGAGGATAAAATGTATTTATGCAATAGTTAAAGGGTGTAAATCGGATTTAACCCTCAGTATTATTTCGGTAGTTTCGCTAGGTTGCTTGAAGAGTACCATATATATAGGAGCTATTGGGCCTGCCTGTTTTCTCGACGATCAGGAAGTATAGCCGGACTATCATATTGTTTGGACCAGTGTTCAAATGATTTGTGCAGGATAGCCTATTGACGCGTATTATGCACTTGGTTTTGTCTTGACAAACAAAAGATGAGTGGCCGCTTGTAAGAGAGGTCTCGATGAACTGCTATTTTTCTCTGCTGCAATAAATGATTTGACACTCCTACACACTTTCTATGGCAGCATATAACATGGCCTTTCTCATTTTCTTGCCTTTTTCACCCTGCAAATTAATGAAGTGTGCTTCGATCGAGTTGGTTCGCTAGAATTGAATAATACTGGCTACTATGCATTTTTACAGCGAGTTTTTGAGACAGACATTTTTTTGGGTCAGATTAAATTACACAGCATATACACTATCCAAAATTATGAGAAATGTACATATATTGTGGGATATGTGCATGCACGTGCATGATTACCAGTGTTAGAAATGATGTAGAGTGCACGTTTTAATTCATTATAAAAAAATTGGTGACATTTTCAACACCAATAAATTTGATCCGGTATAGCCCAAATATCTGGTACATGATTGGTGGCCGGCCGACTTTGCAAAGAAAAACAATAACCTCCGACGTTAGCACCGATTGCTATATACAGTGACATGCATATTCTAAAGATTTCTTTATGTCATATTCTCTCCACCATTTTTATTGTGATTTAGACATGTTGTAAAAGGAAGTGGTTTTTGTCACTTGAGGAGATATCCCCTTGATTTATATATATCACATAAAAAAATATAATTTTTTTAAAAAAAGATAGATTAGTACGTGATAGACCCCTTAAAAATATGAACGTTTAAATTCGACACATACAATATAAAAAAGAGATAAATATGACTTGAAATAGCGTTTTTTTAATGTTCAAGTTGAATTTAAACTTGTAGTACAGTAAATTAATTAATCTTTTTATTTTATATTATAAATCGTTGGACTTTTTCCTAGTCAAACTACCTTAAGTTTGATAAAATTTATAAAAAATATAGGCCTTGTTTAGTTCCCAAGTTTTTTTTCAAACTTCCAACTTTTCCATCATATCAACCTATCATACACACACAACCTTTCAATCACATCATTCCAATTTTACAACCAAACTTTCAAAAACAACCTAACTAAACAAGGCCATAGTAGTATTTTCAACCCAAAACAAACATATTATCCGAACATATTTATATTAAATTTAATTAAACTAATTTGATATTTTAGATGTTGCTAAATTTGTCTATAAACTTAGTTAAACTTAACCAAGTTTGACTAGAAAGAAAAGGCAAACAGCTTATAATACGAAACGGATGGAAAACATCTTAATCTATCTTACCAATATATACCTATTCCAAAACATCTTAATCATTTTTTTCGTTCGTCAGGGAGTCAGGGAGGCATGTTAGACTTTGGTTTCTTGTTGGGCCAAACTTGCGCTTGCGGGCTGATGCGGAGGAGAGAAGGGAGGAAAGTGGGCCGGAAAGGGAGGTTAATTAGACTTTCGGTTGTTTGCTGGGCCGAATTTGGCACAAAGAAAAAGGAGGGTTTTTATTTAAAGAAGGAAAGTGGACCGGCAGGGGATATCAATTAGACTTTCGGATGCTTGATGAGCCGAACTTGGCCCAAAGAGAAAGGAGAGTTTTTATTTAGATTTTTATTTAAATAAATATTGAAAATGTGTTTGTATTATTAAAATTAGCAATTGACCTCTGAAAATTCCAACAAAATTTTAGAGAGTGTAATTAATCATGGATAATTTAACAAAAATTAAATCCAGCCATGTAATTTTATTTATCACACTTACTTTACTTTACTTGTAAATTAATTTAATTCTACACCTACCTACTTAGAAATACTCAGGTATTGCGAAAAATTTGTATTTTAATTAATTACATAATGTAAATCTTTCTTAACTTTTTCTCAATTTTCTCATTTTTTCTTCCCGTTGCAACACAATAGCAGTTTTTCTAGTCTTTTAAAATATTTTATAACCTTTTTATAGGAACGAAACAAAACGTCCACTCGAGAGTTAATAATTTTCCATCTATAGAAGGTAGAATAGGATGTGCAAAGGGTGGGCCGGAGGAATAAGATTGGAATGCGGAAGTGAGGAAAAATAATCAAAACTACTTGTACGTGGTGCTATTAGCCATGGAGTCCGGCAGCCTCCCTGCACGCGCATGGCGGTGTATTGTGTGTCATGGATGAACTCATGCAGCCGTCGGGTTCCTGGAGCGTATTGGGTTCTACGGCGTGCAGGGCAACCTGATCATGTACCTCACCGGCCCGATGGCCATGTCCACGGCGGCGGCGGCGGCCACGGCCACCGCACCGCCGCCAACGCCTGGGGCGGAACAGTGCTGGTGCTCACGCTCGCCGGCGGCCTCGCCGCCGATTCACGCCTCGGCCGGTACCGCGCCGTCGTGCTCGCCGGCGTGCTCTACCTGCTGAGCTTGGGAATGCTGACCGTGTCGTCATCCATGGCGCAAGCCACGCCGCCGTCGCCGTCGCCTGCCAGCGTCGTTTTCTTGTTCTACGCGGCGCTCTACCTGCTAGCTATGGCGCAGGGCTTTCACACGCCATCCGCCGAGGCCTTCGGCGCTGACCAGTTCTCGGCGCCGATCGGCGATGACGCCGGAGCGCGCGCGTCCCGGAGCTCGTCCTCCATATCTTGGGGCTAGCTACGCCATCAGCTACGTCGACGAAAACGTTGGCTGAACCGTCGGGTTCGCCGCTTGCTGGGCCACCATGGTAGTCGACCTCCACCATCTTCTTGCTTGGCATAGGGACGTACTGACGTGACCATGGCTATTATGAATACAACCGTTGCTTATATCATATATCAACAGGAAAATGTCAAGATCAAGTTGTTCAAGTTCTAGAATCCAATTCGGTCGTCTCATACAGTGCTGATTTCAAATGGCCGTCAAATATGCATACAAACTCCGTTTTCGATCCATGAGTATTTGATAGAAAGCTCTTGGAGTTCTCTTTTCAATGGATCCAGCCTTATCTTCAAATTCTATATTAGTCGTCCACAGTTAAAGAAACAAAGTGTTGCGTCACCTATAATGGACCTACAGGCATGTAACTTTATCTGGGACCCCGACCCAGGTGGGGCCCACGTGGGATGCGCCCCAACCTAGTGGAGCACGACCTAGAAATCCCTTTGATCATTCTCTCACCCGTTTAAATAGCTAGTACCCCTTCAGGGTTTCTCGTGTTTTGTTTAGATTAAAGTTTAGCTTCGCTACTTTGCCGTGTAATCCCATGATCGGTTAGATCGCTGGTTCGCTCGTTACGGAACCCCATCTTATCATTCGTATTCAATTCCTACTTGTAATTTAGATTGCTTTTATCTTGTTCTTTCTTTTTTCTTTGATTTGCTTGCAGGAATAAAGTTGATCTGCACTAGCAAGATCAACAACCCACGGAGAGGTGTATCAATTGCTAAGGCGCAACACAACAATGTCTCGTACGGTTGTAGTCGGGTTGTCAACATTTCTCCCAAATCGTAGTTATCATCAACTCAGCGAAAGATTGGGACAACTAGATCCCTGAGCGTATCGAGTGAAGTTCAAGGTTTATCAAGTGATATCAGAGCTTTCGTTACTTGGTGAGTTTTTATCTACCTATATCCAGAAAATAGACATACAAAAAATCCATCCTTTACCTAGCCATCTTTATGCCTTTGCATTGTTCTTTTCAGTTTTTGTTTTGTTGAGTTTTGCATTACATCCTCGTGTCGTGTTGCTGGTCTTAGCATCTAGTACGTTTAGAGTTTCGAATTCTTGTCACGTCTAGTACCACTGTCATCGCCGCCGTTGTGTCATTGTTGTTGTCGGAACCTACGAAAACGGAAGTCTTACCGCCAGGGTTTCATTTTTTCAGTTTTCAGATGTTTCTGTCGGTTGGTTTTAGAGTTGCATCTAGGGTTTGCTGCACAGCCGTGCTTGTGTATTTTGGTCGTCCTTCTGTGGTGCACGGGAAATGGAAGAAGTTAGTAGTCAATTTTGATTTGGGAATAAATAGTAGATTGGATCAGCTACAAATCGGTTTCCTTTTTATGCGGTGCACCCAATCCGAACTCTCCAACTTCCCCTGGCCGGCTCCCACTCCACCTCCCCACGGTTGTTTCTTCCTCAACATAGAGTTGTTAGACATCTTGGTGAAAAATTTTTCGGTATCGAATTCATGATCTGATTGCAAAAACGGAACCGGCATAATTTCAACATTCCATTTTTGTATTGATCAAATTTTAGGGTTTGGACTTTTACATTTGAGTCCCTATAATTTTTATATTTACATTTGAGTCCCTGTAATATTGCATTTAGGTCCTTGAGTCGTTTTTGTTAAAAAACAAAAAAAAAGGCAAAAAGGTGCTAAAAAAGGAAAACAAAACCCGCGCCAAAAAAATGAAAGAAAGAAAGAAAAGAAAAAATCAGCTGTTATCTTTGAGTTTGCTTTTGTATATCAGAGTTGTGCATGAGTTGTTTCTAGTGCTATCTTGTGATATCATTTGTGTCTAGCCTCGTGTCTCTAGTATGTTCCAGCCTAGTACCAGCATGATACTGACTTTGAACAATTATTCAACTTTGCATTATCTGATTTGAGCATTTGCTACTCCTTTGCTACACATTTAAGTTTACCCAAAGCTCCACAGAATTGATTGCAGCCGTATAACAAGTGTTTGCCGAGGCATCGATACATCCAACCTTCATTGGGTCTAGGTTGAGTCGGTGTATGTCACTATTCCGCTTGAATTGATAAGAACTTGTAAAAGCTTGGTTAAAAGCTTGAGTGTGTGTGAAATTTGAGTTTCCACTATCTAGTAGTTGATAGGAGCGTGCATATTCTTATATGTGTTTCTTGTTTGCTACTAACCATGGCAAGATTGCGCAAGGGGATACGAGATGGTTATGATCAACATCGACATTTTCACCTTCGACGAGATATGACGACTTCTTCACATGATGCATATGAGGTACCTGACTATAATCTTGCATGAGTTGAATCTAAGTTACCATTCTACGATAGTAAGTATGATTCTGTTGCTTATGTTGATTGGGAGTTAGTAGTAGACAACGAATTTGATAAATATGATTTTTCTGATGCTCAAATGATTAAGGCTACTAGTAATAAGTTTACCTCTTTTGCATTCTTTTGGTGGAGTCATGTTAGTAATAAACCCAAAACTTGGGATGAGTGCAAAACCATAATGAGAAAGCGTTTTGTGAGTTCTTATTACAGATGTATTCTTCTTGAAAAACTAGAAAATTTAAAACAAGGTGATAGAACTGTTAGAGAGTACATCTATGAATTTATAGTTTGTATCATCTACAGTGGTTTAAAAGAATGCAATGAAAACACAATGCGTAGATTTTTGAATGGGCTCAATTCTGATGTTCAACTTATGCTTGCTAATGTGACATATAATCATATTGGACATCTATTCATGCTTGATCATAGCATTGAGAGTCAAATCATATGAAATGAAAGAAAGCATGAACAATATGATTTAGCTATTGTTTCTGAATATCCTATATCATTGTGCAATGATGATGTGTAAACATTGGAGGAGTAATCTTTTGTTTCTCCTGTTACTAATGTTTTGCAGGGAGTTCAGAACAATCCACAAGAGGAGGAGAATGATGTTCTTGAGAAGAAAGAAGAGAACCATGAAGCACCTGCTATGTTTGAAGAAAGTTCGCAAGGTAATTTAAATGGTGATGAAGTAAATGACGGTGAGGATTTTCAAGTGAGCTACACATGTCCACTTTTCATGCTATAGTAGAGCAACCATTAGTGGAACCAATTGCTGAGATTCTTTTGTTACAAGTTGATTTGCTTGTTGTTCCTTATGATAAAGAAAAGTTGTGTGATAATGCTTCACTTATATCCATACTGCAACTAATGAATGATTGTGAATTGCTATCTTCTTTAAATACTTTGGGCTACATTCAATTTGATATGTTTCGTGAGCTCGATAATTTGAAGGAGAAATTATTTGCTACTAATTTTTCATGTCCAACCAATACTATTTTTCATATCTTTGGCAAATATAATGATAAAGGAGTATGTTTGGTGCATAATGTTTACATATGTTTAGTTTCTGAACCTCCTGTAGCCATAGATCAATATTGCATGCTAGAGAGTTATATTATTGCTAATCATGTTAGTTCAAGTTTCTTTAGCTTTCATTGAATGAAACAGTTTATTTTAAATGGACTACAGGAAGAGCACCATATGAAAAATCCGAGGACAGTTTTCCGTGAAGAAGGGAAGGATGATGTGACCATGGTTACTATGGATATAATCGTTGCTCATATCATATGTCAACAGGAATATGTCAAGATCAAGTTGTCCAAGTTCTGGAATCCAATTCGACCACCTGTTACGGTGCTGATTTCAAATGGCCGCCAAATATGCATACAAGCTCCGTTTTCGACCCATGAGTACTTGATGGAAAGCTCTTGAGTCCTCTTTCCAATGGATCTCTCTTTCCAATGGATCTAGCTGCATCTCCAAACTCCATGTTAGTCATCCACAGTTGAAAAAACAAGATGTTGCATCACCTATAATGGGCCTATGGGCTTGTAACTTTATCTGGGACCCAGCCTAGGTAGGGCCCATGTGGGGTGCACCCCAACCTGGTGGAGCATGACCTAGGAACCCCCTTGGTCATCCTCCCACCCCTTTAAATAGCTAGGTACCCCTTCAGGGTTTCTCGGGTTTTGTTTAGATTAAAGTTTAGCTTCGCTACTTTGCCGTGTAATCTCGTGATCGGTTAGATCGCCGGTTCGCTCGTTACAGAACCCCATCTTATCATTTGTATTCAATTCCTATTTACAATTCAGATTGCCTTTATGTTGTTCTTACTTGTTTCTTTGATTTGCCTACAGGAATAAGGTTGATCCGACAAGATCAACAACCTATGGAGAGGTGTATCGATCGCTAAGGCGCAACACAACAACGTCTCGTACGGTTGTAGTCGGGTCGTCAATGTTTCTCCCAAATCGTAATTATCATCAACTCACCGAAAGAATGGGATAACCAGATCCCTGAGCATATCGAGTCGAGTTCAAGGTTTATCACATACCGCACCAAGCAACCTGCTGCCGTTGATGGCGCGCGTGTGAATTGCGAGGGTCTTGTCCTCCCGAAAGCATGACACCTGCACAGAATGCACTAGTACAGATCCTTCCATCTGTGACGGCCTCTAACATGCCTGAAAATAGCGGGCCGTCACAAGAAAATCATCTCAATCGGGCCAAAAAAATGCCCGATTGAGATATGGTCGCACAGACATGTTAGATGGGCATAAAACTTAGGCCCGTCACGGATGACACTATCCGTGACGGGCACCAATTTAAGGCCCGATTGAGATAACATTCCATATCTCAAACGGGCCTCAAGTTGGGGCCCGCCACAGATGACCATCATCCGTGACGGGCACCAATTTGAGGCCCGTTTGAGATAACAACTAGGCCCGTCACGGATGACCCTTATCTGTGACGGGCCTAAACTATAGCCCGTCACGGATTACCCTTATCTGTGACGGGCCTAAACTATAGCCCGTCACAGATGAGTATTTTTTCTATTTTTCATATGAAATGTTTATATTTGTAAGTTGAACTATAGCAAAATAATTAACTGCAGTATAATAATTCATTTTATGAGTCAAAATAATTTTACGGGTAGTAAATGATTTCAAATGGAAAAATTATCAACAATAAAGTTATATAACTCATCAAGATCTATAACTTTTAGTTTGGTCATTTTTGTATATAATATTTTTTGAACAGTTTGAATTTGAATTTGAAAATATGACAACTTCAAACAACATTTTCAAATAATAAATGATTTCAATTGAAAAAATCATCAACAACAAAATTGTATAACTCATCAAGATCTAAAACTTTTATTTTTGTCATTTCTTCATCCGACAAAGTGTTAGTAACATTGTTCATAAATTTTACATATATGTGTTATAGTTTATAAAATCAGATAAGAGATACGTCAATTTTGTGAACAATGTTACTATCACTTTATTGGATGAAGAAATGATCAAAATAAAAGTTTTAGATCTTGATGAGTTATACAATTTTGTTGTTGATGACTTTTTCAATTGAAATAATTTAGTATTTAAAAATGTTGTTTGAAGTTGTCATATTTTCAAATTCAAATTCAAACTGTTCAAAAAATGTTATATAGAAAAATGACCAAAATAAAAGTTATAGATCTTGATGAGTTATACAACTTTGTTGTTGATGACTTTTTCAGTTGAAGTCGTTCACTAACAAAAAATTCTATTTGAATTTATCAAACTTTGAATTTCAAATTTCAAATTATCCAAATAGAGTCAGATGGAGAAATGACCAAAATAAAAATTTTTCACCTCGATGAGTTCTACAACTTTGGTTTTGGTGACTTTTCCATTTGAAATAATTTATTAACCCCAATTTTTGTTCGAAGTTGGCAAATTTTGAAAATTCAAAATTTGAATTGTTCAAATGAACTTATTTGTACAAAGGACCAATACAATAGTTGTAGATATCGATGAGTTATACAATTCTATCAATCCAATTTTGTTGTTTGGATTGCCAAGGATTTTGTTGTGTGTGACATTATAGCCTAAGGCTTAATAGGATTAATAGAATACTCATATCAAAAAGTTACAACTAATTTTCCGGAAACCGATTTCCAAAGAACTTTGATGTTAAGCGTGCTTGGCCTGTAGAAATTTTAGGATGGGTGACCGACCAGGAAGTACCTGGGAGAGGCGGGATTGCATGACATGGCTAACAAAAAGGCCTGAGACTAGCCAAAAAATAAAATTTATTTTTTTTGGGATTATACTCATCTGTGACGGGCCTAAACTATAGCCCGTCACAGATGGTCATCTGTGACGGGCTATAGTTTAGGCCCGATTGAGATGAGTGTCATCCGTGACGGGCGCTAGTTGTAGCCCGATTGAGATAGTCATCCGTGACGGGCTATAGTTTGACTGGTCGTCTCGGTCAAAGCTATCAGTGACGGGCATTAGTTGAGGCCCGATTGAGATAGATTCATCCGTGACGGACTTATGCCCGTTTGAGATAATTCCTCACATCACTGACCTTTGCGCTGTGTCGGGCGCCATACCCGACATAGATGTGGGTTGCAGCCCGACACAGATGAGGGGTACCGTTGTAGTGACGGCTTGTACAAACGGAGGAGGTGGATGGCCATGGCGAGGGACTCTTCCTTGTCAAGCTTCTCCTGATCTGGTTGACGAGCATAGTGTTCGCTGCCGTCATCTCGCAGGTGTCAACGTTGTTCACCAAGCAGGGCAGCACAATGGATCAGCGCATCGGCAACCTCGTCGTGCTGGCAGCGGCGCTGTAGTGCTTCGTCAGTAGCACCTACATCGTGCTGGAGCCGGTCTATGACCGCGTCGTGGTGCCACTCGCGAGGCGCCTAACCGGCGGCGTTGGCGTCACGATGCTCCAACCCATGGGCGCCATTGCCATGGTGCAGATGTGCGTGTAGTGCCTAGTGCCACAGCACATACTGGTCGGTGTCGCGGAGGTGCTCGCTGTCATCAGGCTGGAGGAGTTCTATGACCAGGTGGCCGGTGAGCTCCGCAGGGTCGGGCTCGTCGTGTCCCAAGGCGTGATGGGCGTCGGGAGCTACGCCAGCAGCGCGCTCGTGGCGGCGATCGACTGGGTGACGGCGACAAGCGGCTTAGAGAGTTGGTTCACCGGACTCAGCGCTTTGGAGGTGGTCGTGTTCGTGTACCTTGCACAACGGTACAACTACAAGAACAAAGCCAATCCATGACATTGTATCCTTTGGGTTTTGTAAGTTCTTTTGGGCATGAAGAATGATATGACGTTATCATTTTTAGAAAAATATCAAATAGATTTTACAATTGTATGGAGATAAGAGAAAGAGGAAAGAATGATGTTGTCTGTTGATTATCTAACAGACGGCCGGTCTAAAATATACCATATATATATCCTATATTATGCCGGGTATAAACATAAATCATTGATTATACTGTCATCTAGATACAGCATGAAAATATTATATACATAATAGTCGTCTGAATCATTGTTCATGCTCTACAACTGTCTAAACTGTAATTGTCAAAAGGAGTTGCTAAAAAAGTATCGACAGATCAAATTTCACAAATCATTTCATAAACCTATGACTTAGTAGTTTTATTGAAAACAACATTAAGTTAAAGTTGTACTTAATCAAAGAGGCTTCATTCACCTCCTCAAGCCTTACTTAGTTCGGTTTACCCTAGCATTCAGTTTTCCATAATTTCACCATTGACCTTCCCTCACGTCGGGAAAGGTTACACATTTTCTCCAATCCTATTCTAATCAGGTTTAAAACTTATGAGGCTAGTCAATAATAATACAAGTACCGGCGCTTAATTTCCCACAAGAATGGCTATTCGAATAGATTTATTTTACTCCCACTACACTGGATGTACGTTTTTAGCCCGCACTCCATGATGCATCCAACACATGGGACTTGTCACGGCCTGGTTTTTCGGTTCCCCTCGCATTGCAGCACCCGCACCAAGGACTAAAACCCTGATGCACCCTAAGCGCCTAACCCTACCTCGAGTTCACAGTGAGAGGAGTCTTGGCGTTTCCAAGGTATGTATGCAATTACATTAATTTTAGGCTTTAACATCATTAATTACAACAACACTTCGATGCAACAAAACAAGGATTGAAGTACAGAACCTTCCATGACTAGGGTGCCGCCCCACTTGGGTTACCTAGTTTGCCTGGTCTATACCCATTGGAGAAATGCGGTCGTACTCTGTTTGTTTCATAACTGACTAGAGTCGACGGCTAGCCATTTCATATAACTACCCATATTCTATCTATGCCACCCTTGTAGAAATTATTCTGTTTTATTAAGTTTTTGGTTTTTACAAAGGTTTTGAGATGCGGAGTGGTGCTCATGTCTCTACCCACTTTCCAACAATCACTCATATCGAGTGATCAGTGCAATCACATCCATAACACAAGCATGCATTGTATAGTCGTCTAAGCAAGCAATGCTAAGCCTTGTCAACAACTGACCAACGCATAATAATAGACTCAGGCAACAAGGAATATGGATAGCAATTTCAAGAGTGGCTTACAATCAAGTTTTAGGTACACATTTTATAATTAGCATGAAATTTTATTTGTAGTCAACATATTTAGCTATATAGGATCAATTTGCTCAAGGAGAGTAGTCTGGTGACTTGCCTTGCTCAATCAAGGGTTCCTCCTTGATTGTTGCGTTCGTCCTCGCAAAAATAACCTATTTGATGAACGACAGGTTAATAGTCAATTTTCCTATTCTAACAGAAAGGGTCCAAATCCTATAGAAAGGGTAAAAATGCCAATCCAATGCCATTGGGTAGGTCTCGATTTTAGAAGAATTTTAGTGAAAGTTTCATCGAAATCCGATTTAAAACGAGAGTTATGACCTATCAAAGATTCAAATTTGAATTAAATCAAAATAATTAAAAAAAACCTCCTATTCAGCCATTTGTTTCAATTTTCTGGAATAATTTTTCTTTAGGGATTTAACTTGTCTCACTAACAGGTGGGATCAAGGTCAACCTTGACCTGGTCAATCTGATCATACACATGGCCTTGGGCCCATGTGTCAGTGACACACAATTTAAAAATGATTTTAATTATATTTTCTTAATGGGTTGGGCCCACTTGTTAGCCTAACAAGTTAATCACTTCATTAACTTGATCCTTATCATTAATTTCTTAACCAAACTTTCCTCTATAGGGCCCATATGTCATTCTCTCACCTCTCTTTCTCTTCTCCCTTTCCTCTCTTGTCCTCGCTCTCGCTGCCTTCCTCTCTCGCACGCAAGCTAGCGCTGGTGCTAGGGTTAGCATGCGCGGGGGTGTGCGAGGCCAAAGCCTTGGCAACCGACGAGGGTAGGCTCTAAGGGGTCTCTAGCTCTCCGCCTATCTGGGTGGTGGTGTGTTGGCTAGGGAGGCGTGTGGGGGCTGCGGGTGGTTGGGTGCAACGGCTGTGGCCTTTGAGTCAAAGGTATGCCAGCAAAGCGGTGGCCTAGCGGCAAAGCCCAACGCGGCGAAGGCCAGAGGGGTCCAGGAGAACTAGGGATGGTTGTTGAGGCTAGACGTGGCGCCGGTGGTTGGGGCTAGACGCGGCGCCGGTGGTTGGGGCTAGACGCGACACCGGTGATTGGGGCGCGAGACGGCCATGGATCGAGATGGTGAAGCAGGCTTGTGCTCTAGCGAAATTCATCAAACCCAACGAGCAATTGGGTTGCTCGGGGCTCAGGATGGCTTCCTAGCAGCAAGGGGAAGATTTTTCCCTACTCGTTGGTGCCAGAGGTGGTGGCTAGGGAGTCGGCCTCCATGCGGGAGCGACTTTGCATGGATGGCATTGGTAGTGTGTTGAAATCGACCGCGCGTGGGATTGTTGACGAGAAATTCATCATTCACATGAAGGCCTAGGAGATTTACTTAGCTTAAGTGCAGGTCTTATCAATTAGGTTCAGGGTGTGCCAGTTAGTTTGATCTTGTAACTAACAAGATGGAAATAGATTGATGATCAATGAGTCGATCAGCCAATTGAGCCGATGTGATGTAACGATGCTAGCCTCTGTCGATAGGGTTTTGATCAATTGGCTATAGATTCAAATAATCAGATAAACAATGAGATTTATGTTATTATCGACTGGAACTAAACTATGCATAATCATCAATAAATCGTTCTTTACCAAAAGCAATCTGGATAAATCAGAGCAAACCAAGACAATATAAGATTGAAGTTGATAAAGATAGATTTAACTAAAGATTATACAAGTTTGAGTATAAACCAATATAACTTAGATGAGATAATATGATGTGAACCAATCGATCAAAACTGATATAGTATAATAGATGTAGATCCAATGGTTAAAACATACATCTGCTGAAGATCCGATGTAAGTAAATTAAAGTGTATATTGGCTAACTAACCGATATATCTGATAGTTGAAGCCCAAAATAATGATAACTTATCGGCTAGCACTCCGATGAATGTTGCATAAAACCTATTGGCTTGCTAAAATTAAACTTATCAACAACAATCTAATAGATTAGATCTAACCGAGACAGTATAAGATTGAAGATAATAAGAAAAACCTATGTAGCCAATAGATCTATACAAACTTGACGGTTATAAGAAATCTATTTAGAACAACAATACTATTAGAGGAATATAAACTTAGACAGAATATCAAACCTAACTGAGAAAGTCCTAACTAAGCTAATACAACTCTAAAAAGCAATGCAGTTAAAGATAGAATCAATATATCAGATAGGCAATGCTTGCGTCAACCTAGATAAAATATCGGACTTAATCGGAAAAGTTCTAGCCATGCCAATACAAGGAAAGTTGACGAAACTTACTTTCTCGCCGAAGATCGAACTCAACCGATGCAACTCGCCTCGAAACTAAGAACTCACCGGAATAAAAAAAGGTGGCGATGTGCCGAAAGTAATTGTATTGATCTGTGGAGATAGTTTACAAAGACCCTGGGTGTACATATTTATACCCTTGGGTTGATACTAGTCCTGATCAAACATGATACATGTTTCCTAAAGATAAAAGAAAAAAAACAAGTCCTGATCGGACACTAGACAAAACTTCCTAAAGATAAAGAAAAGTTACTAAATCCTGCCTAATTAATAGATATAATTAAATTGTCATGCCATGGTCTTTACGATTCTTTCTTGAACTTGGTCTCTTTTGGATAGGCTTCCATCGGCTGATTGACCTCTTTTCTTAACCGAATCCACTAGAGAACCACACCAAATTTTAGTGTTAACAGGGGTCAGACTAGGTATGTTGTCGCTAGGAGGTTCTACCGGCGGGAGAGATCATCCCTATACACTATGGAGAGGGTGGCTGACTGATCAAGGCCACGCACAACCGAGGCATAGGCTTGCTAGGCTGGCTCGACCATTAGGCTGCGTCAGGCTTGGGCCAAGAAGGGATCAGGTTGGCGCTACGCTTGGCCTAGCAAGCTGGGCCATTGCAGGCTTGGCTGCCTTGCAGGCTGGCTGGCTAGGTAGGGGTGGCAATTTCTCCTGTGAGAGCGGGGACCCGCCCCTATGAGGTCGAGGACGGAGCAAAAGATGGCCTCGCGGGTGCATCGGGTCGGGGCCCCGC
The DNA here is from genome assembly GCA_008326285.1 of Oryza officinalis. Taxonomy (NCBI): domain Eukaryota; kingdom Viridiplantae; phylum Streptophyta; class Magnoliopsida; order Poales; family Poaceae; genus Oryza; species Oryza officinalis. The sequence goes on along the minus strand of BDMV01000010.1, from coordinate 4,211,837 downwards.
AAACGAACGGGTATGGGGGTGGGGCAGCCATTTCACCCACGAGGCCCCAACGGGGACCTGAACACCTAGTAGGCCATAGGAAAATCCAACCCAAGACAAACAATAAAGCAACTGTTCTTGTCCAGTAGCAATCCAAAAGCCCATTAAAAAATCAGCCCAAAGAAGCCCACACGAATAGGTATAGGTGCAATGCAATCCACCTCAACCCTAATCCCCATCCATCTCCTGCCGCTGCACGCCTATTGCACGAATGAGTAACGCGTCGTGACCGCCCAATGCCACTCCTCGTGCCCGGCGTTGCACCGCATTGCCATGCCCTCGGCGCAACTTCTCCTCTCCTATTCCTCCTGAGTTGAAGCATGAAGGCTAGCTTCATATAACGGAATGCTCCCGTGAGTCCACGACTAGCGTCGTTTGTTGATTCCCGGCTCTCAGATGCATGATGGTTGAGATCGTCCCCAATGTGCAGGTCAAGCCTTGCTCCAACCCTCTTCGCAGCTTCGCAACCGCCATCAATGTCTTCCGCCCGCAAGCTTAGTTGTGCTATTCGTTATCGTCCTCCTTTGCCATTATGCATCCACATGCAGGGCCTTGGTTGGGTTCTGAGGACCCGCCAGGGCGGGGGTGGGGGGAGATTCACCCCGAACTCCTGATCGGGGCCGGGGGTGGGGCGACAAATGCGGGGCCAGGGCCGAGGGCGTTCTACCTTCACCTGGCTCCAACCAGCCCCGTTGCCATCCCTATGGCTAGGCCAGGGAAAGGAGAGAAGAGTAGGGGGGAAAACAATGGGACGTTAGATGGACTTATGATTAGCTTAGGTTTGGATTAGGTGGGCTGGCCTTGGCCCAAACAGGGAACAAAAGTAGACTTTTGCTGAAAAGAGTTGTAATAGCTTCTTAATAAAGGATTTAGCTCACAAAAAAGTTTTAGTAATCTTTTATTGCAAATTATTTTCTTAATGTATTTTATTTCATGATTCATGGTTCTTTAATAAATGTTATTTGACATTGTATATTTGAGTTTGGAATTTGAATTTAATTCCTTTTAAAATTATTTAGGCATTGGCACAACAAGAAAAGAAAAGAAAACCCAATAAATATCAGCATGATGAATTTTGAAAAAAAGTTTTTTAATTATTACAAATTCTTTTGCACACTGCCATCTAAACTCCTTCGGAAAAGAATGTTGATTTGGATATTAGTATATATGGTCTTCAAAATAAAAGTTTCACCTTCAATTTCTATTACAGGATATTTAAAAATGCTGGTAAAATTATACTACAGGATTTTTGTGAAGTCATTCTAAATATTTAAAAGGACATTAATTAATATCGAAAACTTTTAGAGTTTGGCATTAACTAATACATCTAAAGTGCAATGAGATTCCATTAAAGTCGACAGTATAGTTGCTCCATCAACATAGCATATTGTTCTAGTAGGAAAACACTTTCCAGAAATTCGGTAAACTACTGAAAACTTTAGAATATCTGAAATAATATAATTGACTTAAACTGAAATGTTACAATTACCCTCTTTTTGTCGTTGAATCGTCGCTTTTAAAGACAATAATAAAGGTTAGTTTTAAAATATTAACAGCAAGAGGACCAACAGGGCAACAGGACAGAGGGCCCAAAACCAAGCAGGATCGAGTTAAAATTTCATGATAAACTGTTGGATCTAGCAGTCAAATTTGAGGTTAAAAACAACATATACATGAACACCCAGAATCCACCACATCTCTTTAATAGTACCTACATATACTGCTGAATTGAATACATGAATGCCTTTCTTTCTCTATATATCGTGACCTACAGAATGTGGCACAGATGTAGTAGTGCCACCACATATTCAACTTGAACAATTCAAGTTAAACCTTGTACTTCCAACACAATCTCAACAATAACTGTTCTTTCAATGCAGCCAATTGTTGTTGCAAAACTTGTAGCTAATTGTTTATGCATCTCTGCATGCATTGCCCTGAAGGAAAGATAAGTTGCCCAGTGCCAGATGCACAATGGCAAGAATTGCAGATCTGAGAAAACAGAGAGAACAATCAACTTTTAACGGCATTAATTAACTAACAATCTGCAAAGCCGGTGCCAGATTTCTGGTAGCTCAGGTGATCACATGTACACTACCATCTACCTAGCTAGTTGCAATTTAATTTAACACGCCATCTACCTAGTTTTCAATTGATTTCCTTTCCTGCCAAATGCTTCTGCCTTCTGTTGCACTTGCATGGATATGAACATAATATTGCATGTAGCTTTGCATGCATATGTGCTCTTCTCGATCACTATATAAACCCATCACTGACTCTCTTCTTGCTCAACTCCCAATCCACTACTTCTTGCTGATCATCATCTCTTGTGAGCTTCAGCAATGGGGGCTGTGCCAAGGGCTCTAGTCGTCGGCGTTTGCGCAGCCATCTTGCTGGTGAACGTGCTCGCCGTTGTTGCCGAGGGCGACGCGGCAGCGGCGTCCATGGTCGTCGGCTTGGCCAAGTGCGCCGATTGCACCAGCAAGAACATGAAAGCTGAGGCCGTTTTCAAGGGTATGTTTAATATCACAATAAAGATCAATTAATATGGTCCTGGTCCAATCAATCATTGTCATTTATTTAAACTCCTACCTGAAAATGCTTGTTCTAAGTTCTCATTCATTTTCTTCAAATTTAACCAAATTTATATTATATATATATAATAATATCTACAACACTAAATTAATTTCATTAAATGTATCATTGAATATATATTTTTATAATAGTGTATATATTTTGGATTGAAAATGCTGCTACATTTTTTTCTCCATTTCTTCAGGTGTTCGCGTGGCGATCAAGTGCAAGAACGGCAACGGCGAGTACGAGACGAAGGCCATCGGCGAGGTCGGCAAGTCCGGCGCGTTCAATGTCCCGCTCGCGGCGGACCTCCTCCGCGACGACGGCGAGCTGAGGCAGCGCTGCTTCGCGCAGCTGCACAGCGCGGCGTCGAACCGGCCATGCCCCGGCCAGGAGCCATCTTGGATCGTCAACGCCGCCGACAAGAAGATGAAGACGACCTTCGTCGCCGTCGCCGGCGAGACCCACTTCCCGTCGGCGGAGTGCGCGTCGGCGTTCCTCTGCGACCCGTTCCACAAGAAGGACTTCTTCTTCCACTACAAGAACCCGTCGCCTGCCGTGCCGGCGTACCACAAGCCGCCGTCCACGCCGTCGTACACGCACCCAGCGCCGCCGGTGTACTCCTACCCGACGCCGGAGTACTCGCACCCGAAGCCACCAACGCCGGTGTACACGCACCCGATGCCGACGCCGTCGACGCCGATCTACCACCCGCCGGCGGACGAGCAGAAGGCGGCGGAGCAGGACGACGCCGAGACTGACCCTGAGCTGTTCAAGAAGCTGCTGCCATTGATCAATAAGAATCCATTCCTCAAGTTCCCGAAGCTCCCGCCTGTGGAGGTGGAGGCAAAGCCATAGATGGTTGTCGGCTTCGCCATGATCGATCGATCGAAGCGACGAAACATGAGTACTAGCTGGTTTAATTGCTTCGTTTCTTATGTGTGTTTTCACATCGACTACTCGAGCTAGTTAATTACTTCCTTCTAGCATTGTTGCAGCTTGGTCTGTTGCCTGCCTGCTAGCTTAACTATTCAGATATAAATAAAAACTTCTGTTCTCTATGATGTGATTACATGTTTGCCGGATTGAATGGAGACCTACTAGCTAGCTAGCTTAATTAATTTTATTGGATCCATACTTAAATCTTGCATTTTTGGGTAGAAATATTACATTCCTATTTCATATTATAAGACGCTTTGTTTTTTTCCTAGTCAAACTTATATACCAAATTTATAGAAAAACGTAGCAACATCTATAACACCAAAGCTTTGATTATTTAAGTTTCATTAAATCTAATTTTAATAGTATATTTATTTTGTGTTAAAAATATTGCTATGTTTTTAAATAAATCTAGTCAAACTTACATTTGACTATGAAAAAATCAAAATGTTTTATAATATGCATGGAACGTGAAGCACTTGATAACTAGTTAAATTTTTAATGCTAGCAGAGTAGCAGACACTGAATTATAAATAATTTTGCATCCCAAGATGCCATGACTTTGCCATTCAATGATGACAATATAGAAGTAAATTCCTTCAAAAATTAATGTAACTTTTTTTTCCTTAACGAACTGGCAGTTAGAGTGTGACAATTTCATGGAATATAGCACAAGTAAAATGAGTTGTACAGTTATTAAGAACTATATAAAAAAAACTATGAGATGAACTATGGGAGTGCATTTTGCTGCTGCTAGGGCTAGCTCCTCGGAGACATCCGATAAAATTTATAATGTAAGTTTATCGTTCGGGTTTTTAATGGACATAATGATGAGGTAGATAATTTTGTCCGAACAGAGCAAAAAATTGACGAGCAAATCGAATCAAGAATATATGGTGACAAAATGATCTTGAATAGCTCGCTTGGCACTTAAGAGCATTGTTCAGACTTAATTTTCATTCTAAGCAAAACAAATATACCGATAGAACCGATGATGTTTTCGCCCTATAGTTGGTAAGCAACAAAGCTGAGATTTGAAGAGTAGGGCCGTTGGCTTAAAAAAAGTTCTAAAAAAATGGCATCACTCCTTCACATAAGATTGTTCCCAAACAATAAACATATGCTTCGTTAAGTTTAGTGAAATTGCTAGAACCCTGACAACAAGCTAGAACATTTTGTACAGCTGCAGGTTTACGGAATTTAACTATTTGCCATTGTAAAAAGAGGCCACTCTCCAAATATCACTTTTACAATTGTCCTTACATTTTCGCCACAGGAGAAAAAGTTCTCTTGAAAATTTTTTTGCCACTGTCAGTGTTGACCAGAAAGTTGAAAACTATCTATTTCATAGATACGAGATTAAGGAAAAAAAAGGTTCATGGATTAGCATATGAAATAACATCTTCTTTGCAAATAGCCAAGCATGTCCGGCGTTTATTCTGCCCATTATGAGGCTTCTGTGTACGGCTGAATAAAAAGAACTGAATAATGAAGGCAGTGTTATATAGAAACCTATTTTAATAAAGACGAATTAAGATACGAGTGAAAAGCTTGCTATAGAAGAAAGCTTACATCGAAAGAAAACTTATACCAGAAGATATCTTATCGCGGAAGAAAGCTTACAGCGTAAGTAAGCTTGTAGGAGAAACAAGCTTGCCGCACAAGCCATCTTACAGGAGAAGCAAGATTACGGTGTAAGCCAGGTTATAGCGGAAGCCATCAACCTCCTCCGCCTATAAATAGGACCATGAAGGTTCAAGGCGATGTCGGCCTCTATTCGACACACCTCCTGTCTTTCTTCATGTAGCTTGTACTCAAATTCAGAAGAAATAAAGCTTCCACTCGTCCATACTTTCTGTGTTCCATAGCTTCTGTGTTTGTCTGCATGTGTGTTCATCAGTAAAATAGTGTTGACGCCGAATCCGTACCGCCGATGTGGATCCGGCGCGCGGACACACGAAGGCCTGGGAGATCTGCTTAGCTCCAGTGCAGGTCCTAAAATTGATGAAGTGCAGGCGTGCCAGTCAGTTTGATCCTGCCACTGACAAGATATGCAAAATAGCAGAACAGAAGGTCTATCGGCCGATAGGCCGATAGGTCAAAAACGTATCGGCCGATAGGCCGATAGCCAAAACAGCCGATCTGCTGACGATAACAGGATAATATATCAATGTAATATAGCATAGTCCAAATAAAAAATAAACATTGATCTGAAGACTAAAGCACATATCGGCCGGAAGTCCGATGGCATAAACTCTCGATAGGCAGATAGACAATAAATACTCTGTTGTCATCGGCCAGATCCAATCTATATATAAAACTCTTGGGCCGATGCAACGTCCAGATAACTCATCGGCTGAAACCCCGATGAAACCCTTATTGGCAGCCAACAAGCAGGCTAGAGATTACGGTTCTAATCACGACTTAGTAGGTCAAACCGAACTGATACATCACTAAGTATGAGAAGAAACGCAAGACCTAGACAATCAAGCCCTTGACTGATTTTCAGGGTGGTGGATACCTTAGCCAATCTAATCTAGCAAGGCAATTTAGTCAATACCGGCATAGACCCTAAAGCGAATCTCGGCCAATAAGACTAAATCGAGAAGCCGAACCAGATTGACTAAGATATATGATAATAGGTGCTTACGTTGTTGAGATCAGAACGACGAAGCCCTAGCCCCGACAACGCAGGCAGCCATAACGAGACTTACCCCTCGTGAGAAGGGCATGAACTCGCCGAAGAAGACGAAAGTAAAAAAGGTTGGCGATGCGCCGAAGTTGTATTGATCGTGTGATTGATTGATTACATGAACTACAGGCTTACATATTTATACCCATAGACTAACAAAGATCCTAACAGATTACGACTCAAACTTTCCTAAAGATAAGAAGGAAACTAACAAACTTATCCTAATTAACATATACAAGCCGCATCCTCCTCAAACTCGGTCTTCTTTGGATAAGATCTTCTCGAATCTAACAAGAATCCGACTGCTTTTGGTGGTTGGTTTGAGATAACCCCCATCGGCCGATGTAGAACTCTAGGCCGATACTAGCCTTGAGCCGATATAGATCCTGGGCCGATGAGTACTTCAGGGCTTACCAAATTCTGGTGTTAACAAATAGACTAGTTTCTTAACACGTAATTAGCACAAGTTTCTACCGGGTAAACAGTGAGGAATCAGTTTCTACTGATCATCTTGTTCTTGATATGCAAATCATCCTTTTGCTATAGTTGAAATGAGCAGAAGAACAATATGGTACCTAAAGTACCATCCTTCGACATCCTCTCAGCAATACACGTGTCAGTGTTATGGATAAGACATACCCAATAATTTTGGATTGGACTCGACGGGACCCATCATATACCAAGTCCTATACGGAATTATGTCTCATATACGAAAGGTGTTCCAGATAAGAAAGGAGAAGCAGAGTTCAAGTTAGAAACTACAAGGACTACTCGGAACGTATCCATATTTGACTCCCTAATTCTACTTGGATAAGGGGACATATGTGAGTATAAATACAAGACCCCCTAGGAGGAGAAGGGACACACCAATATACGCCGCTAGACACCAACATTAGGGATAAGCTTAGGCATATCCAATCTGGAGCCACAGAGGCTGACAAGAGGGATCTAACGCCATCTCTGATCTCGCCGAGTCCGTATCGAGGAAGAAGACTGTTGTCGACTACGTGTGGAGATCTATGCTGCCAAGCCGACGACGACTAGATTAGGTTCTTCAAAATATTGTACTCGTGTGATTCTAATATATAAGAGCAACATCGGTTTCGGCCAACAGGAGTAGGGCTATTACCTGTCAGTTAAAGGGCCCAAACTTATATAAAAATCCTTGTCTCCCGTCTCTTTTACCTCAATCTCGCATATACACTGGTATCAACGATCCCCATACTCTACAAATACCGTAGTTGTGATCTACTCCGTCGACAACACGATAACATGAAGGTGTCTCTGTCACCATTATCGTCCAATTTTGAGAGATGCTACATCCTCTCAGCAATGCCCGGTAACATGAAGGTGGCTCTGTCGCCGTTATTATTCAAAGGCTTGAGATGATAGATCCTTTCAGCACTGTTCGATAACACGATGGCGGCTCTGCCGCCGTTATTGTTCAAATGCTAGAGACAATGTAGGTGCTTGAAGCACCGGCATGACAACTTAATGGACGGCTTTCCCGCCGTTGCCACCAAATACCAGAGGCTAACAAACCTTTTGCACAACCCTCAAGTGCCATTATGAATGTCCTTTGCTTCTATGGACATCAGCCATATGGGCCCTTGATGCCACTAAGGTCGGCTCTGCCGGGGAGGATCTATGGGAATTTGCAATGGAAGTTTCTATGGGAAACTATGTAGTAATCCTGAAGATTTCACACGCTCGTAATTCTGAAGATTACGCATGAGCAAATTTATGTCGACCCTGCACATTGTATTTATCTATACCAAATGATGTTGCAGGACATGTCGGACATAGCGAAGAAAGAATTCGCCGAGCTTGCCTTGGATGGTAGCAACTATCTCACTTGGGCGTTGGATGTTGACATTAGGTGGTGTTTGAAAGTCCTGAAGATAAAGATAAAGATGAAGATAAAGTGTTTCACGCAAAACGAGGTGACAATAACGTGCGATTAATTGAGTTTTAATTTTTACAAACTTGAAAAATGGATTAATCTAACATTTTAGAGCAACTTTCATATTAAAATTTTTCGCACGAAACGCACCGTTTAGGAGTTTGAAAAGCGTGCCACGAAAGTTTATTTTTTATCTTCACTGTTTTAGAAGATTAGAACGGAGCCTAAAGCTCAACTCCATGTGATACGGATCACTCCATATATACACGTACAACAAGACTAAAGTCTAATCATGATAAGGTGAATTCGTTCCATCGAGTTAATAGTAATTTAGATGAGAACAACTTAGTACCTAATATGAGTGATACTCTATGTAGGTACGGTTCTGCTACATGTCGAGAGGAGGAGAGGGAGAAATCGAGCTGTACAAGGAGGACCATATACATGTGTTGATGTGCAACAACCAACAGTGACAAATCTAGGATGAAAATAGAAGGGGTGCTCCTAATATCCTATGTCCAAGCCATAATGCAATACAAACATACTAAAAAAAGGTATATTCAATTCGTTGGTCTCATGCAAATATAGTTTAAATTTTGTGCATAAAAAAGAAAAAATAAACTAAAGATATTAGGATATTCCTCGGCATGTTGTTCTCATTTGTTGGATTCCTTCGTCGGTAAAAATTATGCAATGTTTGATTCTCCATCCTTGTAAATTAAATGTCCTATGTATGCCTAAAAAATAAAGAAGTGATTTATTTTAAATTTGCTGCAGCGATAATCAAATAAACTGAACTTAGGCTGAGTTCTTTTCTTTGCTTTTCCAACTCAGCCCCCTCGTTTTCCGCGCGCACGCTTTTTAAACTGCTAAACGGTGTGTTTTTTGCAAAAAGTTTCTATACGAAAGTTGCTTTAAAAAATCATATTGTTTTATTTTTGAAAAAAATTTAGCAAATACTTAATTAATCATGTGCTAATGAGTCGTTCCGTTTTTTATGCGAAGAAAATAAACTTCCAACATCAACTACCGAACACACCCTTAACAGACTAGTGTTAGAGAGCAAAGAGATCGATTTACTTGTACTGCTTGGCTGTGGCGTTGTGCTGCACGTTGCACGCCACCAGCGGCCGGCACCTTGGGCCGCAGTAGATTGTGCAAGCAACTCGTCGTCCCGGACCTCCGCCGTACTACCGACGCCGTCGTCGCCTCGACTTCTCGTTGTCTAGCCCTAATGGTCGCGTGGTTTAGCTTCCTACTCGCCTCGTCATGTGTTGCAGTCAACAGGGGCTCCAGCCCCATCGATACATGCATCCGCCACTGACAACCAACGTATAGAGCTGGTGATGTTCTTCATTTGCTTCATGCAAATATCACGTCGTCACGAGAAGCAACTATTGGAACCATGCATTCAGCTGCCGTATTATTTTATTAGTTAATTACTTGCTTAGTAGATTTAAAGATAGCTAGGCTTGGGCCCATGATTTGGTATGGCAGCCCACTGGGCTTGGACTCATTCGCGTGCAGCCGAATGATTGGTATGGCATCGTAGAGTCTTTATGTACGTGTCTTTCCTCGGTGTTTAGGGTAACCACGAATTTTCAGATTAGAGATTAAACCTTAGCTTAGATTCTTGTGAACTTGAGAGATTCATCTACTATTTTCAGATTAGAGATTAAACCTTAGCTTAGATTCTTGTGAACTTGAGAGATTCATCTACTATTGTTCTTGCTAATTCTTCGGAGTTGCTTGGATTGACAGTTGTCGTCAACCTATTCGTGCAATTGCTTTCGTGTGGTCATGTCCATTGGATCTGTGAAGGTTGTGGTGTGATTGTCGTTGTTGAGGTCTTGTATACAGGTACAAGGTTGTTGCGAGGATTGATCTAGCTGCTACTTTCGAGTTATCATTGTCGCCACCGTAATATCAGGCCACGCCGTATCACCATGGGTCTCGATCGTACTATTGTGCTGCCCGAAGTTGGCATGGAGGAGTCTATGAAGACTGAGAAAGCAAAGGCATTGCATTTCTTGTGCCACCATCTCCACCCAGACTTGAAGTCTGAGTATATGACCGAGAAAGATCCACTGGTATTATGGCATCCTTGAAGGATCGCTTTGACTAGCAAGGGTCAATTATGCTCCTACGGGCACAACATGATTGGATCACCCTACGCTTCCAAGGCTACAATTCTATGACGACGTATAACTCTGCCCTACATAGGATCGTCGCTCGGTTACGTTTATGTGGCTAGAAGATCACTGACGCTAAGATGATCAGGAAAACCTTATCTACCTTTCATCCCAACAACATGGTGCTACAGCATCAATACAGGAACTTAAAGTACTCAAAGTACTCTGAGCTTATCTCAGTCCTGTTAATTGCAGAAAGGCAGAATAAAGTTCTTTTGAAAAATCATTCTGCCCAACCCATTGGGTCTATGGCAATGCCTGAAGCGCACGCCAATGTTGATGGGGACTCGCATGGCCACAAAAGGGGCCATGGTGAGAAGAGATGGAAGGGTAAAGGAAATATCATGTTCAAGGATAAGAGCAAGGGTAAGCCCGAAGATAAAGGCAAACTCAAAAGGGTTACAGGTGAAACATATGGGGAAAAACGCGCTACAGATGTGGAGGCAGAGGGCACTGGTCCCGTAATTGCAGTGTCCCCGAGCACTTGGTTGAGCGCTACCAACAAAGCGAGAATGAGAAAAAGATCCAACATGAGTCTGAAGCTCATATTGAAAAGCATGACGACATGCTTATCGATGCTAAGGATGGTGGAGACGTCCATTTGGACGATGATGAGGACAACCTTCTTGAAGAAGAGGATGACATATGTCTCTTATATGTAGTGTCCTATATGTGTAGCACATGTAAAACTTTGGTCATGAATAATGCTCTTGAAGAGCACGCTTAGTCTTTTACTAGGCCTATAGTTCTTGTAATGTTTCCCTTAACAAAATCAACTTGTCTTATGTATGCTTCATGTTTAACTTCATTTATGTTTATGTTCTATAAAAAGACTTGGTGGGAATCACATGGCAGAAGAGGATATCTGTCTGGTAAACAGTGCCACCATTAATACAATCTTAAGAAAAACTAGATATTTTCAGACCTTAACTAAGAAAACTGGAAATATTGTGACCATTGCCAAAAGCAATGCTCATATAGTTGGCTATAGAAGTGCTACTCTAGTTCTTCCTACGGCTACCCATATCTTTGTAAAGGATGCTTTATTGTATCCCGATTCAAAGCGTACCCTTTTAAGCGGTAAAGATATACGTGCAAACCGAGGTTGAGCAAGTTGTTGAATATCTGCACATAACCAAAATAGATGGATATCAAAAGCTAGTGGTGGAAAGGCTCCCCTCACTGCCATCGGGGTTGTACTACACGTACATAAAACCCACTGAAGAGTATGTTGCGATGAAAACTATATTTAGAAACCATAGTCATTTAAAGTTTGGCATGACAATCTGGGTCAACCTGGGTTGGGTATGATGATGTCGGCCCCCGGCTTTATACATCGAAAACTTCATGTGTTTACAATACCATTTCCTGAATCAGTAGATGGTACACACATGGTAAAATTGCATATCATAAATTGACATCGTTATAAAAGTTTTACATTACATTCATAATACATGGGTTGCCCGGGTGGGACCCAAATAGACCAAGCATGGTCGATTACATTATGAAATACCAAAAAGAAGTAAATGAGGTAGCGGAAGCGAAGCAACGACTAGTGAACCTAGGTCCCTACTCCACTGTCTTTGGCACCTCCTCGTCAGCATAGCACACGTACGGGTCAGCTCTAACACCTTCTTATAAAAGATTTAATTAAGCAAGGGTGAGTACCAACTGTACTCACAAGCCACTACTACAGGATGTGTTTAGTGCACACGAGGGGTTCAAGGATGGCTTGGTTTGTTTGCATAAAGCTAGATTTTACAAATCATTTCATAAGCCTATGACTTAGCAACTTTAACTGAAAACAGTGTTAAGTTGAAATTGTCGTTAATCCACGAGGGTACACCCGCTTCCCCAAGCCTCGCTTGGTTTGGTTTACCCTCGCATTCAGTTTTCCACGTTTTTCACCATTTCGACCTTCCCGCACATCGGGCAAGGTCACACCTTCCTCTCCAATCCTATCCTGTCACGCCCCGATTTTCGCTCGGGATTAAAAATCATTAAATAATACATTTTCCAAAAATTAAATAAAATTTTAAAGCAATTTAATCAAGTGAAATTGTGAGGGAAATTGAATTTTCCTTTAAAAATCATGGCCGGAAATATTTTTGTAATATTCGCCGTGCCCTAAAATACTCTCCAAAATTTTTCGTGAATTTTTGGAGCTCAAGAAATAATTTTAAAGTCACAAAGTTCATTTAACAAATTTATTAAATGGAAAAACAACTTAAATCTCCTTCCCTCACTTTGGGCCTCTTTCGGCCCAAAGTCCTCTCTCCTCCCTATCCCGTGCGCCTCCTCTCCTCCCTCTCTCGGGTCGGCCTCCTTCCTCTCTCTCCGGCCCAGCTCGGCCCGTAGCCGCGCCCGTGCCCGCAAGTCTGAATCGCCTCCCTCCTCCTTCCTCCGGCCGGTCAAGCCGACAACCACCCCGCCGCCTTTTCCGCGCACGTCGCCCTCTCTCTCCCCCACTCCGCGCGGTTGCCGCCCTCCTTCTCCTCCCCACGTCGCTGCCTCCCCGACCCTATAAAACCCCGCCCCGGGCCGCTCTCTCTCTTTTCCCCTCTTTCCGCGAGCGCGCCGCCTCCCCGCGCCGCCGCCGCTCCGCCGCCGAGCCGCCCGCGCCGTCGCCCGGCCGTGCGCCCGAGCGCCTCGCCGCGTCTCGCCGCCGCCTTCCGCCTTCACGTCGGCCGCTCTCGGTGAGAACCTCTCCTCTTTTTCCCCTCCCTATCTCCCTCGGTCCTGCGTCGCCGCGCCGCCGCCGCCCGGCAGCCGCCGAGCCACGTGCGCCGCCGCCCCGGCCGCGCGCCCGCACGCTCGCCTCCGCCTCGGCCGTCACACATTCCCCCTTGAGCATGTTGTACCTATTTTATGAAATGTTTTATGTTTGCAAATAAAGTGCATGCTTTGCTAATTACATGGGAACAGGGTTTACCTATCTGTTCGCTTGTGCCATGTTTACTTGTTAACCGTCCTTTGTTAACCATGGGTAATAAATTGGCTAGCGTAAGCCACTTATGTTGACTTTGCTAGACTTATATATGCTTAGTCATGCTTAATTACCACTAGCTCATTTGATGGGATAATTACACCTTTACTTTTTAAGTTTCTAGCTGAGCTATGAGCTCGAAACATCTGACCATGTTTTATTGGTCGTAATTATCTATTGATGCAAAAAAACACACACTGGCCTGGGAGATCTGCTTAGCTCCAGTGCAGGTCCAAAGACTTCTTTCGGGTTCTAGGCGTGCCAATTGGTTTGATCCTGCAACCAATAAGAAACAACGAAAGTGCAATTAAATCCACCAATGATAGCCGATCGGCTGGTTTACCGATGACATATCATTGAGCATTGAGCCGATGCAAGATGCATTGAATCGGCTATAACAGATAAAGCAAGATAAAGCTAAATCTACTCAATCGGTTGTAGATATCAACAAAATATAATCTAAGTCTCAAAACATATTTAAACTAAGTGATTGGGATAGATCGGACAGGGCGCCGAGACAGTATAAATCACTTATGCCTAAATATATTATGAGGCGTAGATTATACAAGCTCATAGCATAGCCGATTAAGCAAATCTAACATGTATCGGCTAGTACTCCGATACCACTTTATACAGAGATATTACCATGAACAAAATATATTAAACAACCTGTCAAACTAGTGTTAAGATGACCCTAACCAGATTTGACAACAAGCTCAATATATTTTACTAAGTTAATATCTCGATATAAAGGGCAGATTTAATATATCAAGATAACAAGACAATTAAACCAGGTAAGGTCGGCTGAAACCCCGACGCTATCTCTATTAGTAATCATAGACAGGCTAGGGACTATGGTTCTAAACATGATTTAGTAGGTCAAACCTAACTGATGCAGCACCAAACATGTAAAGAAACACAATGCCTAGATGATCAAGTCGATGAAAACCTTTTCGAGATGGTAGATATATTGTGTAATCTAAACCAGCATCAATATATAACTCTATCGGCTAGTTTTCTGTAGAACAGTTATTAACCAATCTGAGTTATATGCTGATATCAATCTAGATTATACAATATATATGATAACTCGACGATTTACGCAAACCAGATTAGAGTGTCATGAAGATGGAAGCACTAATCCCGAGAGCGCAAGCCGCCATAACAAGTTTTACCTCTTGCTGGAGATCGAAACCGATGCAGCCCAACTCGAAAGCAAGAACTCGTCGAAAAAACGATGAAAGAGTAAAGGTGGCGATGCGCCGAAGTTGTTGTATTGATCTGTTGTTTTTTTTACACGAACCTGGGCTTAATTTATACCCAGAACTCCACAATAAGTCCTTATCGGACACGACCCCTATCTCTATTACAACTCACATTAAAGACAGTTTCCTAATACAGACTCTAACCGACAGTATTTACTAGGAAACTAACATTATATCCTAAGCAATAGATACAATTCCCTTCTTCGGACCCAATCCGTATATGGGAATCCTCATGAAGCTCACCAACCAACCCCGACACAGACTCTGTTATCCTTTCGTCGGAATCGGCTACATCGGCTATCCTTGTCCGACTCTGTCTCAGCCGATGGTCACAATAGCCGATTCGGTCACCAGTCGATAGACACCGTAGCCGATTCGGTCACCAACCAATTCTTGCTCTGTTTTGGTAACCGCCAGCTTCCTCCAAATCCGCTTTGATTCTATCTTCAGATCCAATATTTGATTTACCAAATTTGGTCGTTAACATTATCTAACTAAAATATGACTTAATGGTGGGCTGTGGGTGCATGGTTTTGCTTGTCGCGCCCATGGCAATTAAGGACCGGTTCATGGGAAACCCTGGAAGACTTACAGTGCTTACCACAAGCAAGAATGCGCAACTGCTGGATCTGTAGTATAGCTGTCTCTAGCCGACGTACCAGACTAGGGTGGGCGTGATGGAGTTGGGTCGGCGGGGGATTTACCCGTTGATCGGCTGCCGGATTCACCGTGGCACGAGGGGGCTGCCTACCTTGGATATAAAGGTAGGGGTGAAACCTGTGGTGTGGTACGGTTGGTTAGGGAGGGTTATGTGAAGGGTCTTGTCATGATCACTCGCATGGTAACGTGTCAAGCATGGCACGGTGACATACGGTGGATCGTGTCTTGTAGGTATAGTTGCGCACCTCTTATCAGAGTAAAACTATTCGAATAGCCGTGCCCGCGGTTATGGGCGATCAACCAGATTCACCGTGATTAGTCCCACCTTTAATAATTTGACTTAATGAACTAGTGTAGTTCAGGTGGATTGATTGGGCCTGTTCAACGTGGTTTTAGCGTTATTCAGTGGAGAATTAATATTGCCTTAATTAAACAACTGTTTTACTGTTTTAAAGTATAAAGGTTTGCAACCGCTTTTCTGCAAATAGCCACAAGCCTTCCTTTGTCTCCCCTGTGCACGTGTGCATCATTGGTGTGGCTTGTTGAGTACGGTGGTTGTACTCAGCCTTGCTATTATTCCCCTTTTCAGAAGTCTTGTACTTCTGAGCTGAAGATGAAGTTAGAGGACCAAGGCTCAGACCCCAGTTGAGTTTGCCTGTGGAGTGGAGCTGAAGCCCCGCTAGGATCGCCTTTTTTCGCTGCTGTTTTCTTTGGGTGTGAGGTCTAAGTGCCTCTTCTGTAAGTATTTTATCGCTTTATTTACGTTTGGATCTGTTTATTGATTTGTCGTTTTGTGTACCCTGTGGCTGATGCCTGGACAGGGATTCAATACACAAAATGGTTCGGAAATTTGGCTAAATTTTCGAGCGTGACAAGTTGGTATCAGAGCCATCTCGACTATAGGTCAAGCCAAACGGTCAAACCCCTAAGGACAAGTTTTGGAAAAACCTTATCTGCGAAAATATCTCTTCTCCCCCTCAGGAGTTCGTTGCAAAACGGTTTATCAAATTTCTCCCCTTTCCCCTCCAATTCTTTAGTTGTTAAGCCGGAGCACAAACTGAGAGCCTCAAGGAAGACAATCCAAGAGTCGAGCTTCAAGCCAAAAGGTCAAGTCGAGCAGTCTAGAGTCAGCGTTACTCGAGGTTCAAGCGGAGTTTCCCGGAGTTATCCTAAACCCAATCCTCCCCAGAAGAGTAGTATCGGTAGTTGCTAGGTCGTGTGTTGTTTGCTGTGTGCAGGTGTATAGTTTACATCAGTGGTGGGGATGTGACCATACTAGGTTGTTTGCCTAATCAACTTAAACAATAAGAATGTACCCACATCAGATCAGTAGCTAAGTGGGTTAAGGTCTTGCCTTTAGTTCAACCTATCTCACTTCCCTCCTCTGCCTGCAACAGATGGTCAACGTCAGAGACAATGGCAGTGGATCAGGACCGCAACAGTCTCAGGGAGTAACCCCAAGCAATACCATGGACATTCCGCCTCCACCGTCCGGAGACCCAACCCTAGCACAGGTGGTGGCTAACCAAACGCAACTATTGACTATGATGATGCAGCAGATGCAACGACAGTATCAACAACAACAAATGCAAACTCAGATGCAATCCCAGAGTCTGAATCAGAGCCAAAGTCAGTACTTTCCAATACAAGCACCTACGCCTCCTGCCGGTATGCCACCGAGATCCCACTAGACAAGTGCACCTCCATCACTCTCATACCGAAGAGAAGCAAATGTTGTCTGTGAGGATTGTGAGGAACAAGATCATTGCGCGACCAACTATCCCTGGAACGTGTACACCAGGACGCCAACTGATAATGAGGCACAGTGCCCAAGAAGAGAGAAACGTCCAAGTCAACTTGCCTACAGAAACTATGGTACGCCACCAACAAACCCTAAGAAGAGAAAGACATTAGTGTGGAAGATGGAAGATGGCAGGAACCTGATCATCACTGGTTCAGAGTTTACTCCAGAAGATGCAGCAAAGATACCTAGGCGTCTGAGAAAGAATACCTTTCATGGTGCCCGTCAGCTAACTCAACACCTTAGGCTGTATGGTCCGCCTAAGCCCGGAAAGGATGGATTCGAAGAAGTATCCACTGGTGATGACGATGAAGATGACGATGAGATCCTTAGAGGTGGAAAAGAAATGGAGTTCAAAGCATGCACCAGATGCGGAGAAATTGGACATACTACTAGCGCATGCTCCTACACTTGCCCTTGTGGTGAAGACACCCACTTACTGGATGAATGCCCTTTGAGGAAGATCACATGTTTCTTGTGTGAGGGAACAGATCATGTGCCTAGGAACTGTCAACTGAATGTGGTCCGAGCTAAGACTAAAGACGACCAAAGGACACCCCTCAAACCTGTTTGTCAACCTATGGCAGTTGCTAACAACATCACCGCTCCTGATCTTCAATCAGCCCCACCTCCAATTGAGGCTTTCAGTGGCAGCAGAAGTACCAGCAACAATGTTCGTGAGTCCCCACTCACCCCTGTCCCAGTTGCAAGTGTGCAGACCCAAGAGGATAAGCAGTACGATCAACCCAGAGGGAACTGTTTCAACTGCCTTCAGCTAGGGCATCACCTCAATAAGTGTCCATTCCCGAGACCAAAGAAATTAGTTCACCGCTGTTTCAACTGTGGAGAGGCAAGCCATTTATCCGATGGTTGTCCGAAGCCAAAACGTCAGTACCTCCAAGGTACCGGCACTGTCTGCGACGTCCTAACTCCTTCAGTTGCCTCGGCCTCAGCACAGCATGGTCAGATCCAACAAGAGAAGGCTAAAAAGAAAAGTGAAACCAACCGTCACCTGAATGAGCGACCCCGACCACAGCGGATCATCGTTAAGGCTACCAAAGGAAAGTCTCCCGTTTCATCGGCAATCGTCCCAAAGTACAGGGCCAGTCACCGCAGGAGAAGCAACGCCAGGACAACGACAGCCCGCTCCAATTGCAAGGAGACAGAACAATCCTTTCACCGCAACCCCGGCAAGAGTCTCCAGCACCAGTTCGTGTGGCTGCCAACAATCCAAGCGATGCACCCCGTGTTGCTCCAATCCAGGCGACTGGCAACCAATCACAGATTGGCGACACCCCAAGCAAGAAGGTCCTACCAACCGCAGCTACCCAGAAGGTTGCTAGCTTCCCAAGAAATGTTTGCAAGAAAAGCAGTGTTACCGTTGAAACCCCAGCAAATAAGCGAGGACAGATCAAGTCAAACCAGCCTGAATCACAGAAGTAAAGTCCGCACTAGTCAAGGCTTGCAACGGTTTACAAGTGTTTGGTCTTCAGGTGTTTTTCCTTATACGTAGAAACTTCACCGCAGCTATGTAATAAAAGGAGGATAATTGAATAAAGTATATGTCAGGCAATATTTCCTTTTCATATGGTTCATCTCGTATATCCAAAAGAAGGATTCACTTGTGTATCTGTCAAGTGTCATAAGGAACCTAGAGTTTCTTTTCAGAGCCTTTGCAGCTTTGTTTTAACTCTAAGACCTCATTGCCAACTAAGTAAGGAAACGGCTAACCTACGAAGTAAAGATGGTTAGACCACTAAAACCTCCAACATGAGGAGATACATTAAAAGGGTCATATAATGGACATCCCAAGAGTATAAGAAGATGCACGAAGCATTTGAGTGTGACATCATATAAAGATCACGGGAACTCTCTAACCTTGAAAATCATGTGGAAATGGTAAGCGGCAATAGTACCCTGGTGGTGCGAACATGAATCAAGAATGCTTGTACGTAATTCGAGTCGACAAGAATGGCTTCCAGAAATCATCTCAAGGCTTCTCGGAAGTCGTCAGAAATCATTCCATACATGGGTCAGAAAGGTACAAGAATCAAACCTCGAAAGGTATAGCACAGCGGAGTGTATGGCAGAAAATCCTTCTTGGCGAATCACCTCTACTCAAGCATTGAAAGGAAAACTTGTGTTGGTCAAAAAGCAGAATCTCTTGGCAACATCAAAGTCAGTCTTCGACAATCGTACAGGTTGCAGTACCCGTGGGAAAGCAATTGTAGAGCTTCCAGAAGAGTCAGACAAGGATAAGCGAAGGAGTAAAAAGTTATGCTATGAGAATAACCTTTGAGCGTGGTCTGTTAAGCGCTCAGGGCTAGCTCAAGAAAACAAGTCCGCAAATCGTTCAGGTCAAGAGCAGATCAAGGAAATTCCAAATCTGTGAATTCACCAAAAATCGGACACAACGTGTCAGGGGCAGCTCCGCCAACTACTAGTCAGCATAGCGAATCCTCGGGCTATCACATTTGCCAACATAAATTGTCCAGTCCAAAGTAAGCTCTATGAATAACTGCAACCCAGATCAGGGTTAGAACAGACAGAACCAACCAGTGCAGTTTTGGCAAAGAAACAGAACATCGAGCTGGATGCCAACAGGGTCAGTCGCTCAAGATGGGTTAATCAATCAGCAAGGTCGAAGTCACAAAGAAGCCGCGGAAGTCTGCAAGCCAGTCCAACACCACACACCTTGTTTTCTTTCTAGCCATCCCCGAATCTCGGGACGAGATTCCTGTAAGGGGGGTAGATTTGTCACGCCCCGATTTTCGCTCGGGATTAAAAATCATTAAATAATACATTTTCCAAAAATTAAATAAAATTTTAAAGCAATTTAATCAAGTGAAATTGTGAGGGAAATTGAATTTTCCTTTAAAAATCATGGCCAGAAATATTTTTGTAATATTCGCCGTGCCCTAAAAAACTCTCCAAAATTTTTCGTGAATTTTTGGAGCTCAAGAAATAATTTTAAAGTCACAAAGTTCATTTAACAAATTTATTAAATGGAAAAACAACTTAAATCTCCTTCCCTCACTTTGGGCCTCTTTCGTCCCAAAGTCCTCTCACCTCCCCGGCCCGTGCGCCTCCTCTCCTCCCTCTCTCGGGCCAGCCTCCTTCCTCTCTCTCCGGCCCAGCTTGGCCCATAGCCACGCCCGTGCCCGCAAGTCTGAATCGCCTCCCTCCTCCTTCCTCCGGCCGGTCAAGCCGGCAACCACCCCGCCGCCTTTTCCGCGCACGTCGCCCTCTTTCTCCCCCACTCCGCGCGGTCGCTGCCCTCCTTCTCCTCCCCACGTCGCTGCCTCCCCGGCCCTATAAAACCCCGCCCTGGGCCGCTCTCTCTCTTTTCCCCTCTTTCCGCGAGCGCGCCGCCTCCCCGCGCCGCCGCCGCTCCGTCGCGAGCCGCTCGCGCCGTCGCCCGGCCGTGCGCCCGTGCGCGCGCCGCTGCCGCCCGAGCGCCTCGCCGCATCTCGCCGCCGCTTTCCTCCTTCGCGTCGGCCGCTCTCGGTGATAACCTCTCCTCTTTTTCCCCTCCCTCTCTCCCTCGGTCCAGCGTCGCCGCGCCGCCACCCGGCCGCCGCCGAGGCACGTGCACCGCCACTCCGGCTGCGCGCCCGGCGCGCTCGCCTCCGCCTCGGCCGTCCGCGTCGGCCGCTGCCACTCGCGCGCGCCCACCTCCCTCGGCCGCCGCCGGTTGCCACCGCGCGCGCGCCGCTACTCCCGCCCAGGCCGCCACCGCGCGTGCCGCCGCTGACCGGCCAACCCGCCGCCGTCCCCTCGGCCGTGAGGCCATGCCCGGTCGGACCGGGCCGCGTCCGGTTGGACCGCCTATAAGGCCGGCCCGCCTATCCCCCTTCGGCCCACCATTTCCTGGGCCGGCCTATTCCCTCCCAGCCCACTCCTTTCTCCCTCTCTCCCGGCCCAACAGCCGTTGGGCCGTTTTCCCTCGTCAGCCCGTTAGCCCTCTCTCCCGAAGTCCATTTGGTGTCCCTCTTCTCCCTCCCCTTTTCTTGGGCCGTCGGCCCAATTGGCGCCGCCCATTGCGAGAAGTCCATTTCACCACCCTCGGTCCATTTTCCTTTCTCCTGCAGAAGTCTAGGGGGCCTCCCTCTTTCCTTCTCCTTCTTGGGCTGCCAGCCCATCCATCTTTATCTTTGCCATAAGTCTAAATTCAATCCCTTAGCCAATTTTTCCCTTTTGTCCTCAAAGAAGTCCAAATTAGCTCCTCGGCCGATCATCTCCCTCAACCCATTTTTGTCCCTTCCCTCAGCAAGTCCACCTTACCTCCCTCGGCTCATTCCCTCCTTTTTCCCGAGGAAGTCCGACATACCTCCCTCAGCCCAATCTACACCTTTCTCGAGGAAATCCATTTTGCCTCCTTCTCGGCCCAATTCCAGTGACAAGTCTACTCTGCCTCCCCGGCTCATATACTGTGGCAAAGTCCAGTTTACCTCCTTTCTTTTCCCGGTTCGCCGACCTTTGTGTCACCGGCGCGCGGGCCCCCTTTGTTTAACCCGATCCTCACCCATGCCACACGGCCGCCCACGGCTTCGCCGCGTTGACGTCCACATCGGCGCTACCTCCTCCCTTCCGTCCGCCGTGTGCGCCACGTCAGCGCCACGTGGTGCGTCCGCACCCGTGCGTGCGTGGACTTGGTCCACCGTGGATCAACCACCCCTTGACCCGTTGACACGTGGGACCCGCCGTTCCGACGTCGTTTCCCTTTGATGATGTCAACGTAGTCCTTTCCTTTGTAAAATTAATTAATAATTGCGCAATAAATCGATTTAATTTCCAGAAATTCATTTAAATGGCTCAAAACTTCTAAAATTCATATCTAATCCATACGAACTCCAAATTGAGCCGTTCAACTTGCAAAATTCATCTAAAATTGAGATCTACCTATTTGTTTACTTTTCATGTACTGTTTACCTGGTTTTTATTAGAGTTTTTCCTCGTTTTGCATGCTAGCGTGTAGATTTCGCCGTTTCGGAAGTTCGTGCTCGCGAGGAAAGAAGTCCGGAAGATTGTTCGAAGAAGCAAGGCAAGTCACACATCCCCCCTTGAGCATGTTGTACCTATTTTACGAAATGTTTTACGTTTGCAAATAAAGTTCATGCTTTGCTAATTACATGGGAACAGGGTTTACCTATCTGTTCGCTTGTGCCATGTTTACTTGTTAACCGTCCTTTGTTAACCATGGGTAATAAATTGGCTAGCGTAAGCCACTTATGTTGACCTTGCTAGACTTATATATGCTTAGCCATGCTTAATTACCACTAGCTAATTTGATGGGATAATTACACCTTTACTTTTTAAGTTTCTAGCTGAGCTGTGAGCTCGAAACATCTGACCATGTTTTATTGGTCGTAATTATGTAACTAAAATATGACTGAATGGTGGGCTGTGGGTGCATGGTTTTGCTTATCGCGCCCATGGCAATTAAGGACCGGTTCATGGGAAACCCTGGAAGACTTACAGTGCTTACCACAACCAAGAATAAGCAACTGCTGGATCTGTAGTATAGCTGTCTCTAGCCGATGTACCAGACTAGGGTGGGCGTGATGGAGTTGGGTTGGCGGGGGATTTACCCGTTGATCGGCTGCCGGATTCACCGTGGCACGAGGGGGGCTGCCTACCTTGGATATAAAGATAGGGGTGAAACCTGTGGTGTGGTACGATTGGTTAGGGAGGGTTATGTGAAGGGTCTTGTCACGATCACTCGCATGGTAAGATGTCAGGCATGGCACGGTGACATACGGTGGATCGTGTCTTGTGGGTACAGTTGCGCACCTCTGATCAGAGTAAAACTATTCGAATAGCCGTGCCCGCGGTTATGGGCGATCGACCAGATTCACCGTGATTAGTCCCACCTTTAAAAATTTGACTTAATGAACTGGTGTAGTTCAGGTGGATTGGTTGGGCCTGTTCAACGTGGTTTTAGCGTTGTTCAGTGGAGAATTAATATTGCCTTAATTAAACAACTGTTTTACTGTTTTAAAGTGTAAAGGTTTGCAACCGCTTTTCTGCAAATAGCCACAAGCCTCCCTTTGTCTCCCCTATGCACGTGTGCATCATTGGTGTGGCTTGTTGAGTACGGTGGTTGTACTCAGCCTTGCTATTATTCCCCTTTTCAGAAGTCTTGTACTTCTGAGCTGAAGATGAAGTTAGAGGACCAAGGCTCAGACCCCAGTTGAGTTTGCCTGTGGAGTGGAGCTGAAGCCCCGCTAGGATCGCCTTTTTCCGCTGCTGTTTTCTTTGGGTGTGAGGTCTAAGTGCCTCTTCTGTAAGTATTTTATCGCTTTATTTACGTTTGGATCTGTTTATTGATTTGTCGTTTTGTGTACCTTGGCTGATGCCTGGACAGGGATTCAATACACAAAATGGTTCGGAAATTTGGCTAAATTTCCGGGCGTGACATATTCTAAGCAAGATTAGAACTTATGAGGCTAGTCAAGAGTAGTACAAGTCTCGACGCTTAACCACAAGCACGACTATTCGAATAGATTTGTTTACTCACACTGCAATGGATGTAGTTGTACCCGCACTCTGCGACTTTGCCCAACACATGAGCCTAGTCCCAACACATGAGACCCGTCATGGCCTAGTCTTCCAGGTCCCATCTAGCGGTGATACCCGTCCCATGAACTTGTGCCCCCATCATACTGCCTGGCTTCGCAAACCAGCAGTGAGGGCAGTTCTGGCGTTTCCGGGGTATCAAAGGAAAGAAGTGTACAACACCATTGATCAGGTTTTAGTTTACTTATCCACGCCCTGCGTGGGTGTCATGTCGCATGTGACCTTTTTACTAAGGTTTGAACCTCAGCATGACAAAGGTACCACCCTCTTCTGGTGGCCCTAGTTCTCTAGGTCTGGTAGGAAGATGCGGTCGTAACTCAATTCGTTTCCTGCATAGCTTGATGACTCGGTCCTTAACTGATCAGGGTCGGCGGTTTGTCGTTTCATAGACCCACCCATATTCTATCCGTGCCACCCAGTCGAAATTATTTTGTTTTATTTTTGCAAAGATTTTTGAGTTACAGGTGGCGCTCATGTCTCTACCCGTCTTTCGACAATCACTCACACCGAGTAATCACCACAATCACATCCATATAATAAGCATGCAGTGCACATTCATCTATACAAGCAATGCTAAGCAATGTCAATAATTGACCACGCATAAATAATAGACCAGGGCAACAAGGAATATGGATAACAGATTCAAGGGTGGCTGACAATCAAGTTTAAGTACACATTTTATAAATAACATGCAATTTTATTTGTAATCAACGCATTTATAAAAGTAGGATCAATAGGCTCAAGGAGGGGAGCATAGTGACTTGCCTTGCTCAGTCAACAGCTCCTCATTGACTGCTGCGGCGTCTTCTTCTTCACGAATGTAACCTGTTCGAAGAGGGATGGGTCAATGGCCGGCTTTTCTATTCTAACACAAAAGGGGAAAAAAATCTAGAACAGGGATAAAATGCAAAACCAGTGCCATTGGATAGATCTTAATTTTAGAAGAATTTTGGTGAAAATTTCATCAAAATTTGATTTAAACCAAGAGAGTTATGGCCTTTCAAAGTTTCAAATTTTAATTAAATCAAATTAATTGTCAAAACCTACTGTTCATCCATTTCTCTATTTTTGGAATTATTTTTTTATAAGAAAAATATCTTGTATTACTAATAGGTGGGACCCATAGCCTTTTCTTTTATAAAACAATTATTTTTGTAAAGGAAAAAGGCTGAGTCAATGATAGATGGGTCCAGGTTCAACCTTGCCCTGGTCAACTTGACCATTTAACTTGGCCTTGGGCCCACATGTTAGTGACACAGTATGTAAACAAAATTTTACTTAAGTTGTATTAATGGATGGGCCCACATGTCATACTAACCTATTAAGAACTTTATTAACTTAATTATCTTCATTAGTTTTAAACCAAAATTATTTTTCAGGTGGGGCCCACTGGTCAGTCTCACCTCTCGTCTCTCTTTCTTTCCTCTCCCTTCCCTCTTCTCTGCCTCTCGCTCTTTCTCTTGCACACTGGCGGCATAGCCGAGCTAGGCCACGCACATGTCGGGGCAAGGCTCGCTAAAGCCAGGGGTGGCCGTCGAGGGGAGGACCGTGAGGCCCTTGGTCACCGCTGGGTGGCAATGTAGCGTCTGCGACGGTGCGGGAAAGCCTCGCGGCTCGGTGTGGCGGCACGGCGGCTCGGGTTGGACAGAGCAACGACGAAGCGGTAGTCACCCATCGGGGTGGATGCCAGCAGTGGGCTCGTGGGGTTCCTAGGTGCAAGACGGTGGGGGTACAGGGTGGCAAGGGGGGGCTAGACATGGCGGTGCTCGTGGAGCTCCAGGCGACCATGGCCATGGCGGTGGAGTTCGGGTTGCTAGTGAAATTCGCCGGGGATGGCGAGCAATTGGTCACAGCGTGGCTCGCTTAGGCCCCCTAGGTCTAGTACAAGCTTTCTCCTCCGCTCAGTGTGGCCGGAGGTGGTTGCTAGGGGCGCGATCGTCGATGGCTTCGCGTACGTCGCGGCAGCGCAGGCACGGCGCCAGCGGTGAGGCCCAATCGAAGGGAGGGGGTTTGGGTATGGGGATGCTACGGCCGTCCACCAGCAAGAGGGCGGCGACTGGAATCACACGAGGGCGGCAGAGCGTCTTGCGCGGCTTTGCATGGGACCGAGCAGAGCGCAGGCTCTGACACGCGCTTGCGTGCGCACGGGGCTAGGCCAAGTGCGGCGGCACGCTTTCGCGGCTGCGTCGGCTGGCGCTGCGTCGGCGGCAATGCAGCCTGCGACATCCAAGAAAGGCGGCAAGGGAGGGACAAGGGATGGGTGGGGTGTCGCGTTCTCACCAGGCGGCAACCGAGGAGCGACACATTGAGGGACGACGGTAGCAAAACGACGGGCTGCGTGGTTACGGTTCGTGGAGCTTGGGCTTACTGTTCGTCCTTGCTCCGACGTGACAATGGCTTGTGGTTTGTCCATGGCAAAGCTCCTCTGGTTGCTCCGTGCAGCGTCGCGCGAGCACACCCAAGGTTTTCGATGGGGATGGCAGTGGCGATTTCTTGGCGACAAAGGTGTTCAACATGGTAAACAAGGAAGGGAGCGTCACGGCGGGGCATTTTATAGGCGNGCGGTGGTGGCTAGCTCGAAGGCTTGTATGTGAAGCCGAGGGCGAGGCGGTCATCGTCCTTGCGCTCTAGCGCTTGTCATGCGCGGGAGCAAGGATGGGTCTGAGGAAGCGGTGTGACCACTGGTCACTCGGCTGCGTCGGGAGTGGCGATGTGGGTGAGCCCAGCTCTCATGGGCACGCGGCTGCGAGCCGAGGGCGAACACACGGGGGCGCGTTGGACCGGGTGTAGGCGTGCTAATGGGCGAGGGCGTGGCGAAAGACCACTTGTCCAGCTGTGCGCGTGGCAGTGATGGATTGAACGGATGGCGGCCAGGCACTGTGTGCCGTTGTGGCTGACGCGAGCGCGGGTACGGGAGTGGGGCCGAAGACTTGATAGTCGGTGTCCTCTTGCGCGCGCGTGCGTTGAACGGGTGGTCGCGGCGTCTTCTCTCCATCGTCTAACGCACGCGGTGCATGGGACTAAAGCGAGCGGACGGGCATGGCTGCGTGGCCCGAGCGGTGCACGATGCTATGCGATGTGGCATGCGTGAGGGCACGGAGCATTGGCGTTCGTGCCAAGCCTGTCCCGTCACGACTCCGTGTCGAGCGGGCATGCACATGCGTCGCACGGGAGGAATAGGGGAGAGGTGAGGCCAGCCTAGGCTCGAGCGACTCGGTGCACGACGCAATGCTCCATCGTGTCGAACACCTTGTGTGCACACGGGCTCGGAGGCTAGGGTTAGCAGTGCGGCGGTTTTCGGCGACTACCAAGCGCGGCGAACGGGGCAGACTCCTCCAACGGGCTTGACGGCGGCTAGGGCGACCCGAGTTCCAGTGGATTTAGGCGGCGTCGGCCGACAGTGACAGCTGTGTTCCTAGAGAGGAGGGAGGGGAATGAGCCGGCGGCACCAGCTCAGCTAGGCTCGGCTTGAAGCCGTTGGACTGCGCCGGCCTGGCCGGGTTGGGCTGAATGGGAAAGAAGGAAAAAAAAGAAAGAGAAGATAGGGGAGTGACTTAGACTTTTGGGCAAACTTAAGGCCTGAGATTAGGCTAGGGTTACTAGGGACCTGAAGTAGACTTTTTCTGAAAAGCTTTAGAATTAGATACTGTCGGTGACATGGGACCGGGGGTATCATGACTAGAGGCCTGGATAGCCGCGGTCACCCACGTGTCCCGACCCCCTCGGGGGGGTCGGGCCCGAGGGTGACGTGGCCACCCCTCCCTCTGTCTCCCCGAGGGGTCGGGCCACTCCCATTTCGGCCCCGAGGGCTGGGGCGCCCCGACCCCCTGTGATTTTGGCGCCACGTGTGCGGGTTGGGTGAGCACAGCAGGGCTCACCTAACCGCATTTATAGCGGATCAGACGAGCGCACCACGCCGCATTTAATTCGGCGCAGCGCACGCATATCCGGTCCGTGACCGGTCGCGGTGTGTGACCGGTCACAGACCGGTCAGATCGCGGGTTAGGTGGCGACAGGCAGCCGATGGCACGCCTCGCCCCGTCCCGTCAGAATGATGAGAGCCTCCTGGCTCTCGTCCCTAGCCGGAGCCGGCGTGCCAACTCCTGGAGTTGGTATGTCAGTCCCGGTCAGATCCAATATAACGGCACCCAGTTCACTAGTGAGCTCTTCGGCGACTACTGCGAAGACATGGGTATCAAACTCTGCTTCGCCTCACCCGCCCACCCCAGAAGCAACGGCCAGGTGGAGCGCGCCAACGCGGAAATCCTCAAGGGCCTCAAAACCAAGACCTTCAACGTCCTCAAGAAGCACGGCGATTCGTGGATCGAGGAGCTGCCAGCGGTGCTCTGGGCGAACCGAACCACGCCAAGCCGAGCAACCGGGGAAACGCCTTTCTTCCTCGTCTACGGCGCGGAAGCGGTCCTCCCATCTGAGCTCACACTGAGGTCCCCTCGGGCCACCATGTATTGCGAGGCTGATCAAGATCAGCTTCGCCGAGACGACCTCGACTACCTGGAAGAGCGAAGGCGGCGCGCGGCCCTTCGAGCCGCGCGCTACCAGCAGAGCCTGCGGCGCTACCATCAGCGCCACGTCCGGGCCCGATCACTCTGCGTCGACGACCTCGTCCTACGCCGCGTCCAAACGCGTGCTGGACTGAGCAAGCTCTCACCAATGTGGGAGGGTCCGTATCGAGTGATCGGCGTCCCCCGGCCGGGCTCGGTTCGGTTGGCCACGGGCGACGGCACAGAGCTGCCTAACCCGTGGAACATCGAGCATCTTCGTCGCTTCTACCCCTGATGGGGGTCGGGTGTCATGTCTCGGGCTCGGGCCAACCCCGCACCCCCCCTCGGGCGTGCAGGGTTGGCCGGGGGCTACCACATGCACATACTTATCTTTTGTCTCTTCCGTATTTCAATAAAAGCACTTTCGATTTCCAGAGGACCGTGTCTGTGCCGCCGCTTCCTTTTGAAGAATCTCGGCTTGAGTTAGTACGCTCGTGCTCGGCCCTGCCCTCGGCGGCCCGGGCCGGCTAAAACCGCCAAACGGGGCCCAGAACCGAGCCGTGCCCCGGGGCGTGGTGAACTCCGGGGGGGAATCGGCAAAGGCCCACAATCGGGTCCTCCTAACCCTCGGTCACCGCGCTCCCGGCCTGGCCAGTCTCGACACGCGGATCTCCCCAGGCAATAGCCCCGACCCGCGCCGTTTGAGGCTGGGACCTGGGCACGAGCCCTTGCTCAAGCCAAGACTCAGAAGGACCGCGGCACAGACCATCCTCGTCTTATACGCACAGCAAACATGACTGACATAGAAATTTCCTCTTTATTTGATTGCAGATTAAACCAGTCTATACAAGCAGGGGGCTCGAAGGCCTCGGAAGGAGAAGGTAAAATTTAAGATCGGCGGGGGCTTGGGGGCTCACTCCGACGCACCCGGGCCGCCGGCCTCGCCGTCGCTGTCGTCCGCACCGTCGTCGCCGTCCTCCTCCTCGGAGTCGAGGGCGAACGCGAGCCGAGGGGCCGTACCCTCGAAGCTGTGGACGATGTGGTCGGCGGCGTCCCGGACCTGCGCGCGCGCGCCGTCCTCGGTTCCGGGAGGGAACTCTTCCAGCGCTGTCCACGGGGAGAAGTCGGGGTCCCTGGCCTGGTAGCTCGCCAGTACGAGCTCCACCGCCCCCCGGGCGAGGTCCCTCGAGGATGACTTGATCGTCTCCTCGAGCTCCTCGGGGAGCCGTTCGAGGACCCCGGCCATCTCCGAGAGGCGCTGGGCGAGGCCCCCCTGGTTGGCGGCGTACTTCGCGTACCGCCCGCCCCAGAGGCCCGCCTGCCGTCCGGCGCGGTCTAGCGCGAGACGGCGTCCCGAAGCATGCCGGGCCCCACCTCGCACGCCAGGCGGAGGGCCTCGACCTCCCCGGCGGACGAGTCCAGCGCGCCCTGCAGCTCGGCGACGGTGTGTTCGGCGGCTGCGAGGCGGGCGGCTAGGTCGTCGTGGCCCGCGGCCGCCCCGCCGCTGTGCGCTCTCGCGTCCAGCTCCTTCGCCCGCGCCTCGAGCTCAGCGGCCCGCTGGTCCAGCGCGGCCCTCTCGGCGCGGGCGCCTTCCAGATTGCGGCGCGCCTGCTCCTCCCGCGCCGCCTCGCGGAGGAACAGGCTGTCCGCCAGCCGCTGCGCCGCGGCCTCGGCCTCCTCGAGAGCTCGCCCCCGCTCGGCGAGCGCATCCTCGCGGAGGCGGAGTGCGGACTCCTCCTCGGCGGAGGCGGCCTCGTGCGCCGCCAGTGTTGCCTCCCGGGTGGCGACGGCGGCCTCGCGGTCCGCTAGGGCGCCCTCCTTCGCGTCCAGGGCGCGGGCGCGCTCCTCCAGCGCCGCGACGCGAGCCTCAAGGGCCTCTTCCCGCTGACGGGACGCCGCCTCGTTCTCCGCCGCCCGCCGCTCCCGGGCAGCGGCGGCGTCGAGGACTCCCCGGGCGGCGTCGAGCTTCTCCTCTAGCTCCGCCGCCCGGGTCCCGTACTGGAGGCGGAGGTCGTCCCGCGCCTCGTCGAGCACGGCGGTGGCGATGAGGGCGGTCTCCCGCTCCTCTTCTACCTCCCTGGCGATCTCCGCCAGGTCCCTACGACGGGCCTCGAGCTGCTTGGCGTGCTGGCGGTAGGCCTTGCGGCCCGCCTCCACCATGGCCTCCACCGAGCGCCGCCCCTCCTCGACGCGCGCCCACGCCGCGTCGAGCTCCGCCCGCTCCGCCTGCAGGGCCTCCATCTGGGCACTTCAGCCCGTCCAGCACTGTGCTGTTCGCGGTGGCCAGGGCCTGCAGGAGGGGCTCCGCGCTCAGCGGGGTAGCGGAAGGCAAAGGGGAGAGCCGCCTCGGTGTGGGTGCCGCGCGGCTCGGCCCGCCGATCGGCGTGCTGGCCTCGGGGCGCCCCCCGAAGCTGGCCCGTCCCGCGCGTCGCCCGGGCGTCAGGCTCGGGCGGCGCGCCCGCGGCCTCGTTGTGGGTGGCCTCGGGGGTCGTCATGGTCTCGGGCGGAGTCGGGTCGGGGGCTTGGCAGGCTGCCCGGCGTGCACCCGCCGCCTCTGCCTCCCGGGCGGACTCCTCGGCCCGGCGGAGCCTGGCCTCCTCCCGAGCGGCCTCCTCGGCCTGGCGAACCCGGGCGGCCTCCCGGGCGGCCTCCTCGGCTTCCCGGAGGCGGTCCGCGGCTTCCCGTCGGTCAGCCTCCCGCCTCCGGGCCTCCGCGGTCACCGTCTCCTCGGCCTCGGACCGGCCGGACTTGGAATGGCGTGGGGGGCGTGACGGGATCTCGCTGAGGCAGAAGAAAAACCAAAGACAAAAAGAAACGGGTGAGAAAAAACTCGCCTTGGGGAGTAGATACGGCCGCAGTGGGCGTGGGAACGAACCTGCGGGGAGGTCGGCTGAACGACCACCTCGGGGGCGAGATGAGGTCCCCCGGCATGGCTCGCTCTCCCCCATCTTGCGGAGCCGTTTCTTCCTTCGCTCCCCCTCGGGCTGCGGCGCCGGCACGGCACCCTCCGGCCGCCTGCTGCTGGCGCGCACCGCCCCGCCCCCTCGGGGAGGAGATGGGGGAGGAGTACCTCCCTGCTTCCTCTTCCCCCTGGCGTCGGCAGGGCGGCTGCCCCCCGGGCCCCCGTCGCGGGGCCCAGAAGCACGACCCCCTCCCGGGGTAGATTGTTCCCCCCTGCGGCTCCCGCCCGCGCCATCGTGGCCTCGGGGGGCCCGTTCCCCCGACGCCCCGACCACCTGCATGATGGCCAGGATGTTGGCGCGCTCTGGGTCGCAGCAGAGGGGGAGGACCCCTTGGGGGATGAGGGATGCCTCCACGGAGCTGAGATTCAGCACCCGTTGGACCACCATCTTGAAGTCCTCGGGGTCCCAGTCCCATTTTTGCCCCAGGTGGGTCCTCAGGTGGTCCTCGGGCCCGGTGTACTCCCAGGCGCCTCGGGCGCGCCGCTGGAGCGGGCGCATCCGGCGACGTAGGTAGTCACCGAACACCATGGCCCCCGTGAGCCCTTGGGATCGCAGACCCGCCAGGCGGTCAAGGACGGCGTCGTAGCCGTCCCCTAGATCCACCGCCGCCCGCCAGCTGGAGGCCTGCGCCGGAGGCTGGCTCGGGAGTCGGAGGCGCGCTTCGTTGGCGAGGGGGGTGTAGAACCAGTCGCTCTTCCAGTCGTCCCACTTCTTGCGGAGGACGCAGGGGATGTAGCGGTTCAGCACCTGCCCCCGCGGCTGGAAGTAGCAGCCACCGACTGCCGTCGGCGGCGACACCGGCTGCACGGTGAAGAACCACCGGAACAGCCGGAGAGATGGGCGCACCCCGATAAACATCTCGCACAGGTGTGCGAAGATGGCCAACGTCATTATCGCGTTGGGGGTGAGGTGCGCCATCTGGAGATCATAAAACTCCAGAATATCCATGAAGAAAACAGAGAATGGCGGGACCAGCCCCGCCATTGCGAAAGAAAGGAAGAAGACGGACCGCCCCGGGTAGTCTGGCGCCGGGCGTCCCTCGCCCAGCGTGACCACCTCCCGGCCGGTGGCAGATTCCGGCATGAATCGGCGCGGCAGCCCGGCCTGCCTCTCGCTTGTAATGCGGGAAGGCGGCAGCACGCTACCGTCGAGCGGTGCGGAGCCCCGTGCCATGACGCCGGCGGAGGAGGAGCTTGAGAGCGAGCGCGTGTGGCGAGAGTAGGGCACAGGAAACGAAGAGCTAGGGCACGAGAGGCGAAGGCAAAGGGGAAAATGGAGAGAGGAAGGAAACAAATCCCTTCCTCGGCGTCTTTATACCCTTGCCAACGCTATGCCCGGCTCCTCGCTTCCCGCGCCCACTACCTTGCCCCCTCGTTTCTCGCTCCCACGCCTCCACTAACCCCACTCGCCCGTTTGCGGCGCACGCGGCAGACGTGCGGACGTGGCGGTTGAAATGGGGCAGATAATGCGCGCATTAACTGCGCTCGCCGACCGTGAAAAACGCCATCATCATATCCCCAGGCGAAACGAACCGGCACGTCCCGATTCCCGCGCTGCTCGAGTAATGCAGCGGTCTTGAAGAGGCCGCTCATTATCGTCGGTCGGTTTTCTCTTACCGGTGCGCGCGATTCGCGACTGTTGGGTTCCTGTCCGCCTGTAGGGACCGGCCCCACCCGTCACCGGGCCTAAGGAGTGGCGTCACGCCCGAGCGCTTCCCTCGAGGGGGGCGGTCGCCCTGGCATAACGCCGGGGGCGACCTCAACAAGGCATGTCCTAAGGACCCTTACCCCCTGCCACGCATAGATCAGATTGTCGACTCCACCGCGGGGTGCGACCTTTTGTGTTTTCTAGATGCATACTCTGGTTATCATCTTTTCGGGTTGAAGAATGCAGGTCCTACTTTTCAACGTACTACTCGAATTTCCTTGGGTAGCCAGATAGGACGCAATGTTGAGGCCTATGTTGATGACTTGGTTGTGAAGACGCGCAACCAAGAGACCTTGCTCTCGGATTTAGCGGAAACTTTCGAAAGTCTCCACTCCGCCCGCATAAAGCTGAACCCCGATAAGTGCGTGTTCGGCGTGCCTGCGGGCAAACTTCTCGGGTTCTTAGTCTCTGCCCGAGGCATCGAGGCCAACCCCGAAAAGATACGAGCTATAGAGCGGATGCGCCCCCCCAGCAAGCTTAGGGATGTGCAGTGCGTCACCGGCTGCATGGCCGCCCTAAGTCGGTTCATATCGAGGCTGGGAGAGAAGGCGCTACCCCTATTTAAGCTCCTCAAGCGCTCCGGGCCGTTTACCTGGACGGAGGAGGCTGAGCGGGCCTTCACCCAGTTGAAGGCGTACCTCAGTTCTCCCCCGGTCCTGGTCGCCCCGGAGCCAGATGAGCCGTTGCTACTCTACCTGGCGGCAACCCCACAGGTGGTCAGCGCGGCGTTGGTCGTGGAGCGCGACGAGGACAACCCCCGCTCCGCGCGCCCCCACCCTGTGTCAGCTCGGCCCGGGAGAGAGCAGGGAGGAGAGGCCCCCGAGCCGAACGGCGGCCTAAGGCCCCCGACGGCCGGAGATGGCCCTCCGCCTGCTTGTCTGACGGTGCCAGGCGCCCCCGACCCCCAGGATGGCCCCGGGGCCACTGCGGGAAGGCTGCGCCTGTCGCCCTCTGACCCCGAGGTCGTCAGCACAGAAGCCGAGTGCGCCCCGCACGGCCTCTCGGACGGAGAGCGCCCTGAAGACGCGGCCCCTGGCAAAGAGGATAGGCCCCGCCGAAAGGTGCAGCGGCCCGTCTACTTCGTTAGTGAGGCCCTCCGGGACACCAAGACCCGATACCCTCAGGCCCAGAAGATGCTTTACGCTATTCTGATGGCTTCGAGGAAGTTGCGCCATTATTTCCAGGCGCATCGGGTCACGGTGGTTACGTCTTTCCCCCTCGGCCAAATCTTGCATAACCGAGAGGGTACTGGACGGGTGGTGAGATGGGCGATCGAGCTCTCTGAATTCGATTTGCGCTTTGAACCACGCCACGCGATCAAGAGCCAGGCCCTCGCCGA
This sequence comes from Oryza officinalis, assembly GCA_008326285.1. Classification (NCBI taxonomy): domain Eukaryota; kingdom Viridiplantae; phylum Streptophyta; class Magnoliopsida; order Poales; family Poaceae; genus Oryza; species Oryza officinalis. The sequence goes on along the minus strand of BDMV01000010.1, from coordinate 4,177,693 downwards.
CTTTGTGGCGGAGTGGACCCCAGCTCCCGAGCCCGTCTCCGCCCCCGAGGCCAGCCCGGGCCCCTCGCAGCTGCCTCACACCGCCTACTGGGTGATGCAGTTCGACGGCTCCCTGTCTCTTCAGGGCGCCGGTGCGGGGGTCACTTTTACCTCGCCGAGCGGAGACGTCCTCAGATACCTGGTCCGCCTCTACTTTCGGGCGACCAACAATATGGCGGAGTACGAGGGACTCCTTGCGGGACTCAGAGTGGCGGCTGGACTGGGGATCCACCGCCTCCTGGTGTTAGGCGAGTCCCAGTTGGTCGTTAACCAGGTCCGTAAGGAGTACCAGTGCTCTGACCCGCAGATGGACGCCTACGTCCGCCAGGTGCAGCGTATGGAGCGCCATTTCGACGGGATAGAGCTTCGGCACGTGCCCAGGCGGGATAACGCGGTCGCCGACGAACTCTCAAGGCTCGCTTCCTCGCGAGCCCAGACCCCACCGGGCGCCTTTGAAGAAAGGCTTGCCCAGCCGTCGGCGCGACCCGACCCCCTAGGGGAGACGGACGCGCCTGAACGGCCCCCGAGGCCCGTCGGAGTCCAGGCCTCGGGACCCGAGGGGAGCGCTCCCAGCTCCCCTAGATTGATTGCTTGGATCACTGAGATCCAGGCGTATCTCGCAGATAAGACTCTACCCGAGGACCGCGAAGGGAGTGAACGCGTCCGTCGCATCTCCAAGCGCTACGTGCTGGTGGAAGGGACCCTCTATCGGCGCGGGGCTAACGGAGTCCTCCTGAAGTGCATTCCTCGGGAACAAGGCGTCGAGCTTCTCGCCGATGTCCATGAAGGCGAGTGCGGAGCCCACTCCGCCTCACGCACCTTGGTTGGCAAGGCCTTTCGCCAGGGTTTCTATTGGCCGACGGCTCTCAACGATGCGGTCGACCTGGTCTGGCGGTGCAGGGCGTGCCAGTTCCACGCCAAGCAAACCCATCAGCCGGCCCAGGCCATGCAGACCATACCCCTTTCGTGGCCGTTTGCTGTCTGGGGGCTCGATATCCTGGGACCGTTCAGGCGGGCCCCAGGCGGGTTCGAGTATCTGTATGTCGCTGTCGACAAGTTCACTAAGTGGCCCGAGGCTTATCCGGTCATCAAGATCGATAAGCACTCCGCGCTTAAATTCATCAGGGGCATCACTGCTCGGTTCGGGGTGCCTAACCGTATCATTACGGGTAACGGCACCCAGTTCACTAGTGAGCTTTTCGGCGACTACTGCGAAGACATGGGCATCAAGCTCTGCTTCGCCTCGCCCGCCCACCCCAGAAGCAACGGCCAGGTGGAGCGCGCCAACGCGGAAATCCTCAAGGGCCTCAAAACCAAGACCTTCAACATCCTCAAGAAGCACGGCGACTCGTGGATCGAGGAGCTGCCAGCGGTGCTCTGGGCGAACCGTACCACGCCAAGCCGAGCAACCGGGGAAACGCCTTTCTTCCTCGTCTACGGCGCGGAGGCGGTCCTCCCATCTGAGCTCACCCTGAGGTCCCCTCGGGCCACCATGTATTGCGAGGCTGATCAAGATCAGCTTCGCCGAGACGACCTCGACTATCTGGAAGAGCGAAGGCGGCGCACGGCCCTTCGAGCCGCGCGCTACCAGCAGAGCCTGCGGCGCTACCATCAGCGCCACGTCCGGGCCCGATCACTCTGCGTCGACGACCTCGTCCTACGCCGCGTCCAAACGCGTGCTGGACTGAGCAAGCTCTCACCAATGTGGGAGGGTCCGTATCGAGTGATCGGCGTCCCCCGGCCGGGCTCGGTTCGGTTGGCCACGGGCGACGGCACAGAGCTGCCTAACCCGTGGAACATCGAACATCTTCGTCGCTTCTACCCCTAATGGGGGTCGGGTGTCATGTCTCGGGCTCGGGCCAACCCCGCACCCCTCCCGGGCGTGCAGGGTTGGCCGGGGGCTACCACATGCACATACTTATCTTTTTTCTCTGTCGTATTTCAATAAAAGCACTTTCGATTTCCAGAGGACCGTGTCTGTGCCGTCGCCTCCTTTTGAAGAATCTCGGCTTGAGTTAGTACGCTAGTGCTCGGCCCTGCCCTCGGTGGCCCGGGCCGGCTAAGACCGCCAAATGGGGCCCAGAACCGAGCCGTGCCCCGGGGCGTGGTGAACTCCGGGGGGGAATCGGCAAAGGCCCACAATCGGGTCCTCCTAACCCTCGGTCACCGCGCTCCCGCCCTGGCCAGTCTCGACACGCGGATCTCCCCAGGCACTAGCCCCGACCCGCGCCGTTTGAGGCTGGGACCTGGGCACGAGCCCTTGCTCAAGCCAAGACTCAGAAGGACCGCGGCACAGACCATCCTCGTCTTATACGCACAACAAACATACTGACATAGAAATTTCCTCTTTATTTGATTGCAGATTAAACCAGTCTATACAAGCAGGGGGCTCGAAGGCCTCGGAAGAAGAAGGAAAATTTAAGATCGGCGGGGGCTTGGGGGCTCACTCCGACGCACCCGGGCCGCCGGCCTCGCCGTCGCTGTCGTCCGCACCGTCGTCGCCGTCCTCCTCCTCGGAGTCGAGGGCGAACGCGAGCCGAGGGGCCGTACCCTCGAAGCTGTGGACGATGTGGTCGGCGGCGTCCCGGACCTGCGCGCGCGCGCCGTCCTCGGTTCCGGGAGGGAACTCTTCCAGCGCTGCCCACGGGGAGAAGTCGGGTCCCTGGCCTGGTAGCTCGCCAGTACGAGCTCCACCGCCCCCCGGGCGAGGTCCCTCGAGGATGACTTGATCGTCTCCTCGAGCTCCTCGGGGAGCCGTTCGAGGACCCCGGCCATCTCCGAGAGGCGCTGGGCGAGGCCCCCCTGGTTGGCGGCGTACTTCGCGTACCGCCCGCCCCAGAGGCCCGCCTGCCGTCCGGCGCGGTCTAGACGCGAGACGGCGTCCCGAAGCATGCCGGGCCCCACCTCGCACGCCAGGCGGAGGGCCTCGACCTCCCCGGCGGACGAGTCCAGCGCGCCCTGCAGCTCGGCGACGGTGTGTTCGGCGGCTGCGAGGCGGGCGGCTAGGTCGTCGTGGCCCGCGGCCGCCCCGCCGCTGTGCGCTCTCGCGTCCAGCTCCTTCGCCCGCGCCTCGAGCTCAGCGGCCCGCTGGTCCAGCGCGGCCCTCTCGGCGCGGGCGCCTTCCAGATTGCGGCGCGCCTGCTCCTCCCGCGCCGCCTCGCGGAGGAACAGGCTGTCCGCCAGCCGCTGCGCCGCGGCCTCGGCCTCCTCGAGAGCTCGCCCCCGCTCGGCGAGCGCATCCTCGCGGAGGCGGAGTGCGGACTCCTCCTCGGCGGAGGCGGCCTCGTGCGCCGCCAGTGTTGCCTCCCGGGTGGCGACGGCGGCCTCGCGGTCCGCTAGGGCGCCCTCCTTCGCGTCCAGGGCGCGGGCGCGCTCCTCCAGCGCCGCGACGCGAGCCTCAAGGGCCTCTTCCCGCTGACGGGACGCCGCCTCGTTCTCCGCCGCCCGCCGCTCCCGGGCAGCGGCGGCGTCGAGGACTCCCCGGGCGGCGTCGAGCTTCTCCTCTAGCTCCGCCGCCCGGGTCCCGTATTGGAGGCGGAGGTCGTCCCGCGCCTCGTCGAGCACGGCGGTGGCGATGAGGGCGGTCTCCCGCTCCTCCTCTACCTCCCTGGCGATCTCCGCCAGGTCCCTACGACGGGCCTCGAGCTGTTTGGCGTGCTGGCGGTAGGCCTTGCGGCCCGCCTCCACCATGGCCTCCACCGAGCGCCGCCCCTCCTCGACGCGCGCCCACGCCGCGTCGAGCTCCGCCCGCTCCGCCTGCAGGGCCTCCATCTGGGCACTTCAGCCCGTCCAGCACCGTGCTGTTCGCGGTGGCCAGGGCCTGCAGGAGGGGCTCCGCGCTCAGTGGGGCAGCGGAAGGCAGAGGGGAGAGCCGCCTCGGTGTGGGTGCCGCGCGGCTCGGCCCGCCGATCGGCGTGCTGGACTCGGGGGCGTCCCCCTAAGCTGGCTCGTCCCGAGCGTCGCCCGGGGCGTCAGGCCCGAGCGGCGCGCCCGCGGCCTCGTCGTGGGTGGCCTCGGGGGTCGTCGTCGCCTCGGGCGGAGTCGGGCCGGGGGCTTGCCAGGCTGCCCGGCGTGCACGCGCCGCCTCTGCCTCCCGGGCGGACTCCCCGGCCCGGCGGAGTCTGGCCTCCTCGACCTGGCGAACCCGGGCGGCCTCCCCGGTAGCCTCCTCGGCTTCCCGAAGGCGGTCCGCGGCTTCCCGTCGGTCAGCCTCCCGCCTCCGGGCCTCCGCGGTCGCCGTCTCCTCGGCCTCGGACCGGCCGGACTTGGAATGGCGTGGGGGGCGCGACGGGATCTCGCTGAGGCAGAAGAAAAACCAAAGACAAAAAGAAACGGGTGAGTAAAAACTCGCCTTCGGGTGTGGATACGGCCGCAGTGGGCGCGGGAACGAACCTGCGGGGAGGTCGGCTGAACGACCACCTCGGGGGCGAGATGAGGCTCCCCCGGCAAGGCTCGGTCTCCCCCATTTTGCGGAGCTGTTTCTTCCTTCGCTCCCCCTCGGGCTGCGGCGCCGGCACAGCGCCCTCTGGGCGCCTGCTGCTGGCACGCACCGCCCCGCCCCCTCGGGGAGGAGATGGGGGAGGAGTACCTCCCTGCTTCCTCTTCCCCCTGGCGTCGGCGGGATGGCTGCCCCCCGGGCCCCCGTCGCGGGGCCCATAAGCACGACCCCCTCCCGGGGTAGATTGTTCCCCCCTGCGGCTCCCGCCCGCGCCATCGTGGCCTCGGGGGGGCCGCTCCCCCGACGCCCCGACCACCTGCATGATGGCCAGGATGTTGGCGCGCTCTGGGTCGCAGCAGAGGGGGAGGACCCCTTGGGGGATGAGGGATGCCTCCACGGAGCTGAGATTCAGCACCCGTTGGACCACCATCCTGAAGTCCTCAGGGTCCCAGTCCCATTTTCACCCCTGGTGGGTCCTCACGTGGTCCTTAGGCCCGGTGTACTCCCAGGCGCCCCGGGCGCGCCGCTGGAGCGGCGCGATCCGGCGGCGAAGGTAGTCGCCGAACACCATGGCCCCCGTGAGCCCCTGGGATCGCAGACCCGCCAGGCGGTCAAGAACGGCGTCGTAGCCATCCCCCAGATCCACCGCCGCCTGCCAGCTGGAGGCCTGCGCCGGGGGCTGGCTCGAAAGTCGGAGGCGCGCTTCGTCGGCGAGGGGGGTGTAGAACCAATCGCTCTTCCTGTCGTCCCACTTCTTGCGCAGGACGCAGGGAATGTAGCGGTTCAGCACCTGCCCCCGCGGCTAGAAGTAGCAGCCACCGACTGCCGTCGGCGGCGACACCGGCTGCACGGTGAAGAACCACCGGAACAGCCGGAGAGATGGGCGCACCCCGATAAACATCTCGCACAGGTGTGCGAAGATGGCCAACGTCATTATCGCGTTGGGGGTGAGGTGCGCCATCTGGAGATCATAAAACTCCAGAATATCCATGAAGAAAATCAGAGAATGGCGGGACCAGCCCCGCCATTGCGAAAGAGAGGAAGAAGACGGACCGCCCCAGGTAGTCTGGCGCCGGGCGTCCCTCGCCCAGCGTGACCACCTCCCGGCCGGTGGCAGATTCCGGCATGAATCGGCGCGGCAGCCCGGCCTGCCTTTCACTCGTGATGCGGGAAGGCGGCAGCACGCTACCGTCGAGCGGTGCGGAGCCCCGTGCCATGGTGCCGGCGGAGGAGGAGCTTGAGAGCGAGCGCGTGCGGCAAGAGTAGGGCGCAGGAAACGAAGAGTTAGGGCACGAGTGGCGAAGGCAAGGGGAAAAGTGGAGAGAGGAAGGAAACGAATCCCTTCCTCGGCGTCTTTATACCCTTGCCAACGCTATGCCCGGCTCCCCGCTTCCTGCACCCACTACCTCGCCCCCTCGTTTCTCGCGCCCAAGCCTCCACTAACCCCACTCGCCCGTTTGCGGCGCACGCGGCAGACGTGCGGCCGTGGCGGTTGAGATGGGGCAGATCGTGCGCGCATTAACTGCGCTCGCCGACCGTGAAAAACGCCATCATCATATCCCCAGGCGAAACGAACCGGCACGTCCCGATTCCCGCGCTGCTCGAGTAATGTAGCGGTCTTAAAGAGGCCGCTCATTATTGTCGGTCGGTTTTCTCTTGCCGATGCGCGCGATTCGCGACCGTTGGGTTCCTGTCCGCTTGTAGGGACCGGCCCCACTCGTCACCGGGCCTAAGGAGTGGCGTCACGCCCGAGCGCTTCCCTCGAGGGGGGCGGTCGCCCTGGCGTAACGCCGGGGGCTACTGTCGGTGACATGGGACCGGGGGTATCATGACAAGAGGCCTGGGTAGCCGCGGTCACCCACGTGTCCCAACCCCCTCGGGGGGGTCGGGCCCGAGGGTGACGTGGCCACCCCTCCCTCTGTCTCCCCGAGGGGTCGGGCCGCTCCCATTTCGGCCCCGAGGGCTGGGGCGCCCCGACCCCCTGTGATTTTGGCGCCACGTGTGTGGGTTGGGTGAGCACAGCAAGGCTCACCTAACCGCATTTATAGCAGATCAGACGAGCGCACCACGCCGCATTTAATGCGGCGCAGTGCACGCATATCCGGTCCGTGACCGGTCGCGGTGTGTGACCGGTCACAGACCGGTCAGATCGCGGGTTAGGTGGCGACAGGCGGCCGATGGCACGCCTCGCCCCGTCCCGTCAGAATGATGAGAGCCTCCTGGCTCTCGTCCCTAGCCGGAGCCGGCGTGCCAACTCCTGGAGTTGGTATGTCAGTCCCGGTCAGATCCAATCCAGACTTCAGCGCAGGCGTGGCAAGGAAGTCGCCGGCCATTGAATGAAGGTTGAAACGGGCGTCCACCGGGAGAGCTGGCGAGCGGGGCAGAAGGCGTGTACCATGCCTGTCAGAGGTCACTTCCGGCTGTAGACTAGCCCTCATTGTAAAAAGAATGTTTCCTTTCTTAGGCAGCTAGAGGCCCATGTGGTGACCCCTGATCAGATAAAAGGAGGCCCAGGCCTAGGAAAGAGGAGGAGCGCGAAAAATACGTTCTGGAGACGGAACTCTCTTTGTATGGTTGGAGACCCCCAGATCCACCAGAACACAGGAGTAGGGTGTTACGCTTCTCAGCGGCCCGAACCTGTCTACGTCGCCCGCGTCTTGTGTGTTTCCTCTCTCGCTGACGTTCCTCAGATCGAGGGCGAAGAACCTCACTTAGCGCCCCCGGCCGAACCGGCAAAGGGGGGCCCGCGCGGTCTCCCGGTGAGGAGCCTCACGCTCCGTCAGATACTCAAAAAGGTTTCTCAAAGAGGTTCTTAAAGAAAATAGAAAATAACTTAGTTTTGCATTTATTTGCAAAATATTTTCTTAAATTATAATATTTCATAATCATGGTTCTTTAATAAATATTATTTTGAAACCACAATTGAAATAAGGAATTGAATTAAACTCCCATTGTTTCATTATTTTGGCACTGGCATAACAAGAAAAAAAAGAAATTCCAATAAATTCCAGCATGAAGGAATTTTGAAAAAGATTTTTGATTATTCTAAATTTTGTTTTCGTTATTTTAAATTTGAAATTTTCAGGGTGTTTCAGATGAGAAGAATCATCAACAATTCTGCTAGCCACAATATTGAAACTAAAGACTTCCCTAATCCTGAATATTTTACTTGTCCTGCTTGTGCAAAAGGGAAGTTGATCAGTAGGCTATCCCTCCTAAAGATTAGGGATGAGTCACCTGTTTTCCTTGCAAGGATACAGGGTGACATATGTGAACCTATCCAGCCTCCGTCAGGCCCATTTAGCTATTTCATGGTACTAGTTGATGCTTCTACCAGGTGGTGCCATGTGGACCTATTGTCTACAAGAAACCATGCTTTTTCAAAGCTGATTGCCCAAATCATTAGGCTAAAAGCTAGCTTCCCAGATAACTACATACAATCCATTCGGATGGATAATGCTGGTGAGTTCAGGTCGAAGTTTTTGATGATTATTGTTTAGCCATGATCATTAAGGTAGAATATTCAGTACCACATGTCCACACTCAAAATGGCCTAGCTAAGTCCTTGATCAAGAGGATCAAGTTGATTGCGTGGCTACTATTGTAGAATTGTAGGCTGCCAACCAGTTGTTGGGGCCACGCTGTGTTGCATGCAGCAACACAAATTTAACTCAGGCCAACTGCATATCATAGTACCTAACCTCTTCAACTAGAGCGTGGGAAAGAACCAAGTATTTCTCATCTGCGTAAATTCGGTTGTGCAGTATATGTGTTGATCCCACCACCACAACGTACTTCTATGGGACCCCACAAGAAGTTGGGGATCTACGTTGGTTATGATACTTTGTCCATAATCAAGTATCTAGAGCCTACGACTGGGGATCTTCATACGGCTCAGTACGCTGATTGTATCTTTGAAGAATGCCAAGATATAATATGGAGTGCAACTGGGATACAATCCTTAGATCCACACAGTAGTGAAGCTGAACTGGAAGTTTAGAGAATCATAAATTTGCAAAATCTTGCAAATAAGTTGCCAGATGCCTTCACTGATTATAAGGGAGTGACAAGGTCGCATATACCTGCAGTAAATGCGTCGGGAAGAGTAGACGTAACCCATAAGGTTACTGACTCTGTTCTTACCCGCCATCCTAGGAAGAGGGGGAGACCTCTAGGTGCTCGGGACAAGGTTACACGGAGACATCCGCGGAGACAAGGACCTGAGCCATTTGTTCCACTCAAAGAATCAGTTGATGAAGCTCGACCCAAAGTTGAGAAAGCGCCAACAAAGGCAACTCAACCGGAAGTTGAGATGGTCCTAGGACACCATCCGAAAGATGGAGAACCTAGTGCTTCACGTGCGCACCTTGGCATTGGATGATCGGAACACCCAAAGCCGACCATTATGGGAAATCACGATGAGCTAGAGGAAATAAATGAGGAGATCTCCATTAATTATGCTGATACGGGAGAGTTATATCATAGAAAGAACCACTATTGTTGACATACACATTGCCTCAAAGATTGCTGACACTATGGATCCGGATCCAGAACCAAAGTCCATGATAGAGTGCGAGAAGTGCTCAGACTGGGACAAATGGAAAGCAACAATCAAGGCAGAGTTGCGCTTGCTTTATGAAAGAGAGGTTTTTGGTCCTGCAGTCCCAACACCTCCAGGAGTTATCCCTGTAGGATGCAAATGGGTTTTTCTCCCAAAGAGGAATGAACATGGTAAGGTGGTGAGGTATAAACTAAGGTTGGTGGCACAAGGGTTCACGCAATGACCCAGTATTGATTATGATCAAACTTACTCACATTCCGACACTTGATCTCGATGACAACTAATTTGAAATTGGATATGCAAATGATGGATGTAGTGACCGCATACTTGTATGGTCACTAGATTCGAAAATTTTTATTAGAGTCCCTGAAGGACTCAAGATCCCAAATCCGAAAGGAAATCGCAACATGTATAGTGTTCGTTGTACGAATTGAAACAATCCGAAATGATGTGGTTCTAGGGATGGCAACGGGCCGGGTCGGGTATGGGCAGAGCAAATCCATGCTCTGCCTAAGACCCACGTGCCCGCGCCCGACCCACACCCGCAGTCTATTGGGCAAAGCCCCATGACCGTGCCCATGCCCGTCGGGCACGAGCATGCCCGATAGATACCCACCGGGCATGCCTGCGTCGTGCGCCGTCGCATGTGCCCGTGGCCTTGTGTGCCGCCGTGTCGCCACCCGCTGCCTACTCCCGTGCACCGCCATGTCATTAGCCACTGCCGCCACCCACCACATGCTCTCGTGCGCCGCCACGTTGCGAGCCACTGCTAGCCACCACTTGCACCCGTGTGGCCGTGTGCTACCGCGTTGTGCCACCAGCCACCACCTGCTTCCTTCTCATCTGCCTGCGCTGCCACTCCCTACCATGTCCTACCTAGGTCGCCACCGTTGTAGCTGGCCCATGTCGTTGTCGCTAGCCTGTGTCACCGCCACCGCCATAGGGATTGGGGTAGAAGAGGAAAGTGGGGAATTAGGTTAGGGTTTCTTTTAGTTGAGTATATATATGTGTCGATGGGCTATACGCCAACCACGGTATTTGTAGAATATGGGGATCGTTGGAACTAAGGTATACGCGAGAATCGATCAAGAAGACAAGCGGCAAATATTTAAATTGGTTCGGGCCCTTGAATGAGTAATAACCCTACTCCAATTTATATGTATTATGGATTGGAATATCGCTCAGAGTACAATCGCGAATAGAACAACTAGTTGAATCCGCCGACTAGAGGCTGTCGAGAACGGCCTGACGAGATCTATTCGGTGAATATAGAGCTGACTTCCTCCAGATTCTTTCTGGGTGCAGCTTTGGCTCTGACTTGTAACTCGCTCCCCCTTCCTGGACGAGGGGGCCTTATATTTCCTTCTTTATTAGTCGTATCTTCTTAATTAAAGGATACATTCTTGTATACTATCAGTATATTGTATTGTCGTATTTCGTTAACCCGTGTATGGGAGGTATGCCTTATCTTTGACACTGCCTGTAGCCCCCGACTTCAATGCAAATAATTTAGCCAATGTTTCCGAGCAGAGATTCTGAGAACAACCATTGTCAAACTCACCAAACCCTTCTCGGCCACCTGAGAAGAGGCAGAGTACACGACAAAGTCCTTCCATTTTCATGATCCGAGAAGTCGGCTTGAATGCTAATTTGGATTGAAGTCAAAAAACTCTAATGGTTATAAACAAGCAAAAATCTCGGCGGTGATTTCTTCGTCTTTCTCGAAATTCGAACTATCGGATGTGAGCTATAAATTCCACTTATGAGATCCATTTGGGTTCTGTTCGTCCAAACAGAGCCCTAACTTTCTCTCTTGCACCTACAATCTCCTCCGCCTCAGCTCGCCAAAACCCTAAACCATAGCTTCTCTCAATCCCCTTCGCTAGTGATGAATCAGCCGCCAACGACGATGCTCTGGCCAGGATGCAACTGGAGGGGTCATTGCCAAGCGAGTAGGTGCTAGGGCGCTCGGAAGGAGGTAATAAATTGTTAGCTTGGCCACTTTTGTTCAATGCAGTTTTCTTCCTCCTCCTTTCAAATTTCTTTCACTTCTTCTTAACTTCTATGACATTCATCTTCTCCACTTAAATCGCAATTCCATTGCCTTCCTGAGTATCTTTATTCACCTATGTGAGGCTTATCTAGGGGTAAAGCCCTTCATAGATTTGTTTAGATACTTTTACGAGTTTAGATGGATGGAGGCCTCCAGTGTATCTGGGTGTTGTTGTTTTCATGTGCGGGACAAAATGAGAAGTAGGTACATCAGCTTCAACTGTCCGACTTCCAGGAAGAATTGAAGGGATAGTTGGTTTTATCTCCACGTAGTTGACATCGCTCCTTGTCTTACTATTCTCGGAGACAACCTGCACACTCAGAATCATGGACTTCCAAACCTTCTCTGACTCACGCCCTGAAAGGTTTTGTGGATACAATCTTTGACTTCTGACAACGTGGCCTAACTGTGTACGAGATCGTACAAGATTTCGTTCGTCATCGGATCCATCCTCTACAAGCCCGTGCTCATCCCACGTACCAGTATACAGAGGCAGCCCGAAGCCCTTCTAACAGCTTCAAGTTCCCTGACTTAGGCTAACCTGCTATTGTTGTCTTCATCACAACTCTCTCTGATGAGGTAGTGGCAAAGCACGTGGGGCATGTGGTGACAGATCCACCATCGTTTGCCGATGACATCCCAACTCCGGTCTATGATTTGCCGCAATTCGAGAAGGATGCCATCGTCAATGTAAGTAGCTTGAATTACTCCTCTGGCAACTAGATCTTTTGATCGTAGGAATAGTAATCCTTACTTTTGTAGGTATGTCCTTTAACCGACGTGATCGGCCCTCTTCTCGATCACTAGGCATCTACTTCTTTGAAGGAGTAGGTGGTTTCACAACAAGCTGTCGCGGTCCTCGCCCTTGGAGGTAGTGGATCAAAAAGGACATGTTGGCCTACCTTGGCAAAAACCTCCAGGGCGGGTAAATTGGTCTAGACGAGTGGTTCCGAGGTGAGGCCCTGATCCTAGGTTCATCTTACAATCACGGTAGCCGTTCTCATCTTCACCCTTCTATTTCTGCAGACAACATCCAGTGCAAAGCCTGCCTCCTCAAAGAAGATGTTGCTGAAGTGGCAAAAAAACTGGGTAAGAGTATCCTCAGTTTGTTGGTATTTTGTTTGTTATCGCCTATCCCTTGTAATCATGAGACCTCAGAACAAAGCGCAGGTGGCTGCGATGAAGTGAGCTCCAAATCTCCAATGATGACCACCACCATCGATCCCTCTCTACCCCTGTCCTCAGGCCTCGTTGTCATCTCGGGATCGTCCTCAGCTTCGAACAAGCTACTGTAGACTTGTCGGTTGCTTGAAACAAGTGCCCGCGATAGCATCACCGAAGTCGGGCGCCTCACAAAGATTGCTTCCTCTGCTAACAATCGAATTGCAGCCTTGGAAGCTCAGTTAAGGGAGGCGCATTCAGACAACGTGAAGTTACGGGAGGTGATAGCTGGGAACGAGCGGCAACAACGAGGACTTGAGCACTCGCTGGCTAAGTCCAAGGAGGACTTGGACTCCCTTTGACACGCTCTCCAAGAGAACTACAGTCGCCTGGACATGGTCGCCAAGTGTGGACCCCCGTTTTCACAGCAGCAATCCGTCGTGTAAACTGTACCATTTCCCTGGATCAAGTAGTCTGGTACACACGATCTCATAGTTGAATTACCATACACGAGCGTCTAGTACGAATTATTACAACAATAGGCCCGAAGGCAATAGTCTTAGAACAAGGGACCAAACGGTCCGGAATACATCCAAAAGCAGAAGTAGATAAGGCAGCGGATTTGAGGCGGTGGCAGCGCCATTGCCACAGGCAATGACCGTAATTAAGACCTACTGAGCGCCATCATCTTCAGCAACCTCCTATAGTAGGCATAGGGATCCTTCGAGGCGTCATCTCCGACTTCTGTTTGAGTTGTAAATTGCAAGGGTGAGTATCAACCGTACTCACCAAGCCACCACAACAATAATGCATATGATAGAGGGCATTTCAAGGAGTGGCTTCCGGTTCTTTTGCGTAAAGCAAGTTTTGTAAATCTTTTCGCAAGCCTAAGACCTAGCATAGACTGATCAAGTTTTAATACCATAGTTCATTAAACAATGACGGTTCTGTCCACCATCCATTGTGATCCCAAGGATGACTTCCCGCCATTGGGTCGTCATGGTTTTCTGGGGTCTACCCCTTCTCACCTCCCGAGAAGTGGATCCACCAGTATAAAATCATCATGCAATATCCCATCCCAATTAGTTTAAGAATTTAGAGTCTAGCCAAGTGTAATACATGTCCCGGTGCTCAATAACCGCGAGCACGGCTCTTCGAATAGATTTGATTTACTAACACTGCAGTGGATGTACACTTTACCCGTACTTTGCGACTGCCCAACGCATGAGCCTCATCCCAACACATGAGACGTGCCATGGCAAAGCATTTCAATAACCTCGCATTGGCAGTACTCGCTCCATGAACATGCATCCTCATGCACTCTAGGCGTTACAAGTTTCTAGCAGTGAGAGGAGTTCTGGCGCTTCCGGGGAGGGAAGACTTAAACATGCATTGAGTTATAATTAAGTTTAGGTTTACACATGGCAATCCTACCGGTGGCGACCCCACCGTAGGCCCCCGCCCCTCATACACATCAAGAAGACCACTATGCATGGATACTGCCTTCGCTCGGCTATTTACTCTGCTAGGTCTATCCCTATTCAAGAAGTACGGTTGTACGGGGGTCATTTCATGCTTAGCTTCATGGCTCGGTCCTTAACCAACCAGGGTCAGCACTCGCCTTTACCGAACACCACACAGGTCCTCCAGCCGCCCCAGTCAAAAAGAGTTGTATAGTTTTATTTTTCCTTTCGCAAACCATGTCATCAATGTCATGGCAATGTGGCGCTCATGTCTCCACATGCCGCATCTCAACCACCTTCCCAAAGGTAGTTGCCCGAGCATAAAACATTTTGATAAATATGAATATGCATGATTCTAAAGTAGCATGGCTAAGCATTATCAATTATTAACTAAAAACACACGATATTGTGGATGACAAAGACTTGCATGGATAATCAATATCAAAGGCATGGCATATGGCAAGGTAGGCATTCACATATATTCATATTGTAAATTCAAGGTGTGTTTGATTCTTCTATGGTGATGAACAATTGGCATCTGAGGATATTGGTTTTGATATTTGGAGATTATTGGCGAAGTGGTTTTTGAGATGATTGAATTTTCAAACGGTGAACAGTGGGTCCGGTCAGACCGGGCTGGTAAGGCCGGTCAGACCGGAGGTATGTGTGCGGTCAGACCGGTCAGCCTGCGGTCTGACCGGCCGACTCTGTGTCGGTTTCAGGTTGTTTCTTTGGATATCCGTGGTTAATTCATGTTTATGGCTTCTAGATGGATCCTATGCATATGTAATACTGTTGTGTGCTAACAAAGAGTCAAGTTTGGGATAGCTTGTGCTCGGATATGGTTTCTTTGTTTGATTCATGTGTAGGTAATCTTTACATCTCGGGAGAGTATTGTCGGTGATGGATCGGGAGTCAACTTGAAGATAAGGTGATGTCCGGACGATTAGAGATCATGCGGGATACTTAGGCTAAAGATAGATGCATTTGGTTGGTGATGAGTCCATATGGCATACCATGGAGATATTGTGTGCGTATGGGATGCGGAGTCAAATTTGGAATGAGTCCAAATTTGGTATGATTGAGTATGTAAAGTTGGTTTCTTGTACGGGAAGGTTTCCTAGGTGGATTAGGACTTCTTGTATGAGATTGGTTCGTGGCTTTAGGCTGCCTACCTCGTGTATAAATAGAGAGGGAGGGTGTGGCCTCCCGGGTATCGGTTTTAGAGAGCTTTGAGTTGAAAGTTTAGTTAGGTTTTCGAGATAGCTGAGTTTTTCGTGAGGAGTGCTGTTGTTGCACTTTGTAAACACAGAGAGAAGTAATAAAGTTGTCATCTACTTTGAGAGATCTTCAATTTGTGTTTACACGGGTTTCGGCGGTCAGACCGGCGAGACACCAGCGGTTAGACCGGCGCATCTCAGCGGTCAGACCGGCGGGTACGCGGCGGTCAGACCGGCGATACAGGGCAGTAAGACCGGCGATACAGGGCGGTCAGACCGACGGTACCAGGGCGGTTAGACCGGTCGATCTACTTCGGTTAGACCGATCTAAATCGAATTTGAGGGTAACTTTTAGTTCTGCTAAAAGTTTTGGTTTTTGGGTATTCCAACCATTCACCCCCCCTCTGGTTGGCTTAGTTTGTGTTCTTCGATCCTACACATATAGCATGCAAATTTATGTTAAATCCAAAATAAGTTTGCAATTGGTTCAACATGCTCAAGGTTTAGCGATGACTTCCCTTGCTCGAAGTCCTGCGGGTCTTGGTCCTCGTTCAGAATCGCAACTCCCTTGGGGTCTAGAATTACGTGCAAAAGAAATTAATTTGAATTCAATTAGAATTCAAATAAAATCCAGTAAAATCCAATAAAAAAAGGATCAAGCGCGAGCATCTAATTTCGTTACCGATTTCTAGTATTTGCGAAATAGTCCTATTTCGATTTTAATCCATTGTCCAAAAATATTTGTGTTAGCCGATTAAAGTATTTTACCCATTTTGAATTTACGCGGTTTCTAAGAAATCCACACTATAATTAGATTCCGATAATAATTAAACCTAATTTCTACCATATTTCAATCAATTGCAAAGTAAATAAATTAATAAATAAATAACTAAATAAATCACTAAATAACCAATTAAATAAATAACCTCAATTTATTTTATAGGAACTTCCAAAAATAGTCTACGATTAATTCACCAACTAACATATATATATATATATATATATTAAATTTTCCCCCTATTTTCCTAAATTCTCTCTTTTCTTTTATTTTCTTTTCTCCTTTTTCCTTTTTCTTTTCCTTTTCATTTTCTTTCCTTTTTCTTTTCTTCTCTTTTCTTTTTCTTCCTCTCTCTCTGCTCCCTCTCTCCTACCTTTCTTCTCTCTCTCGGCCTCTCTCTTTTCTCTCTCGGTCTTTCTCTTTTCTCTCTTCTTCCTCTCTCGGCCTCACTCTGCGCAGGTGGCGGCGGCACGGCGAAAGGGAGGAGGGGGGCTTACCGGCAGCGGGTGGTTCGGCGACGGCGGCGCAACGCGGTGGAGGCGGCGGCCCGGAGCAGCGACGGCGGCGGCTTGGGTGGAGAAGGAGGAAAAGGGAGGGAAGAAGAAGGGGGAGTGGGGTAAGGAGGAAGGGGAGGTCGGGGGGATTTATAGGGCCGGGAAAGGTGGCCGGCGTGCGGTGGGGGGGGGAAACAGATGGGACGACGTGCGGCGCGATGGCGATGCGTGTGGGGTGCGAGGCGGAGGGGAGGGAGGCGCCGGGCTCGGCGCGGCGCGGGCGGCGGTGCCGACACGCGCGGCGTGGCAGGGACGGGTGGNAGTGGGGCGGCGCGGCGCGGCAGAGGCGACGCCGCGGGACGCGAGGGACGGCGACGTGACGGCGACGCGCGAGGGGCGCGAGGTGGCTAGGCACGACACGCGGCAGAGGGAGGGCGGCGATGGGACGAGCTAGGGTCCAGGTCGAACACTCAGGGGGCAATGAACTATACATTTTCATGTTTTTGATAATTTTGTTTGATTTCCTATTTAAAATTTGTCCAAAAATTCAAATTTTCACACAAATGAACTTTGCTCAATATTTGTATCATTCCACCCTAAAGATTCACCCAAGATTTTATGTCACCCATATTTATCTATATACATTTATATATTTATATATGTAGATATATATATATATATATATAATTTCCTATTTTAAGGTATAAATTTATACTTTCCAAAATAGAAAACTCGTTTAGGATATTCATGCAGAGTATTTTATTTACTACTAATTTTGCCCAAAATTTTATTTCAATTTATATCTTAATTGTTTATTTAGCCAATTTTTTCTTTTTAGGGTTTATACCTAATTAATTCTGATTAACTAAACTCCGCAAGTAAAGATCCGACAAGGGCGTTACACCAAGAGTCTTGGCAAACATGTCCGACAATCCGAGTTCTCCGATGAGACGATGGTGATCGGGTCCTTGGGCTCACTCATCACAGCAGTTGAGGGGCCGTGAGTTCCCATGCTGAGCCGGTGCCTGGCCACACGCGGACCGGGATCAAGACCAGAGCATACCATGTCCTTGCCTACCTTAAGCTCACGCACCCGGAGATTGACATCGAGGAGATGATGACCCAGGGAAGAGCCGAGGAGCGTCGTGAGGACATCATGTCTGAGATGGAGGACCTCGGGGACTCCGTGATCCCTTATTTTGAAGAGTAATGTCCTGATTTTCACTTTGTAAACCTTTAGGACAAGTATTAGGTTTGGTGTCCGAGAACACTTCCTTTCTGTTTTATCCTTCTCAAGGCCTTTTTGTTCGTTCCCATCATCTTGTGTTCTATAGATGTTTTGGAGTTGAGGATGAAGACTTCCAGCAAGGCGGACGCTCGTCGGACTTAATCGTCAGGCCCAGTACGCCCCAGGCTTCATCCATCCCAAGGGGTGATGAACGTGCTCTGGTTGCTGTTACCTCCGATGACACGCTAACCTCTCAAGGGAATCAGATTGCCCTTCTTCGTGAACAATGCCGAAGTAAGAAACCTGCAACATGGTACCTCACTGCCCATGCACTCAGATCAGGGGTTGCTAACGATGTTGTTACCTTTTCTAGGCCTTGAGAACTCTCCCGAAGAGGCGGGACGAGGGGCCAAGTACTCGAAAATGATGTACGAGAAGGAAGAATTAGAGCGGGCCTCTGACAACGCCAGGAGGGAACAAAGCATGGAACTTCTCAAGGTTAGGGAGATATGGATCTCATCCCATTTGGAGAACAGCTGCTCTGTCCTACATCGGCTGTGTCGAGAGCTGAGCGTGGCACGTCCTCCTCCCGAGAAGTCAATCTCTGGCTACCTAGGGTGGCTGCGTGGTACATGTGAAGAGCTCACCGGTACTGCTGAAAGGATCGACAACAGCCTAAAGAGTGAATATAGTCGGGCCAATCAATACGCAGGTGGGGCACGTCCTTGCTTGTATCCTCGAGTCGCGTCCCCAAATGAGCCTAGGCTTTCTTTGGGAGGGGTTTTCTCATTCTCGGAGAACATCTGCCAAGATCAACCAACTAGCACAGTCCTTTGCTCCACTTGCCGAGGACGTTTTCGCCTCAATGCAGTGGCAATGGCCTTCCTTGTAGGTTTAGTTGCCGTACTGCTCTATGAAGCAATCTAGGCAAGATATTAGTAGACACTGAAATTTGATCAATTTTTGTAAAATATTAAAGTAAGTCGTATTCGCAGCAGTAAAAGAGTACTTCTTATATGGGCCGATGTTAGCATTATTAAGTTATGGGCCCTTCCTAGCCCCTAGTTAGTTTTATGGAAAGGATAGTATTTCCAAAAAAGTAGCTTAAATTTTCATACTTGACCGTGTTGAAGTAGCAAATTCCTAACCCCCAGCCGTGAAGTTGGGAAGATTTCCCAAGTACATGGCTAGTTAATACATTACAGTGGGTACTTTGACATGGCCAAATCTGACATGGCCATTTGACCCTTAGCGTCCAACTAGCCCAATTGTGCCAAGCGCCCTGGCCAAGGTGTTGAGACCCTGTAACTAGTCAGACATAACATAATAGGTCAATAAGAAACGACTTCGATTTGTGGTGTTATGAAAGAAAAGGGGTTCATTGGACAAAATACTATGATATGTAAAGCGAAAGATGTATGTATATATGAACTGATATAAATCAACTTACAAATTAGACATTGATCTTATACATACAATTTTTGTAGCTAATCAATATTCCAAGAATTGGATAACTCGCAGCCTTCATTATCTGCGATTTTGTACGCACCTGGCCATAGCACTTGTACCACTGTATATAGTCCTTCCCACATAAGTGAGAGCTTGTTACACCTTGCTTGGTTTTGTGCTCATCGGAGGACATAATCATCGATGTCAAGTGTACGAGCTTGAATGCGTTTCTCATGATAGCGACATAAGGCTTGCTGGTATCCGGCTGCTCGGATGGCCAATCGTTCTTGGTGTTCTTCTAGCAGGTTGATGTCATTTGCTCACATGTTATCTTGGTCCTCATCTGAGTACTCTCGAACTCCTGTTGATCGATTGCGTAGCTCGGTTGGGAGCATAGCTTCAGATCCGTACACAAGGAAGAACGGAGTCTCTTTGGTTGGTGTAGTCAGAGTGGTATAGACGGCCCATAGAACAGAAGGGAGCTCTTCAACCCATCGTGAATCGTAGGCCATAAGCCTATCGTATACACGTGTCTTGATCCCCTGAGGCACGATCCTGTTTGCCCGTTGCTCTGAGGATGGGACACCGACGCAAACTAGACTTTGACCCCGTATTCCGAGCAGTAGTCCTGGAAGGCGGCACTCATGAGCTAGGAGCTGTTGTCTGTCAATATCCAGTTTGGAAGCCCGTATCGACAAAATATCCCTTCAATAAATTTGATTGCATGCTCGGCTCTGATTTTTCTTGTTGGCTCCGCTTCTATCCACTTAGTGAATTTATCGATAGCTACAAACAGGAACTTGTAACCACCCTGTCCTCTTGGAAAGGATCCGAGGATGTCAAGCCCCCAGCACGTGAACGGCTAGGACAAAGGGATAGTTTGGAGTGCTTGGGCTGGTAGCTTGGTGTGCTTGCTATGGAACTGACAAGCCTAGCACCGTTGTACCAGATCAGAGGCGTCTTGGAGAGCCAATGGCCAGTAAAAACCTTGTCGAAAGGCCTTGACGACGAACGTTCTTGCTCTGGCATTTGATCCGCAGATTCCTTTGTGGATGTCGAGCGGTAGCTCCTTGCCGTCGTCGGACGTGATGCACTTCAGTAGTATTCCGTTGGCGACCTTCTTGTATACATCGTTCTCAATCATACAATAGGCCTTAGCTTATCGGGAGAGCTTCTCTACTTCCATGTCATCGTCCGGTAGCTTGTTAGCGTTGAGGAATTCAATTAGCGATATGCGCCAATCCATGGTAGTCTCGATGTCAGCGACGAGCTTGTTGTTCTGATTATTAGCCTTCAAGCCAACGTCAGTGGTGCTATTGATATCATCGTTTGGTGAACTTTTGACTAAGGGATTAGTTAGCACTTTAAGAAATGTGCCGGGTTTCATTGGTTCTCTTCTGGATGATCGGCGGGCGAGGTTGTCGGCATCAGCGTTATCTTTGCGATAGATGTGGCGCACCTCGAATCCGTCGAACCTGCGTTCTAGCTTTCCAATTTCGATGAGATACTTGGACAACTCGGGGTTAGAGCACTTGTAATCCTTATGCACTTGGTTGGCGACTATTTTTGAATCCCCTTTCACAACTAGTTGTTTGACCCCAAGTGACACGGTGGCTCTTAGACCGGCGAGAAATCCTTCATACTCGACGGTATTGCTAGTTCCCCGAAAGTCTAACTGCACGGCGTGTCAAAACTGACATCCAATTGGTGAACTTAGAATAAATCCAGCTCCTGCTCCTTGGCTGTTGCATGCCCTATTGAAGGCCATTGTCCATCGCTCGCTGTTCGTTCAGTCGACTTTGTCGTTCTCGGGGGCAATCCAGTCTGCGACGAAGTCTGCGAGTACCTAAGACTTGATAATTGTTCGTGGGATAAAGTGGACATCGAATTGACTGAGCTCGATAACACATTTGGCAATGTGTCCTGTGACTTCTTTGTTGCGAAAAACTTCACCAAGGGGGTATAAAGAGACAACTGTGACCTTATGGGCCTAGAAATAGTGGCGCAGTTTTTGGGATGTCATGACTACAGCATAGAGCAGCTTCTGGATCTTAGGGTATCTGGTCTTGGCGTCATGCAGTACTTCACTGACGTAGTACACTGGACGTTGTACCTTCTCGTGCTTGACAACAATGACGGTGCTTACGGAGTACGGCATTGCGGCGATGTAGAGGAAGAGTTCCTCCAATGGTTGTAAGACGACGAGGACCAGTGGATTGGCATGGTATCGCTTAAGTGCGCAGAACGCCTCCTCAGCCTCTGGTGTCCACTCGATCTTGTCTTGTTTCTTCAGAAGGCTTAAGAAGGGTAGTCCTCGTTCTCTTAGCCTGGCCACAAATCGACTAAGGGCTTCCATACATCCTATAAGTTTCTGGACTTCTTTGAACCTTGTTGGCGACTTCATATTCTCGATGGCCTTGATTTTGTCCAAGTTTACTTCGATACCTCGCTCGAAGACGAGGAAGCCGAGCAATTTGCCCGCTAGTACTCTGAACTTGCACTTCTCCGAGTTCAGCTTGAGCTGGTGTCGTCGGAGATTGTTGAATGTTTCTCATAGGTCATCAATGAGACGATCTCGCATCTTTGTTTTTACTACGACGTCGTCGATGTAGACCTCGACATTGTTGCCGAGTTGAGATTAGAAAGCCCCTTGAATCTCGCGCTGGTATGTAGACTCGACGCTGATCAAGCCAAGGGGCATCTTGATGTAGCAGAATACACCAAAGCGCGTGATGAAGGCCGTCTTCTCCTCATCTTCCTTGGCTATGCTGATTTGATGGTACCTGAAATATGCATCGAGAAAACTCAACAATTCACATCCAATGGTAGAATCTATCAGTTGGTTGATGCGTGGAAAGAGAAAGTAGTCTTTTGGGCACACCTTGTTGAGATCGGTGAAGTCTATGCACATCTTTCACCTGCCGTTGGCTTTGCACACCATGACCGGATTTATGAGCCACTCTGGGTGATGGATTTCTCTGATGAAACCGGCTTTGAGAAGTTTGTTGAGTTCTTCTCGTATAGCCTCTTTTTGGTCTGGAGCGAAGCGACACAATTTCTACTTGACGGGTTTTGCATCAGGCCGAACCATCAGTTTGTGCTCAATCACCTCCCTAGGGACCCCGGGCATGATGGACGGTTGCCAAGTGAACACGTCTGCATTGTCACGGAGGAAGGTGATGAGTTCGAGTTTCTATTTGCGGTTGAGCTCTGCCCCGATCTTGACCGTCTTGTCGAGGGTGCTACTGGACAACGGATTATCTTTGTAGCGCCGTCTGGTTTGGGTGTCGTATTGGGTTTGATCACTTTCCTAGAAGTTTCAGTTGGGCAGGCGTGGTGGGAGTTTGCTCGATCATATCAAGGCTCCTCTTTTCACACTACATATCAAGGCTCCTCTTTTCACACTGCACGGTCATCTTCACGTTTCCCGGTATCATGATTATCCCTTAAGGTCCTGGTATCTTAATCAGCTGATAGGCATAATGCGAAGTCGTCATGAACTTGGTGAGTGTTGTCCTTCCGAGAATGGCGTTGTCGGTGGTGTCGAACTTTGCTACATCGAACGTGATCTGCTATGTCCGGAAGTTGTCAGCTCTACCAAAGGTTATCGGCAACGTGATCTTTCCTAGGAGACTTGATGACGATTCTAGGGTAATGCTGTGGAAGGGCTGCTCTGAAGAGACGAGCTTGCTTCTCAGGATCCCCACTGCATCGAGCGTGTTGGCGAAAAGGAGATTTGTGGAGCTGTTGTTGTCAATAAGAACTCGGGCAACTTTAACATTCCGAATAGTAGGTTCGACTACTATCGGATATCGCCTAAGGGCTGTCATCAGAGTTGGGTGGTCAGCGTTGGACAACTCGATCCTTTGATCTGACCACTTCATTTTAAACACCATCCCCTGGGTACTGGAGCACACCTCGCGTTCTACCATCTTTTTTTTTTTTTGAAGAATAATAAGTTGAGCCACTGAAGATGTGGGCCACGTGTTGGTTGAAGTCGGGAATATCTGGTTCATCGTCAGATAGAGGGTCGTGATTGCCCTACTTTACCACTCGAACGCTCTTTCCCTTATCTTAGGCTATCTTCCTAGCCATGGCCTTCTTGAATACGTTGCACTCCTCGAACGTGTGAGCGCTGGTCTTGTGCACTGGACACCATTGTCGTACTAGGCCATCGTCTTGAGGAGGAGGTCATTGGGAAGCGTTTTTATCTTGTTCTACGACAACAACCTCCGACTGTGCCTTTCTCTTTCCTTCTTTCTTGTGACTGAATTTCTGACTTGGATCCAAGTTCTCTTTTTAGTTGGTTGCTTCTCTTCTGCCGCTTTCCCGTTCCCGTCGTTCCTTCAAATGGCTTCATCTGCGTGGGCACACCAGTTAATGACTTCGAACAGCTTCATGGCGAACAAGATCTGCCCTGTCACCAGTTCTTGAATTGTATAGCGATCTCAGACTCTAGACTTGAAGGCCCGTATTACAAATGCATCGGTGATCTTGAGGATTGTGTTCCAACATTCGTTGAAATGTCGAATATAATCTCGGAGAGGTTCACCGCGCTTCTGCCTAAGGGTGTGTAGATCATCCTTGACTGCATGTCTCTTGTAGGTGCCTTGAAAATTCGTGACGAATTGCTACGAAAGGTTAGTCCAAGAAGATATTGAATTTCAGGGAAGGTAAACAAGTCACGACCGAGCAGATCCCTTCAATGCTGCTAGCAAGTAGTTTGCAAGTGCGTTGTTGTCTATGCTGCCGGCGTATAGAACAGTAGAGTATACGTGTAAGAACTCCTCTGGATCCGTGTTCCCATCGTATTTCTCTACTAGTGCGGGACGGAATTTTGGAGGCCAATTTACTTCTCGAAGGGAAGGCTTAAAGACCCTGCATCCGCCTCCGGGTAGGAAGGATGGTTGGCGACCACAACGGCCGCGCGAACCGCCCATTAATGATGACAAAGAGGATGACAAGGGATCTCCGTAGTCGGGTGTGCGGTCACGAAGTCGGCGATCGCGACTTCGGCCACGCCTTGGGGGCAGAGATTGGGAGTCTTCCTCTTCATCATGGTGGTGACGTGGAGCTCGCTCGTTGTCACCAAGGCGTACCAGGATGCCTTGGTGATCGTGAGCTTGATCACGATCACAGTTGTTGTCTTCATCACGATTGTTGTCCCAATGATTGCCCCTTCGCTGATGATCTTGGGGTTGTCGGCGTCCATCGTTGTGCTGATCCTGTTGTTGTCGTCTTCAGCCATTTAGTTGTTCGCGGAGATCACGAGCATCTTGTCGGGGAGGCGCTTGTTGGGCTCACCGTTGTGGTGATGCGTTATCAGGAATACGAGGTTCTCCGTTTTGAGGGCCATTAGTAGTACCAATGTTCTCGGCAACCTCATCAACCTAAGGAGGGACGTTTAGAGGTGGCTGTCCTGTCACCGCAATATAAGCAGAGTTGAGATTTGTGATAGTGGACTCTATTCACTTTAACCACGCATCCGCTTTCGAGTGGGTTACTGGATCGAAAGGAGGTTGTCGGAGCAGATTGTTGGCGGTGGTGAAGTGTTCGGCAAGAGTGTGGACAGGTTCAGCTTGCAGAGGGGCTCCGTCTCGATATCGAACGAACTCGCCCTGTCTCGATATCATGGGACCCCAGGGCGTATGGTTGTCTGCACCCCTGTCTTCGATCTCGACGTCAACCATGTTCACGTCGTGCGGAGAACTTGAACTAGAGGATTCCACGCTATTCAGGCTATGGAGAATAGATGGTTCATTGGCATCAATTCCAACATAACCCACCATGCAATCTAAAGAGTTGACGTCCACAGACGTCGTACGAGATCGATCTCTACGAGAGTGGATCGAGCAACATGGAACTGGAGTAATCAGTTCCGCAAGCTTCAAGAATATCTCGCAACTGATTAGGGGGTGACTCTTGGTCCTGTGGATTGGGCACCGCGCCTTGTATGGAGAAACACACTGAATCCCACTCTCCTCACAAGCGTCGAGTTCAGCTTTTACATGGATTATAACACGGCATCCAGCCAATGGGTGACTAGAAGTCTTGTGGATTGGACACCATGCGCTATCCTTGTCGACAGACTTCCTTGTCAGCGCACACTTATTAGTAGAAGCCGAAGATCGGCGCCTCGTTCTTGGTAAGAACCAGAGAGACGGCCGTTGGAGGAGATGTATTTGCTTGTGCCATCGTCATGGCCTTGTCCTCAGTACGTGCTAAGAAGGGCAAGATCGGAACGGTGTCGAAGAGTGGAAAGACGATAAAACCGACTTGGACCATGGTGAATGTTGGCTGGGTTGGATCTCCCAGGCCCGGTTGGTCGTAGAAGACCTCGTCGAAAAATCCCGCTCTTGAATCCATCTCGTCAAAACCTTTTAGCACCCAAGCCCCCTACCTGGCACGCCACTGTCAATGAACTATATGCCGACCACGGAATTTGTAAAGTATGGGGATCGTTGAAACGAGGGTATACACGTGCATCGATCAAGCAAACAAGGGGAAAAGATTTATACTAGTTTGGGCATGGAGATGAGTAATAACCCTACTTCAGTTTATATGTATTATGGATTGGAATATCGCTCAGAATACAATGAGGAATAGAACAACTGGTTGAATTCGCCGACTAGAGGCTGTCGAGAACGGCCCAACGAGATCTATTCGGCGAATACAATGCTGACTTCCTCTAGATTCCTTCTGGCCATGGCTTTGGCTATTGCTTGTAACTCTCTCCTCCTTCCTAGATGAGGGAACCTTATTTATAGCATAGATCATCTTCTTCTCCAAGTAGATTTCGGAGAGACAGAACATGATACAAGCCTAAGGAGGCCTTATCTTCCCCAACTAGGGCTCTGACACCTTCTATTCCGAGAAGATAATTTCCTTCTTTATTAGCTATATTTTCTTAATTAAAGGATATCTTCTCGTATACTATTGGGTACATGGTATTGTCGTATTTCGTTAACCCGTGTATAGGAGGTATGTATTATCCTTGACACTGACAATATGTCCCTGGTTAGTGGGCCAAATGGGCCAAGAGAAAGGGGTATGAGGAATAAGAGATGCGCCAAAATTAGCTAATACATGTGTACGGGTCGGACATGGGTTATATGATTGGTTATCTTTTTGGATCCTCGAACAAAAAACAATACTCGGTTACTGCCCACTACATTCTTGGGTCTCGGGCGGGCATGCCCACGAGCAAAATATTACGCCCATGCCCATACCCATCGGGCTGGGTATCCGTGGATACCCAGAACCATGGGCAAAATTGTCATCCCTATGTGGTTCAATCGGTTAAGTAACTATCTCCTGAAGAGAGGTTACTTAAACAATGATGATTGTCCCTCTGTGTTTATAAAGAAATCTCTGAATGGATTTTGTATCATCTCGGTCTATGTCGATGATCTTAATATCATTGGCACCACATAGGACATCAAAGAAGCAATGGCTTATCTTAAGACCAAGTTTGAGATGAAGAAGTTGGGGAAAACCAAGTTTTGCTTGGGCCTGCAGCTCGAGCACCTCCCTGAAGGAGTGTTTATGCACCAATTTACCTATACCAACATGGACAAATGTCATCCTTTGAAAACCCTCATGGTGGTTCGATCCCTAGAAGCGGATAAGGACCCATGTTAACCCAAGGAAGATGATGAGGAAATGTTGGGACCCGAAGTTCCCTACTTAAGCATCATTGGAGCACTAATGTATGTAGCCAATTACACAAGACCTAATATTGCTTTCGCGATTAATCTATTGGCTAGATATAGTGCAGCCCCAACTAGAAGACATTGGGTTGGCATCAAAACTATCTTCAGATACCTTCGAGGTACTCAAGATCTTGGGTTATGGTTCCCGAAGAACCAAGATCCATCCATGGTGGAATATGTGGATGCTGGCTATATGTCTAATCCTCATAATGCCAGATCCCAGACTGGGTTTGTATTTCTCTATGGTAATATTGTCATTTTCTGGCGGTCTGTAAAGCAGATCCTGGTTGCAACGTCAACCAACCACTTAGAAATAATTGTATTATATAAGGCCACATGAGAATGTGTGTGGCAAGGCGGATGATTGGTCACATCCAGAAGTCATGTGGCCTAAACATTGATAACACCCACACCATTATCTATGAGGATAATGGTACTTGTGTTGAACAAATGCATATGGGCTATGTGAAGAGCAATCTCACAAAGCATATTGCTCCCAAATTCTTTTATCCCCATGAGCTCCAGAAGAGCGGGGAAATAAATGTTCTGCAAACTAAGTCTCTGCCAGCCTCAAGTTTTCACAAATATATCCGTGGTGTTGGCATGAGACGACTTAGTGAATTCCAAGGATTAGGGGAGCAAACAATTAAGGCTGAGTTTGGCAAATTGAGTTAGAAACTCATCCCTCGCGCACGCAAAACAGAATGACTTATTAGTTCATGAATAATTAAGTATTAGCATTTTTGAAAAATAGATTAATATAATTTTTTAAAGCAACTTTCCTACATTTTTTTTTGCAAAAAACGCACCGTTTAAGCATGCGCGTGAAAAACGAGTGGGTTAAAGTTGGGAACACTGTATAAAGAACACAGCCTAAGAGAATAGTCCATCATTGTGATCCTGAAGAATCACAAACAAATCCTAAAGACTTGACCAGTTGTTGTACTATTTTTCCCTTGGTGAGTTTTTTCTCATTGGATTTTCTCACGCAAGGTTTTTAACAAGACAATTGGTGCAACACAATATTCAAAGTGCCATGCACTCTTTTTTTCTACCATTTTTCCCACTAGGTTTTTGGCAAGAGTTTTTTTATGAGGCATGTGCATAATTAAAATTCATTCAGGAGGAGTGTTATGAAACCTATTTTGATGTAGACGTATTAAGATACGAGTGAAAAACTTACTACGTAAGGAAGCTCACGTCAGAAGAAACAGGCATGAATGTTTAGAAAAAAAACTCGAATAGTAACATAAACAAATTAAGAGAAAATTTTCAGCGCAGAAGATGGCCTGCAAGCAGCTGCCTACCCTTCACCGGCGAGACGAGACGGAATTTCCTGGTGACATATTTCGGATTGTTGGGCCGAGGTCTTACCGGGCCAAGATTTGCCTTGCTTGATTGGATGGGCTGGCCCAGTCTAAAATATGCCTCTCGTTGAGCACTGAACCCGAATTTTTTGTATTTTTAGATTTTTTTTTTAATATTTACAGAAATATTATAGCGCCGAAAAAATTTGCAAAACTAGACCCTGCCGCCCTTCGCAAGGGCGGCAAGCCGACGTGACACACGCGCGCTGGACGGCGCGGGACGGCCGTCCTCCTGCCCTCTTGCCGCCCTGGCAAAGGGCGGCAGGACCCCCTTGCCGCCCTTACAGAGGGCGGCAGGACTGCCCGCCTATAAAGTCCAGCCGGCTCCTTTGAGGAGGCCATTCCCTCCTAACCTCTCCACATCAAAAAAAAAAAGGAGAAGGGGAGGAGAAGAAAAGAAGAGGCGAAGCCCTGCCGGTTTCAAACTTCGATTTCAGGTAATATTCGTAGATTATATACGTGACTAAATATATGATGTTAACTAGGATATCACTTGTATTTTTGTAGAACTTTGGTTGGATAAATGCATTGTATGAAATAGGGTTTTACCTGTGGTACTATATAAATATATATTCTTAGATGTAGGCAGGGTTTCAAAAACCGCCGGGGGCCCGGTTACCGCCACCCGGCGGTAACCGCGGTAACCGCGCAAAACCGCGACAAATTTACAAATCGAAATTTGAATTCAAAAATTCGGGCAAACCGCGCGGTTTGGCGCGGTTACCGCGCGATGTGTAATGGGTCGCACAGTAACGGGCCGGCCCATTTTTTT